>CM052545.1:96292042-96361329 GCA_028533065.1 Trachops cirrhosus
GGCCAGGGGGTTGCTGAAGGCGAGGGCCACATCTCGCCCATCCTCACCCTCCCCACTCTTGAGAGTGAGGGCTAGGAGAGGAGGAGATTCAGCTGGGTAGGGCTGGGGCGCACCCTCCTCACCCGTCCCCGTTGACGTCAGTGACGGCCACCGAGTGCCCGAAATACGAAGCCACCTGCAGAAAGACAAGGCTTACCTTAATTCCCGCCCCCCGGACCCACCACCCTGTTTTAGAAATCGACCCCCCCGCGCCCCCGTGGAATATTCTAGGGTCCCAATCCCTCAGCCTGAGCCACCCCATCAGGAAGCGGCCCTCACCTGCTCTCCCTGCAGCCGGTGCAACGTTCGGTAGTTCCAGTACAAAATTTCCACCTGCGTGGACAACGCACATGAGCGCGTCGCTCTTGTCCCCCCAGGCAGCCGCTCGCTCCGGGTGAAAAAGGGCAGAGGTGTGACGGGGTGGGTGGTCAGACTTAAGAGTAGGGTCAGGGGCTACAGAATGCCGAGTGGCGGGGCAGGTGGCACTCACGGCTCCCAGGGTCCAGCTCCAGGTGGGGGCACCGACGACATACTCTGAGGAGAACCGAATGAGGTTCTTTGAATCTTCCTGCCTCCCGTCCACCATCCCTCACCCGGGAGAGATTTTAGTGCGAGGCTTGGTGGTGCTCCTCCCGAGCTGGCCTCCCCAACCCCTGTCCCTAAGTGGATTTCTTGCCTGTAGTGTTGAGATTCCCGTCGAACTCGCCAACGGCTACCGAATACCCTGAAGACACAGCGCGAATTAGTTTTTCTGCGAGAGCGAAGCAGGGAGGGGGCGGAGGGCGAAGAAGGAGGAAACTAGGACATCACCCAGTTTAAACCCTGCATTATGTAGACAGCAAAGCGAAGGCCATCGCGAGGCCAAGATCTGCGGGAAAGGCGGGGCAGGGCACGTGGGAGCTGGGCGGTCTGCGGGAGAAACTGCGGGAGCAGAGGACGAGGTCGCCTTGGGTGCTGGGGCTGGCCAGCCGGAGTCGGCATGGGGGCGCTCCAGCAGGGGGCGGGGTGGGTGGGGTGACGGAGTGCTGGGAAGCCTCTGCGGGCGGTTCCGGGGTTACCCCGGTAGCTGTCGAAGTACTCCGGATGGCTGGAGTCGAAGCTGAGGCGTTGGGTGCGCACATGCCACAAGAGGGTGCCGGAGCGGTAACTGGAGATGATGTCTGCTATTGGAGCCTGCGCCAGGAGACCTAGGGTGCGAGGGTCAGTGGGCGTGGAGGCCCAGACTCCTGGGGTCTCCCCAGGCCTAGAGCAGAGGGGAGGGAGGTGTAGGGATGGGCACGTACCTAAGAAAAAATAGCCGCCAGGGGCCCCAAGCACCAGGTCTCCAGCCTGAAAAGGAAGCCCTGGAGGTGAGCGGGGACCCTGTTTGGGAGCCGCGCTCACGATATTTCGGCTCTCTACTTGCCTCCGTGACCACGGCGCTGAAGCCGGCTTCGCAGTAGCGCCTGTCTTCCCCTAGAGGAGGCACGGAGGAGGGTCAGAGGAGAGGCGGACCCAGAAGCGTAGTAGGAGCCTGGGGCGGGGCCGGGGGCGGGACCGGAGGCGGGGCCATGGGTTAGTATAGGGGCGTGGCCTTGAGTCCGAGGGGTAGCGGCGGTGTTGCTAGGAGCTCGGGAGTTGAGCGGCGCCAGCCGGCGCTGGGAGAAGGTTCAGAAAAAGAGCCTGGCTCCGTGACCGCGAGTGGACGGAGCCAAAACGGAGAGCGGAGCTCACAATATTTGTTCGCCAAGTAAACCCGGCTCATGGTGTTGGCCCGACAAGGCGAGTACTCCACGCGGAGGGCCTTCTGGAGCTGAGCTAAGAAGCAGCCACCTACGGGTGTCTTCTCCGCCTCCTCGGTCTCTTCTAGGACGTTCCAGTGCTGCCAGGGGGCGCAGGCCTGCGGCAGGGCCACAGAAAAGTGAGGAAGAGGCGGGACTTGGGTTTCTGCTTCTCTCCCCCCAACAAGTCTCTGCCCGCTTCTACGCCCCATGTCCCCGTCCCGCAGTGCCCACCACAATGTTGTCGTTCCAGCTGACGACTGACGCCCCCAATCCTTGCCCGGCCTTGAAGGTTTGGAAAGTTTGGGAGCCGACTTTTCGGGTCTCATCGTCTGGAGGGCACAAGACAGGGCGGGGTGTTGAAGCCCGGCTGTCCACGCTCCCTCTGACCCCTCCTTTTCCCTCATTGCCTGGTACTCACTAAGGTCGAAAGACAGGGAGGAGCACTGGCCACCCTCGGCCCTCCAGGGGCATATGAACACGCCGCCCATCTCCTCTTGGTTGCGACCCAGGGTCCGCGGGGCGCCCACCACGATGGCCACGCTGCGTAGGAAAGTGCGTGAACATCGCGCAGGTTCGGATACCCCATGCCCCAGTGCCCGTGCTGGGAGCATCGCCCTGAAGGGCAATGTGGCTTGGGCGACACTGTATCATATTTCCTCAAAGAGACTTCACCGACCCTGTAGGCCAACCTTTCATTTCACGGCCCATGAAACCCAGGCTCCCAGTGAGGGTGAATCACAGGCCCAAAGAAACCCAGTGAGTTAGGGGAAAGCTGGAACTATACCCGTTTGGTTTGATATGAATACGAGAGATTTATATCCTTGCTGAGAAAGACCTCCCAAGCTCTGTACCCATCTACACTCCCCAATGCCCCCACCTCCAAAAGCCAGGGGTTTACATGATCCCTAGAACGTTAAACTGTTATCAGATGCATTCTTGAGAGCTAGTTCTAATTAAGAATTAAAGAAGCTGGTGGGCAACTCTAAAGTGGAAGGTAAAGCACTAATACTGGTGAGGACCCTAGTAGATTTAGGTTCGAACCACAGCTCTGCCATATGTAAACTGGAGACAATGCCAGCCAATCAATGCTGTCAGGATAAGTAAATGCATGAGGGAAATTCAGCGTGGTACCAGCCAAATAACTCATAGCAAGTGCTCAGAAAGTGCAGAGATTATATATACATATATAATTTATATATATATTTGGCAAGCAGGATGTTTGTTCACTAGTACCCATGAGACCAATATTTGTGGTAAGGAGGGGAAAGAAGAAAGGCTAGAGAGCCCTGGTTGGTGTGGCTCAGCAGATTGAGCATGGGCCTGGGAACCAAAGGGTCCCTGGTTCGATTCCCAGTCAGGGCACATGCCTGGGTTGTGGGCCAGGTTCCCAGTAGGGGGTGTGCAAGAGGCAACCACACATTGATGTTTTTTTCCTCTTTCTCCCTCCCTTCCCCTCTCTCTAAAAATTAATAAATGAAATCTTAAAAAAAAAAAAAAAAGAAAAGGCTAGAGGAAGGAGTCAAGTTTAGATTCAAGTCCAGTGACAGCCATGGACCACACAAACACCCCGGGGGCCCTGGAGCTAGAAGGACCCCTCAGAACTCTTCAGAGTTGATGTGAGAGGGTGGGACCCTTACACCTCTCTCCTCCCTCCATAGTCCTCATTGATCAATTCGTGCTGGGTCACACTGGGAAGAGGACTTGACCTCGGGGGAGGTGGCTTTCTCCAGCGGAGGAAATTCACCAAGGGGCTGATACTGGAGCGCTGCCTGCCACCGCCACTCCCCGAAGCTGGGGCGCACACTGTCCGCCTCTGTAAGTACCTAGCTCAGCGTAGTTGCTGTGAAGAGGAGGAGCAGGACTCTGATCTCGGCACTGTGATCTCACAGCCTGATTTTTCCTGACCGTGATGCTCTATTGCTTCTTTTCAAATATCTAGAATTTTGATGGGGATGAGGGAAATGGAGTAGAAAAGCAAGGTGGGTAGGCAATTTTACAGTTTTGCAAGTCAATTTAAGACATGTGCGCTCCTCTCTGTGTTTTGAGGGGATGAGGGTGGAATGGGTCATACAACTGATCCATGGAGGAAAAAATAAGGTAGTAACTTTTGTTTTGCCTTTGTTTTTGCTGTAGTTTCACTGCCTATCTCCCCACTGGTGTGCTTCTCTGATACTTTCACCTGAGCTGGTCCCTCCCCGTAGTCTTAACAAGAACTTAGCCCAAATAGACACTGGAAGTCACTTTACTCAACCTCTGCCACACATGGGGGACTCAGGGCTCACAGAAGTAGTGACAGTGGGGGAATCCTTTCTTCCCACACCCAGACTTCCCCCAGGGCTTACCTGCTGTGGCTGTCCTTGCAGAAGTCCAGTGAAAACCCAAAGTGGCTGCCATTGGGGCCTGTGTAGAAGGTGAGCCGCTCTGCATCCAAGTTCAAGGCTGAGGCTGGAGGGGCAGCACCAGGCCCCAAGAGCATCTGCACCCACTCCAGAAGCCAGAGGGCACGAAGTGGATGCAAAGCTCTGGCCATCATCCTTCTCCCACAGCCTCCTTGGCAGGAATGGGCTAACCCCTTCCTCTTCCTCTCAGTTTCCACCACAGGAAGTCCTTTCTTATCAAACTTGAACCCACTTACTGAGCAGTAGGCAGAGCAAAGGGCTATAGGCCCTGGACCCATATGGTTTCTTGGACTGGCAGGAAGGGAAGGGGGTGAGGCCACCCTGGGGGTGCACACTGATGGCTGAAAGCCGTGACTCCCCCCTTTTCCTGAGTAGTTTATCACCAAGTCTTGTTGTTTCTGCCTCTCGACTATGTCTCTGGAATCTTCACACCATTTCCACTACCACCATGCCAGTGTAAGCCATCTTTCTGCCCGACATAGTTAAAACCATGAACTCACTGGTCCGTACACCTCCCCTCTAGCCCACAGTTCCCTAGTCCCTCCCCCGCCCGCACGGCTGCCCGCACCGTGTGGCACGCTGTGACTTGGCCAGAGGGGGGGGAAGGAGTGAGGAAGCTGCTGCCTTCTGATAAAACCTGAGCTGCGTATCATTTTGAATAAGGCACCTATCCACTTCCTTTTATGGCCTTGGGCGGCTTCGGTCCGTCGTGTTAGTGCAGCAGCTTCTTCCTTCAACTCGGGCCCAGTCTCAGTGTGGTCACAGCTGTCAGCCAGGGCCGGGAAAGGGGTGGTGGATGGATCGTGGTCCAAGGGGAAGAGAGGTGGAGACAAAGCGGAGTCAGTCCAGGGTTTTCTGGCTCACAGGCTTTTCGATTACGGACCTCACTCTTTCTGGCGACAGAGCTCTTATCCAAACATCAAGAATTGATTCTACTGGGGTCCCTGCCAAGGGGAAGCCTCCGCTGACTCTTCAGGCTGGCACTCTGGGTTTAACTCACTACTTGGTCATGGCCTGTTCACTGGATTGCGTCCACGAATCCCCCGAGAACAAGGTCCTTTCTGCAGCCTGGGGCCTAGCCAGGAGTGCAACATGTGGCAGGTATTGCTGACAGACAACAGTGAATGAAGTGCACACTGAGCCGGGAGATGCAAACACGGGGCCCCACGGTGGAAAGAGAAGGAATCGTTTTGAGCAGAAAAGCAAGGTCATGCCTTTTGTGGATGAGGAAGAGGAATGTAAAGGCTTATTGACACGGCATGTCTCCCCCAGAAGGCAGGTTCCCAAGAAGGAAAGTTGACACCTGCTGGGGGCACGGGCACATGGCCACATCCTTCTTTTGCTGTTTTCTCATCAAGCTTGACCACCTTATCCTGCCCAAACCCTGTGCCATCCTGGAATCCCTTCAGCTCCTCCTTTCCTCTAACTCACCCCCTCAGCACACAGCTCAAAATCCTGCACCTTACTAGGTTCAAGTTCCTTAAGCTTTAAGGAACTTTCAACTTCGAGGTCTCCTTCACTGCTGCTTTTGTAGTGCCAGGCTCATGCTAGGCATGTAATGCACCTATTAGGATGAGTACTTAACTCAGTCTTACACGTACCTTCCAACTTCCCACTGCCTCAATGGGGTGGTATTGTAATTACTAGGGTATACTGAGTAGCCCCAAATTAAACTCACATTTCATTAATATTTTTAATAAGTAGTTATTCTGCTCAAGGCGCTAAGATGCCTTAGCAAGGATCTTTAAAAAACGTAGTCCAGAGGAAGACACGAAGACATACTGTAGCAGAGGCATATAGTAAAGCATGCCTTGAAAAGGGGAGAGATTATGTCTAGCTGAAATTGTTTATATTACGTGCTCCTCAAAACCACCCTATGAAATAGGTACTAACATGCCCATTTCATAAATCCCGAAACCGTGGCACAGAGTATTAGGTAAACTGCTCGACTTTACACCACAGCCCATGGGTGGATTCAAACACGTTTGTACTTGAACTCATGTTAACCATTATCCTGTTACCCTTCGTCAGAGAGTGAAGGGGTTTGAGGCAGTCTCTAGCAGAGTGGCGGAACACAGGTCAATTATGGGGAAGGGCAAGTAGTTGACTCAGGACACGGTGGACTGGGGCGTTGAAGTGGAACGGAAAGCTGTGGTCAAATAACTGGAGGTCCTTGAGTGCTTTCTTTATAAAGAAATTTGCACTTTAATCTGTAGGAGGCAAAGAATCATCAAGATTTCTCAAGTCAGAGAGTAAGAGCTACATTGCTGAATTGTGCTACAATCTGGACAGTTACACTGGCGGCCTGTGGGCAGAAGGAACTGGGAAAGGCAGGACTTGGTGGGAAGACCAGAGAGCAACTGCAGCCCTCTTGGTTGAAGGTGGTGAGGCAGGAATGAGAGGCAACGGCAGAGATTACACACTCGGCAACTGGACGTGGTGGGTGTCAAGTAATTTGAAACTTCGGTGCCTCGTTGGCTGGTAGGACCGCGGTACCAGTAACTAAAATTGGAAACAGGTGGAGCATCCGAATTGGGAAGTGATAGGAGCTTGGTATGCAGTGAGGATTCCGTTCCTCTGCGCGCTCCTTTGGAGCCTGAGCGGGGCTAATCTCCTTCCTGAGATGTAGGCAGAGGACTGCTGCGGACACACGGCTGCCACTTCGCCACCCCGTCAGCGGCCTGAGGCCTAGAATCCCTCAGTGACTTCAAAGTTCTGTCAAGGCTTCATTAACTCGCAATTATTGAATTTGTACTGTGTGCCCGGCACTGATGTAGATACAAAGAAAAATCTTTTATCGTCTTTGGTTCCCTTTCTAAGTCCTGGTGCATAGTCTTCAGTCAATGGTATTTTACTTTGTTCATATCTTTCTTGAGCATATAATCAAAACGTTTACTATGTCTTCAGCTCCGTAAAACACTCTCAGGGATCAAGAAAGAAAAGGCGGGGAAGTGTAACAATCAGTTCCTGTCCTCTCAGAACTGAGAATTTTATTGGGAAGCAGTGAATACACATGAACTGCAGTCCGATTCTGAGAAGCCAGTAAGATATGGGACAGGGAATGATATCCTAGAGTCAGGGAGGTCAGCCAGGAAATGCTGCAAAAATCCAGACATGAGTCGATAAGGGGAAGGTGAATAAATTCAAATTGCCATTTGTCCATGGCAAATAAGAATGGAAATGCTTGACGACTGATCAGACACGGAGTGTAGGAGAGGGAGCCCGTCCACGCTGCGAGCCCAGGTGGCCGAGGCAGGCGGCTGCGTGGACCTCCCCACAGCGCTCGCTCTACAGGCCAGTCTGCTGCTTTCACTGGCACCTTGCCTGCTCAGGAAATTAATTCCTTTCTTTCTGGGAAGGAATCCTGCTATTTTAGAAAAATAGGCAGATCTCAGCATCCAACCCAAGGTTCAAGTTGAACAGCTTCTCTTCAGTTAAGGGGAGAACACAGGTATTGTGAGAGTAATTAAGAAGAAACAGACATTATACTGGTCCTTCCTTTAGGCTGAGGAAGAGAAACGAATTTATTACTATAAATCTATGGTTAACTCTGGGTGCTAACCTTTCCCTTTTGTGAAAACTGTTTTGATTCAGTAGAGACTTTTATCAGCTCAGTCAGGAGTATTTCCTTTTAATAGTCTATTAATTATTAGCTCCCAGGCACTGTATTATTATTGAGAGGTGGAGGATAATTCAAAACTGATTCTGGTATACAGAACTACATCTGGAGGGCAAAGGCCGGGCAGGTAACTTGTGTAATCCCACTGCCCTGAAGTTGACTCGAAATCCTGGAAGTCAAAGCCAGAAATTCCAAACCCATTATTTAGTGAACACTTACACTATACACAGATTGCATATCTATAATGAGGTAAAGGTAGAAAAAGAAAATTCTTGTGGGAGAGTGGAAAGAAGGCGCACATTCCAAGGATGAGAAACTTTATTACACTTCTTCCCACGACACGACCTTTCCCCTCCACTTGGGCAGCCTGAGCTCTGAGCAGCACAACTCCAAACATCAGCAACTGGTTCACGAATCTCTTCCTCCATCACTTCCAACGAGATGTTATTTGTAACCCGAATTCCATCCCTTCCCAGCTGGAGCAGGTGGGGCAACAATCACAAGAGACTCTACTAAGTTTCCACAAATTATTGGTTTATTAGAAAGTTCCTTTCCCTAATTTTACAGCGTATATATCTCTATCATATGTGATAAAGTTAAATACAATCTTTTATGCTTATAAGGAAGGATAGGCTACTTTGTTTTTCTTTCTTAAGTTTTAAAATCACTATTCTGAAAGTTAACGAAAACTGCCCCCAGGAAGGTAGAGGCAGCCAGAGTATGGCTCAATCTACAAGCTAATGGGAAGCAGCACAAAAATGTTAATACTGTATTATTTAAATTATTTACATGGGCTGAGAGCAAAGAAAAATTAGTCCCTTCACTTCGAAGACATGATTTCATTTTTCCAGTGCTAGTTATCAAAAAAGTGGTGCTTCTGAATCACACGAGGAGCACTGAAAAAGTGGGAGGGTCGGTCAAGACCCTCGTTTGCCCAGCACTGGCTTCTCATAAGCTCAAAACCTTTTTCTTTTTGGGAATTCGAGAAACGAAACAGCAGGGTCTGTCTTCCCTGCAAGTCACAACCCAACCACTGCAGTCACAGCCATGGGCAGGAACCGCCAGCCAGGGAACCGCCAACTACACCGGAGATGAGACCTGCAACCCAAATACCTCTGGGTCAGGGTGTTCGTTAGGTCTGGGCGCCTGGGTGGAAGGCGAGAGGAGGAAGAGGAACTGAGGTGGTACTTCCCCTGGCAGGTGTCATGATGTCACAGAGGAGAAAAAAGGAATCTTCACTGCTTAAATTAAGCTGGGCTGAAGGCATGGAAACTATGAAGCAGAAGAATTTGCAGTATCTACAAACGTGCTCACCTCCCACCAGAAAAAGGAAGAAAACTCTCAACGCTATCATCCCCCAGTCCACTTCTACTTGTTTCTAGCCAACCCAAAAGGCACATTAAAAAAAATTGTCAGAGGAGGCTAAGTACTAGGAAGGCAAACGGACTGCCTGGAACAAGGCACCCAGGAAACCCCTCATCACTCTGAATCCGCTTTCCAATAAAGCTCGTGAATGTCTTCCTCCTCTGTGGGGCCCACCTGGTTCTCCGTACAAAACAGCAGAGCAATGCGGGAGACTGTCGTACCGACTGTCCTCCCAACACCCCCAGCCGACCGATGCCCGTTCGTTAAAAAATCCCAGTGCCGGGGGGCACCATTTAATGCAAATTAGTGAACATTTTGTCCCCGCAAAAATGTTAAACAATGTTCCTTTCTTGTTTTAACATTTTTATAGTTCATAACTTCAAAAAAATACATGAGCTTGATAAAATATACATGCTTAGTCATTTTTGCATCTAGCAGAAAACAAATACTTTATTTTTTGTTTCCATTTTATAACCTTTAGTTTCTTAATCCAACTAGGGCAAACATATTTACACAAAGCCACCAGAACAAGGATCACTTAAAGAGCTGGATGTAAAAAATATTATTGCAGTATACTACAAATATGGAACCTTTTTTATGAGCTACAAAAAGCAGCATTTACGTTTATAGAGTTCAGTGCAATTTTTTTTTACATTAAAAAAATCCTATAAATTAAGAAGGAAACATCAACATGACAGAAGAAAACACACCCTTCAGACACACGAGCTCCTCTCTGGGGAAGCACATGGGCGAGTCTACGTTCCGCACGGCCCGTAACCACGACAGGATCTTCTTCTCTGGGATACGCCGGCGTCTCTCCTGGAGCGAGGGACAGGAGGACAGCAGTGCCAAACGTGTGGCTCTCTATGTGGGAAGTGGATTGAGTAACAGCCCGAGTAGCATCTGATTCCAGGTCAGACTCCCTTTCCAACTCACCCAGATAACACAAAGTCACCAAGGGAAGGTCAAAGATAACGGGAAGGCAGGACCAGAAGGCCAACCCGCTGGCCAGAGAGGAGGAAAATGGTTTAAAACTTATAGAGGGGAAGAGCAGAGGTTAAAAAGTAGAGGGAGGAGGGGAGTATCTAAACCTGACGGTTTGGAGATGTTGCTGCAGAGGGGCGGGTAGCACTTACTGGTGTTCCCCAGCTTAGAAACACAGGAGGAGGGACAAAGGGGAAGAAACAAATCCCTGATAGTGAACCCAAAGCAAACCTCAAATCTAAAATCAGCCCTGCAAGCCAAAACTTGACTCTTTGGCCATCAGACACTGCCCATCCCAGCTTCTACTTGCTGGCATTAATGGCTCGACACCCCCAAGGGAAGACTTACGGGCCACTTTCCCTGGTCCTACCTGGGCTCTCACCCCCAACTCATGTGCCATGGCTGGGAGGGTGCTGCAGGTCTTGACCTGAGAAGATGGGGTGAAGTAGTGGGTGAAGGTGGAGAGCAGTAGCAGCTGCTGCAGCAGGCCGTGGGGCAAGGAGGGTAGGGTAGAGGGCAGCATGTGGGACAGGGTGGAAGGTGAAGGGTCCAGGATGAATGGCCGAGGCAGGAATGATGTGGATGGGATGGCTAGCGAGAAAGGTGGCAGGGTGGCCAGGGATGATTGAGTGAGTGAGGTGGGACAAAGAAATGGGGGTCAAGTGCGGCTGGGGAATATGATGTACTTGGGCAAGTGGCTGGGGATGAGGGTGGGGATGAATGCCAATGGCAGCAGCAGCTGCTGCGGCATGGTGTTGCAGGATAGCATGCTGAACAGTTGTGATGGAGGTGGCAGAGGCTGTGGCCGGCTGCTGAATATGGATGGGCTGCAGGGCTGGAGTGGCTGGGGCCAGGGCAGCAGAAGCTGGAAAGGCCTTCACTTGCTTGGCCAGAAGCTGTTGCTGGATGTGTTGCTGTGCAGCCTGCTGGAGCTTGCTGTACTTCTCCATCTCCTCAGGGGTGAAGGTGATGGGCTGGCTCTCCAGCGGAGCCAGGGAAGCATCCTCAGCCCCATCCGCTGACTCAAGACTAGGCTCCCCACTGGGAGGCGCATAACTGGGGAAGTGCTCAAGTTCTGGCACGATAGGCAGCAAGGTAGATTCCACAGGGCCTGGCTGACTGCCGCTATCCAGGGACTCTAGGGTGTCCCCGTCACTGGGGTCAGGGAGGTAGTTATGGGACATGGTTGGGTCCCCAGAATAGCACTCAGAGTGCACTGGGGTGCCTAGTGGAGCCACAGGATGATCAGCAGTACCTTCTTCAGACTTTGGCTCTTCTGGAGGTGGTTCTGGTACGGGGCCAACTGTTTCCTCTGGGGGGTACTGATGTCCAAATGGGGCATCACTATTCCCTGGAGGCCCTTCTTCTGTTTCTGACTGTTCTTGCTCTTCTCCCCTTTCTAAGCCAGACTCTTCACATTTCTTAGTGTTGGGCTTTCGAGTGGCTGGGAGCTTCCCTATCAATGGAAGGACAGGCTTATTGCCAAGAGAGGGAGGGAGCTTGGGTCCGAAGTAACCTTGTGGGGGGTCCTTAAGCTTGAGCCCAGCTTTATTAGGGGCGGCCAGCACCTCCTCATTCATACTGGGTTTCCTCTCCACTTTCCTGGACTGGATCTTCTCCAGTAGCAGTCTGGCAGTAAGGGAATTCTTATCTTCAGGGCTGCAGTCACCCTCCGACCCCCTTCCTGCACCAGCATTGCTGTTTTGAGACGGCGGGCCTGTCCCTTTACCGTCGCCTCCCCTGCCATCTTCCTTCTTCTCAGGACCCTCTCCCCGGCCCGATCGAAAGTAATGAGGAGACTGGGAGCGGTAGATTTTTGAGCGAATGAAGTCTCGACGACCAGAACGCCTCTCTTCGGGGCTCTCGTGTCCCCATGACCCCTTCCTGGAGCCTGACCTCTGGGAAGGGCTCCTGGTGCTGCGGCTGCGGTCCCGGCTGTAGCTCCGGCTCCGCTGCCAGCTGTGGGCTGTGGTGCTCCGGCTTCTCCGTTTGCTCCGGCTGCGGCTGCAACTGCTGCTGCGGCTGCGGCCTCGGGACCGTGAGCGCTCTCTGGTGTGACTCCGAGACCGGCTTCGGGACTGGCTGCAGCTGAGGCTGTAGTCATCATCGGAAGATGAGTATTTGTGCCGTTTGGACCGGTGCTTGGAGTTGGTGTAGTCCGAGTCGTCAGAGTCATGGGAGCGCTTCGAGTGCCTTCGTGATCGGTCACTGTAGTCACTGTAGCTGTCGTCAGAGTAACTGTGCTGTCTGCTATAGCAGCTCTGGTCTGAGGAAGCGTCTGAGCTACTCGAGTAAGAACGCCGAGAGGACCGGTGTGAGGAATGATGGCGGTCGGATCGTGAGCAGCTATGGGAGTGCTCACTGCCTGAGTCTTCCTCCTCCTCTTCCTCCTCACTGTACTGGGATGGAGACTTCTGGTGCGGCCGGCGCGATGAAACATCATCACTATCCTCATCTCCACTACTGGGTCGACTCCGATGACTGGACCGGCTGCTCCGTTTGGTGCCAGCTCTTCGCTGGCAGGACGACGCAGGAGGTTCGCCTTTGTGTTTCTTCCCACCGTGATCTTGGGCGCTCCCACCTCCTCCGCCTTCGTCTTTCTTGCCACTGCTCCCCTCTTCCCCGGGGAGGGATCTCCGCTGGGAATCATCTGGAGCTCGCCGCCGCCTTCTCGGTGGTGCAGGGCTACCACTCCCAGGGGGTTCCGGTTTGGGTCCCCGTTCAGAATCTGCCTGGGCTGACTTATTCTTCTTTCGTTTTCGTTTCTTGCGCTTCTTAGACTTCTCCCCAGATTCAACCTTAGAGCTTTTCTCTTCCGGATCAGCCTTGTGTTTCCGTTTGTGTTTGTTGGATTTTTTGTGCTTCTTTTTCTTTTTGTGTCGGTGGGACTTGCCAGATCGTTCCTTCTTGCTAGGAAGGCTTCTCCCTGTGTCTTCTGTTTCCGACCCGTGGCTGCCGCCAGGTTCCTGTTTATTCTGGCTGAGACAGCCAGACCCTGAGGCAGGTGCATCCACTCTGTCTCCTGAGGAATGTTCTACGTTTTCTCCTCCTTCCTTGCTTTTATTTGGCTCAGCAGGATCAAGGCCTTGGAGATGGTCCTTTGAGGAACCTCCTATGTCTTTTGGTTTTTCTGTCCCTTTAGCTCTGGCATCTTTGTTCCTTGAAAGTTTAAAGTCAAAGTATAAAGGGTTACAACTGTACGAAATGGAGGGTTCTGCCTTGGTAAAAATTAATAGTTCTGATGGCCACTGGAGGGCGGTGCTTTCATCTTTGCTCAGAACTGGAAAGAAGGGACCAGTAGGATGTTTGGGTCCCTCATGGCTTTCTTTCCCTGCTGAGGTGGTCTGAGAGGTTTCTTTACAAGGGTTGGACTCACACATTTGGATCTCTGAAGCCTTCTGACTCTGACTCTCTGAACTCTGCTCACTGACATCGCCTCCTGAGGCCTTCTTTGTTTCAGCTTTGCTTCCAGGTTCTGAGGGCTCAGCCATACCAGTTTCTGTCTGCTGCTGGGAGGCCTCACTGACTGTCTTTTCTGCTCCTTGGCTTGCTGCCACCTTGATGAAGCCTTTAGGCTTGGGAGAATTGCTTTTTTTGCTCTCCAAGGCATTCTTTGGGTGAGTACTATTATCACCTTCCATTTGTTCACTGGCTCTCATAAAGAGTAGGAAGGGAAAATTAGGTTTTACTTTGCAGTGTGCTGGGGGGATGTAGTGATAATACTCTGGCTCTGTGGCCCCAGCCCCTTCTTCTCGCTTCATTCTTTTTAACTTAGATAATGTGGAAGCAAGGGACCCTCCATCCTGAGGGTCTTCGTCCTCTTTTTTACCATCGAGATTACCACCGCCATCCGAGTCTCCCACCTTCTGCAGGACTTGGTCAGAACCCTTCTCATCAGCTTTTGTTCCATCTTCAGAGGTCCCTTCCTCTGAGAGGTCCTTGAAAACTGATGCTATTGATTCGAGTTTGACGGGAGCCTTCTTGGCAAAGGAAAATGACACTCCCAATTTTTGCAATGGAGTACCCAGATTATTCTTAATGCCAAAGCTGACACCTTGGGAGACTAACCCAGGAGCCTGTGCGGGTCCAGTGGTATTAGTGATCTGTACCGCAGTGAAAGGGCCTCCTTTATCCGTGGAGAATTCAGATCCCATGCCACAAGCGGCAGTGGCACTGATGCCACTGTTTGTTACTGACTCATCTTTATCATCGTCTCCACCTTCTTCATCTACAGCCACTGTGGTTGGTCTGAACATCGGACCACTTCCAGGTGCACTACACAATGGTTTAGAAAAACAAAAAAACAGGTTTAGGAGTACATTTCATAACTTCTTATCAGATACTCACCTCCCGTTCTGTCGCCCTTCACAGGTAGGTCTGAAGGACCCCAAGGGGCAGCCACTCCTCAGCCTCGTGCTGATGAAGGGAACGCCCTCAGTGCGGTCAGGCAACGGCTCACGCTACTGATCTGTCAAGCTCATTTTCAAACCTAGACAGCCACTACTATTTTCCCCTAAGGTGTCTAAATTAAAATACTTTATCATTACCATATGGTACACTCTACCCATCCTGTATCCATGCTCATTTCTTATTGTATCATCCTAACCATCAGTATGCTATCAAATGTATAGCTGAAAAATCTATTCACAAAGGTTCTATTCAACTAAAAACCAAAAACCAAGACAAACAAAAAACCCCCCAAACCCCTCTAATTTCCTCTGCTTTCAAATCTCCTATTTTTATTTTAAAAAATACCATTTCTGAAATTGTTATTCTATTACAGTTGTCACAATTTTCCCTCAAATTTCATTTTTAAAAATGTACATATTCTCCGAATTTAACACAGTCAGAAATCTCCACTGTGCTCCCCTCTGGCCGTCTGTGATCAGCATGTCTGTCTGAGACACCGAGGCTGTGCCTATCTCCTGGGCACCACACCCAAGCATGCGTTTTGGTTGTGATTCTTTCCAGGCATTCCATTCAATGGTCATGATACCACCAACGACCTGCTCTGCTTTTGACAACAGGAACACTGAGGAGCCTCAAAGCCAGTGTTTTAAACTCCTGTTATGCCTGAGATGTACACAGTGTGTGAACTATAAAGGTATCTATCTATCAAGGCAAACTGAGGGACGAAGAGGATTAGATATCTCTTGGGCTGAAGTCCTCATTACCTGAACTTTAGCTACTAGCTGTCTTAAACTCAGGAGTCAAATATATTTGGATAATGTGGCATCCCTTGCTCTCTGAACTGCTATGGAAGATGGGAACCCAACAGAGTTGGGTGGCAAGATACTTACACAGTGTCGTGAAACCTACCCCACAGCAAAGAAGCCATCGCACTGAATACAAAGGGGACTTATTCGATCTTTAGCTCGGTCTCTGCCATGTTACTTCCGTAATACTTACTGCGGGGTCATGCACTACTCTTAGGACAATGAAACACCTGATAAGGGCTCAAAACCTTTTATTCTCCCCAGAGATTATGTGGGTCGTCTTCTGCTTGTTTATGAAACAGAACTAAAAGTCATCTCTGAAGAAAAACATGTATTAAAATATGTCCTGAGCTAGATGGTGGCCTTTTATATACTTTCTCAGGAGGTACCCTAGCAACACACCCAAGAGGAAAGTACTTACTACATAAAGAGATGCCAAAGAAGGAATCTGCAGACAGTTTAACCCAACATCAGAGCTGACAGATTAATTCTGTTTCACAAGTTACACTCTATGTGTTCCCTCTCTTCCTTCCGCCTCCAAGAACACGAGAGAAGTTAATAGGCAAAAAAGGATCAAGAGGCAAAAATAAACCTAGTAAGTCCAGGAACCTGGAAACTCTGACCCCAACTGGGCTGTAAACTTTTAATAAACACAATCAGTTTCTCTTTTGATTGTAACTGGTTCCTTCCTTTGGTCCTGGCCAGCCATTAGAAACAAACTTTCTTCTTATTTTAAAATCCTCACCTGAGGATACGTATATTGGTTTTAGAGAGAGAGGAAGGCAAAGAGAAAGAAACATGGATGTGAGGGAGAAATACTGATCGGTTGCCTCTCATACACACCCCAACTGGGGATCGAACCTGCAACCTTTTGGTGTACAGGATGAAGCTCCAACCAACTAAACCGCCCAGCCAGGGTGGGCCTAGTTCTTCTGGTTGGAGTGTATATCTCATGAATCCTCAGATGCTCCAGGACTGGGTCTCCAAAGTCTAGTTGCTTAGAAATTCAGCCCTAGGTGGAATAAATTCCACCTTAGGGAAAATATGAGCCCCAAATTGTTAACTGAGAACGATTGATAAGAACGTTCAAGAAGTCAGGAACCTTAGAGAATTCCCTAGGTTTCAGGGTGGTTAGTAGTAACTGTATAGTCCTTCAGAGGCAGTTACAATACTGGAATCTGCGTCCCAGTACTTTTTAGCTATAAAAGTGTAATATATGTGCTTTTCTACATAAGAACATTGGAGACAGGAACAATTAACAGCTCCATAATGTATTAGACATCTCCTATGTGCTAAGCATTTTAACAAGCACTTTTTTATGTAATAACTTAATCACTCTTCACAACTCTAAGGAGTAGACTTTTATTACCATCTCCATCTTATAGATAAGACAGCATAGAGATTAGATAATTTAAGGTCACACAGACTGTAGGATGTGCACTCAGAAAAGCATATTCTTTTTAATTTTTTTTTATTTTTAGAGGGAGAAAAAGGGAGAAAAAGGAGAAACATCAATGTGTGGTTGCCTCTCATGCGCCCCCTACTGGGGACCTGGCCCACAACCCAGGCATGTGCCTGACTGGGAACAGAACTGGCGACGTTTCGGTTTGCTGGCCAGCACTCTCAGTCCACTGAGCCACACCAGCCAGGGCCAGAGAAGCATTATTATTAATCAGTGTATTCTACTCCAAGTGTAGATATGCTTTTAGATTGAAAGAAGGATCTATTAAAAACTTAAAGATCATTATTCTTAAATTATAATCTTAAATCTTAAGGATTACACAATTATCTGTAGACCCTCTGAGAAAAAATATCCTCACCATTCAGCTTGTTTTCTTTGCTCTGCCAACTCATGGAGGCGCCGAAGAGCTTTTTCCTGTTTCTTCTCATCCTTGCGGGATCTTGAAGAAACATTTCGAGCAAACTCTCTCTGCTTGAGATCTTTCAATCTCTGGGATAACAGAAGAAGGGAATAGAGGGGTGGGTGATTTCGAATAACTTGGGGATCCTGAAAGCAAGGCTTTTAAAATTTACCCTCAATCAATGCTTATAACAGCGCTAGCATAGACTACATTGTTATGCTCTCTTCTGGTAACTGAAAACACAATGGCCGATTACTTTGGGTAAACATTTGGAGTATCTGCCTTTCTAATTAGGATAGCATACCATATGCTTTATTGGGCAAACTTACATAATGTCAGAAGCAACAAGCAAATTTTAAAATACTAGGAGGAGAGAAAAGGGACTATTTAATCACCTGCTCTTCCAGGATGCAAAACTAGACAAACAGAACATGAGATAAATTGTAATAACACAAGCCAACGAACGGAAAGGGGTTAAGCTAGTACAGAGAATTACCCAGGCATTAAGGTCTTAAAAAGCAATGTACAGCTTACATGGGGAAGTTATTTGAATCAGAACTATCAAATAGAAAGCCTACTTTAATTTCACCATAAAGAGGTGCTATTATTCCTTTTCAGCATGAACAGTTCCGCTGTAACTATCCAACAAACCGTCTTCCAACGCTAGCACGTTCAGGGCTCACCAGCTGACCACAGTTCACCTGGTCAGTCTGCTGAAACGAGACAGCAGTACATATAGCTTTTCTCTGCTTCCTGACCCCGAGAGGAACATCCAGGGGATGAGGAGGAGAATAGAGATAAGTCAAAGAATTTATTACTTAAAATCCTAATAAAAGAACAGGTATTTTATTGTCAGAAGCTATTATATATAAATTTCCTTAAAACAAAAGAACAATAACAAAAAAGAACAGTACTATGACACACTACTGACAGGGTCCAGACATATCTATCTGCAATGAAGACAGAAGTAAAATTATGTCAACACACTACATAATATAAAAAATAAACAAACCAAACCAAAATACACACATTATCCTATGTTTTTACAAAAGCATTGGGAAAAAGAATTTGACCCAATATGAAGTGGACATTGCTTTGTGGAAAGGTATGATGTTCAACAGACAGAGGAATTTTCTTATCTAGTATTTATGAAATGTGTTTTGAGTATTTCTGAATTGGGAGGGGAAAAGGTGGAACGACACACACAAAAAAAGATATACAGCTAAAGACACTAGTAGAAAAACTCACTCTTGTGATCTGGGCTCCCAAATTAGAAGGATTTGCTTTCAATACATCAGCTGAAAATGTCACATCACAAAGAAAAAAAAGTAAAAATAAAACAAGAGTGGAAGAGAAAAAAAATAAAGCAAGCATTACTACACAAGCTCTCTTAGTGAATCTGCAAACTATTATACTGAACAATCAGGGACAAAGCAGCCATCAACTCTACAAGGGTTGGGGAGAAGCACCTGTACAACACACACGTGAACACACACACAGACGAGCACAGCAACAGTCCCTCCTAGATAAATGGAAGCACTGCATTTTCTCCAGGAAAAATGGTTATGGAACTTTAGGGAAGACCACTGCTGTCTAAAAGCCGTTAGTCTTATTTTCATTTACCTTTATTTTGGGGATGCTCAGGTAACCAACAGCTGGCAAAATTGTTTCATTGAGGCTTGCTGCCCAGAATTTAATTTTTTAAAGAAGATTTTATTTATTTTTATTTTAAAATGTTTTATTTATTCAGCTTTAGAGAGAGAGGAAGCGAGGGAGAAAGAGTGGGAAAGAAACCAACTGGGGACCTGGCATGTGCCCTGACTGGGAATCGAACCGGCGACCTTTTAGTTCACAGGCCGGCACTCAATCCACTGTGCCAAACCAGCCAGGGCAAAAAATAAATAAATAAAAAAGATTTTATTTATTTTTAGAGAGAGGGAAATGGAGGGAGAAAGAGAGGGAGAGAAATATTAATCAGTTGCCTCTCCAGGAAGGGCCAGAGTTATAATTTTTATAAAAACTACTTTAAAGCCCTGGCTGGCATAGCTCAGTGGATTGAGCGCAGGCTGCGAATCAAAGCATCGCAGGTTCGATTTCCAGTCAGGGTACATGCCTGGGTTGCAAGAGGCAACCACACATGGATGTTTCTCTCTCTCTCTTTCTCCCTCCCTTACCTTCTCTAAAAATAAATAAATAAAATCTAAAAAAAAAAATAAATAAAAACTACTTTAAGATGGAAGATCAACTATTTTAAATAAATATGTATTCTAATTTCCTCCTTCTGAAGAAAATAAAACAGAGATAAAGGGCCTGTCAGGACTATTATATGGTTACGGTAGGCCACAACTCTAGTCTTGTTTTTTATTTATTTTTTTAGTTCTGCCCCAAACACTTAACAGTCTCTCTAGCCAAGATTTAAATAGAATGTATGTTTTTCTCACATCTGCTGCCTTCTCTCAGCCACCCAATAAGCCTGGAAAATCTGCCTGTGTCCAGTCATTTCCTTCCCTCTCATCACTTTTAGGAGTTATTTCCCAAACTACAGGACACTGTCTAAAGAATGAGCATTTTATCAAAGTCTGGAGTTTCCAGAAAAAGTCAGAGATTAAGCTTTCCAATCACTCAGCAAGCCACTTGGTGCGACCTTGGAGTTGGAGGGGTGAGACTATGTCCGCATCATCCTGAAGACGGTCTATGTCAAATTCCTACCACCACAGAACAGGAGGTGGGGAGCGAACAAAATGAGATCTGACAACAAAGCAAATGCAAACTGCAGCCTCTTCCATGCAAAGTTACCCTGGTTCTACACAGGGTGTAGCAAATACCCGTAACACCTTCACTAACTTTATCTGAGGTCTCTTTCAGGTAAAAATAAATTCCTAACTCAAAGCCTCTCCTTTCTACTCAAGGTCAAACTAAATTACGCTCACAACGTCTCTATTGATCTCTCATAAGATAGGCTTTTCTTCTTTTTGAACTGTCTAGCGCTTTGCAACAGAACTCATCTAGCAAACATTGTATTTTGCTGACTATACTTATGTATGAAGTTTCAGGTCAGAAAACTTGGATTCAAATCCATTAATTACTAGCCAGATGATTTCACCTCTTTGAGCTCTAGTTCCCTCATCAGAAAAAGAGGGCTATCTAGCAACAGATTTATGAGAAAATATATGTAGAGCACTTAGAATGGCAGAGCTGTTCAATACTGCCTCCTCCCCCACATCTTTACTTGGGGAAAGGACTAGGTTTATCTTCATAATAAACAGCAGTGCATGGAGCAATACTGGGACTATAAAACGTGTGAATGGTTGATGAATAATTTGGCTTAAACACTGGATCCTTGACTTTCCCCCATATGAATTTTTATCATTTATAGAAAAATTTGATTAGGAAATATTTTCATATCTCTACTAGGGACATAGTCAAGTTATATAATAATATGGTTTTTCTAGCTATTACTACTCTCAAATAGTAAGGAGTTTCATTCTTTAGATAAATCAAAAAGTCTAAAAGGCCCCTTACTTCTAGACAGAATTGGGCCAAATGCCAAAAAAGATCCTGACCAGGAACGTCTGAATTTCGTATCTAAAAAGTGATTTTTATAAAAAGGTACCAGACCTTAATTCAGAGTCAGGTTTTCTGAAGTTCTTCTAGGTGAGACTAGAGAAGCAACACACTTGTCTATTAGAGAAGAGACAGAACTCATGCAAGAAGAACAAAATTATACATGTGCCAAGATCCAAACTGTTTTCAAAGGCTGAGCAAATTCCATGTCATACACAAAAATCCCAGTTAGACTCCAAACTGGGAAACAGTCTTATCTGAATGGTGTAATTAATTACTTAAGCTTATTCCAAAGCCAATATATATGCCCTAATCTCTGAAAATTATAAAGTATGCTAATAAATTTGCTTATTTATTGAACTATTACTAAAAAGTTAAGCCAAATACCACATTTTTAGCTGGAAAATATTTGATTTACTAAAAAGGACACTAAAGCCCATTCAAATGAAAAGGTTTCAAGATCCTGTTTTCCTGAGAAACCAATAATATATTTCCCAAAAGATACACATCTGTGGTATAGAACACAAAGGGAGTAACATTTCTCACTGACTCTGAATCACACGGTAGCTGGGGCTTCCATTAAATCTCTCGAAAGACCAGTAGAGGGAAGGCCTTAACAAACAAGCCACAGTACCCGTCCACATAAACTATGGCTACATGGGCTAAAGGTCACTTCAAATGTAAATGACATTCCTGTTCTTAAACCACAGCTAAATAGCACTGTATTGGCAGAAAAAAATGTCTACTCCAGAAACAAAATCCTGCCCCACTATGCAACTGTAAACCAATTAAATCAGGAAAATGAATCTGGTACATCTTCCCCAGGTTTTTGATGTGGATGATAAATCTGCCCAGATCATCAATAATGTGAAGTGCCAATAGCAAAGAATGGCACTGTTTAAGCTGCGAATGAATAACAGGTATTTCTATATAGCTTTCCCTAACAAAATCCCAAGGGTCTGAGTCTAATAAAGTATTTTATCTTTTGGTGCTATGCTTCTTGACTCTATCGAAAGAAAATCTGATGCTACAAGTTTGTTTGCTGAGTATACTTTACTAGGAATACACCTTTCTCGAATATTTTATATCTATTATCTCAATTTAAAAACAAAAACTATTGTTTCCATGTGAAAAAATAGGTAGAACATAGGCAGAGTAGTTCCTATTGCCATTAAAAATCTTATGTTCTAATATTTACTCAACTCTAAAGATGAAACCTAATTTTGTCTAAAGCTTTAGGGTCAAAAGATTATTCATGGGCTCTTTCTCTTACTAGAGAACAACCCCACTCTCCCAGAACAGGGACCTCCTTTGTAACTAACCTTGCAACACACACACACACCATTGTCTAATATAGCACAAGAGATGCTCAATAAACATTTATTAAATGTTTTGGGGGAAAGAAGAGGAGGGTCATCAAGGAACATGTATAATGGACAAAGACAAGGTGGGGGAAGGATGGAATGTAGGAGGTGGGGGTGAGCAGAGCAGGGGAGAGTAATGGGGGGGAAATAGGGACAACTGTAATTGAACAACAATAAAAAAATCCACATTAAAAAAACATTCATCAAACTGGTTTCAGTTTTAAAATGAGTTGTTGGGAGAAGGAACACATACATATACTTTTATGTGTTATTTCTTGGTTATGAAGAGAGACGAGAAATAATGCACAAAGAAGGGGTGGCTGTATGTATCTCATTCTCTTTTTCTGGCTAAGTATAACCTGACTTTTCTGAACCTCGACCATTCCCTTTCCTCTATGTTAACAATCCTGCACACCCCAAATCCATGGCCTCATCTCTCTAGTTTCCTACTTTGCTCTTATAACATTAATGTGGATTTCCTCTCCCAAACTGGAGTAATCATACTGTAGTTGTTACTTGGCCAAGTTACCCTGATTCAAGTCTGTGATGCTTCTGGATGAGATCATCCAGGACATCACCACGTTTGATGAGGGAGGAAAAGACAAGGAGAGAACAAAAGTCTCAGCATTCAAAGTACTCAGAGAATGAAGATCCTGGTTAAATGGTTAAGGAAATCCAAGTTACAGGATAGTAGATATAAATTCTTTCTTTAGCACGTGAATATCAGTAAGTAATAAAAATGAATTTTATTCTGTAACACAAAAACCCAAATATTTAGTAACACAAAAAACTAAACACTAACGCTGATTATAAATACTGGAAAAAATCAGAGGGAAAGAGGAAAATATACATTCTTTTTGCTGGGGAAGAGGAGTACTAATTAGTCATTTATGACAATACTTACCTTTTATGCCCAATTATTTTGGAACACAATACATATTAATATCATTTGGTAAATATTAAATTAATGTCATAAAATCACTGTGTAATGCCTGCCTTGTTATTTTAAAAAATTCAGCGAAAGGCCTTAATAGTACGGTATATTCTTTAGTACCAGATGTGCCTGCTGTAAGGTGTTTTACACGCATGTATAGATAGTCATCATCACCACTAAAATTTAAGGTGGAAAATGAAGTTTTAAAAATAATTTTATTGAAATATAATGAATATACCATAAATTCACAGCTCTGAAGTGTAAAATTTGGTGGGCATAGTACATTCACAGAGTTATGCAACTATCACCACTATCTAATTTTAGAACATTTCCATTTTCCCTAATGCGGCCATTAGCAGTCCCTCCCTATTTCCCCTTTCCATCCACTCCCTAGAAACCTAGCCGACGTTTCTCTATAGATTTGCTTGTCCTGGACTTTTCATATCAATTAAAACATGCAACACGGGGGTCTTTGTGACGGACTTCCTTCACACAGCATAATGTTTTCAAGGTTTGTGTGTGGTGTGTTTATCAATAAGCCATTCCTTTCTATTGCTGAATAAAATCCCACTGTAGGGATATATCGCTTTGTTTATCCTCTCTTCAGCTGATGAATATTTAGGTTGCTTCCACTTTTATTATGAATAATGCAGCTGTGGACAATCGTGTAAAGTTTTTGTGTGGACATATATTTTCATTTCTACTGGGTATAAACTGGTCATATGGTAACTCTATACTTAACATTTTGAGGAACTGCTAAATTGTTTCCAGAGGGGATACATAATTTATAGCCCCATTAGCAATGCGGGAGAGTTTCAATTTGCTCATATTCTCTTCAACACCTGTTAATGTGTCTTTAATTTTAGCCACCCTAGCACAGATAGGTGTGAAATGGTATGCTGTTGTGGTTTCGCGGATGAGTTTTAGGGCTAATCTAAAACTTTAGGGTTAGCCCTTTAGGTCACATCTTGAGGCAAAGGTTTGCCTTCTATGTAACATTTGATGGATCATAAGAGTCGCGTGGGGCCAAAGCAAACGCACAGGAGCACCCCAGTTCAGAGCTCTTTTCAGCATCGCCACTCACAAACTCTGTTCCTTAAGTTGCTGTAACTTGTCAAATCACCACTACAGTGTAATACTGTGATACATACGAGTAGACGGCAGGTTCTGGAATAATGTTTCATTATAATATTGATAAGAAAAAGAAAAAAGAAAAATGGAATCCTGGCTAGGGCCACTGCCTGTGGGTTACACATGCTCCCATGTCTACGTGAATTTTTCTCTCGGGACTCCAGTTTCCTCCCACGTACCTAAGACGAGCTGGCGTTTCTGTACACTGTCCCAGTCTGAGTGGGGGGGTGTGGGTGCGCACTGCGACGGAAGGGCATCCTGCCCACAGTGGGTGCCAGCCTTGCTCCCTGAACTACCAGGAGAGGCTCTGACCACCTTCAGCCCAGGCTGGAAAATAATGGTCTTGTTCTTATTAATCTTTCTTAAATGTCTGTATAGCTCACACTTATTTCAATGTTTAATATTAGAAGTATTTGGGGTCTTTATTTAGAAGTCTGGTGATATTTCTGTGACCAGAAATATGCCGTAGGAACTTAGCTTGTTTCTATCAATCAGCCTATGGTAAAACTGGTTTCGTTACATGTTGTTTTGCTTCAAGTTACAGTTTCCAAGAGCCTATCGACCATGTCAATAGGTGAGGACTTACTTTGCAGGGGCAGAAAAGGGCTTGGAAACTGCAGAACATAAATAAGGTAAAATCATTGTTACTGGAATCTGGATTGTGTGCCAAGACGAAGAGTTAGAAATACACAGTAAGAGAACACAGAGTTTACCAGCACCCTTAGCTGCCAAAAGGTCTGTTTAGGGTTACCTCTGCAAGCAAGACAGCTTTCCTAAACAGACGCAGAGTTTTCCGAGGTTATTGAGGCTGTGATAGCTGGGTGTAAGAAGTCTATTCCCAACAAAGCAGAGGTGGCGAGTAGGTAAGACTGAACAGGTGAAAAACCTTAAAACATGCTCAACTTTTAGGAGACCCGGCCAAAGGATATCAATTCTCTTATTAAGCAAACAAGTCCCAAAGAAAATGGCATTCATAGTGGTACAAGGTATCACCGAACCTAAAACTTTCATCTCTCATACAGGTTATTAAAATAAAACTATAATGCGTTCAAGTTATAAGATGTATACCCCTCTTCACGACTGCTTAACTTTCAAAGCACAACCTCTTCAGAGGTGAATTGTGCTGGTTAAGTCAACATTCACGAAGTTGTGGGATTTGTAAGTACTTTATGATATTCTTAACCTATTTCACATCTTTAAAATAAGTTATGATTTCCTAAGAATAAACATTCCATAAAGACCCAAAATATAGAGTACCTACGGAGTATCTTCATGTATATGATTTTAGTGGTTTTGCTTCTTAGAAGGGTCATTTTTTTAAAATTTTAGCCCTAAAATTATCTTCTCCCACCTTGTTCTAATTTACTGAGTTCTGTGTTTCCTCCCATTGAATATCAAAGTAGCACTGAAAATAGGAACCCAGGCCACATTTGTTAAAATCTGCAGTGGCCTGCCAGAGATCCAGTTGGTTTTGAGGTGCCAAGCATACAGAGGATCAAATGCAGTAAATTATCTTGAGAGGGAAAAATCCAACCATTAAACAATGAAACTTCAAGTGGAAAGTGACCACTCCACACTTGAATGAAATCCGTAAAGTGATCATTCCTTCCATCACCATGGAATTTCTCAGAAAACACTTAAAGCCAGAACTTATTTCATTTTTGAGTATTAAGGAAAACTCTAAAATTTTTGTTCCTTGGTAAGATACATTACTGGGTACCGAAACAGTCAACTGAAAGTAATCCATGCTATCAAAAAGTAATTGTAACAGTGTAGAAAGACAAAGTTAACTGAATCATATAATAATAGAGTCTATTCTGTACAATTTAGAATAGACAAGTTACTGATGGTTTGCTACAGGTTTAATCTGTTTTAGTTCAGCTACTTAAAGCTCAGGAAACCATTGCTTTTACAGCTAAAACAGGCCTAGGTATTAAATGAGTCTTCAGTCTTTTCTAAAAATGTAAAAACATCAGAGGTTTTATACTGAATCTATCTGCAGAAAGAAGGGGCAGTCTGAAAGCATTCTTTTTTTTTTATTATTTTAGTTTATTCAGTACAGTGTCTATCCTTTATTCCCTGAAAGCATTCTCTCCTCTGACCATGACATTGACTCTACAAGTTAAAAGAATTTCTCAAAGCTGCTTTACAATACCAGATTTTGATAACTGGGTCCGACTACCACAGATGGTTTTGAAATTGCAAGGAAACTGGACCCAATAAGGCAACTTTTCAGCGTGCTACTTCCCCAGGATCAATTAGAACCTGTGGGAGCCTGTGTTGAGAGGAGGGAAAGGGGTGAGACTGGGTCACAGACTCAAATGTTTAGAGGAGTTTCTTTCGGCAGGCAATGTGATGAGTCAACACAGGCTGACATAAGAGAAAGGATGAAGTGGAAACAACAGCTAAGTGGACAGTTCGGGCTATGCATGCCTTTTAAGAGATGGCAACTATTCAGCTTTAGCCAAATGTTACTAATGTTTAGATATTTTATTTTTTCAAGATGAACCACAGCCTGAATTACATAAACTCTCATTTTTAAAATTGGGAATTGAAATTAAAGGGGAAAATCGAACATCACAAAGGCCACACAAAAAAGAGCTGTGGGACAATTTGGTTTACGTACTAGAGGCTGGTGGGTGTGGAGGCCCTTAGTGGCATAAATAAAGGAGAGTAAGATCAGAAAAATCCTGAGTAGGTAACAAGGCACCAAGAAAGAAAAACAAAACAACAACAAAAATAAAGCACTGATTGTTACTGGGCTGCTAAAAATTTACCTCTGGGAAAAAAATGTTTTCTGGAGTTTAAAATTTAGGACATCTGAAAAGCTAAAAAAATAAAATAAAAATAAACAAAAAAAAAAAATAAAAGGTTTCCATTGTCATATCAATTAGTGTGCAAGGCTTAAAAAAAAATAGAACTTAAAAAAAATCCTCACCCAAGGATATGTTCATTGGTTTTAGAGAGAGAGGAAGGGAGAGAGGGAGAGAAACACCAATGTGATATAATCATCAATCACATTGATGATTACCTCGTGTATGCGCCCGGACCAGGGATTGAACCCACAACTTTTTGGTGCATGGGACGTTGCTCCAACCAACTAAGCCACCTGGCCAGGGCAGCAGACATATTTTAAAAGATATGCAAAATAAAGAAACAGGGAGGTAGCAATGGAAAAATGTTTAGTTTCAAAGTCAACTTATTACTAAGTCAACAAAGGTAGAAGAAGATGGACACTAACACTTACTGAGCACTCAGGCATATCAGAACCAACTTACAATATAAAAAGGAATCATTGGGTTATCTCCTGAGGAATGGTAAGGCATACATTTGAAGATCTCAAAATGTATTGGAATGATTACTTAAATAAGGATTTTATTTATTTACTTTGGAGAGGGGAAGGGAGGGAGAAAGAGAGGGAGAGAAACATCAATGTGTGGTTGCTTCTCATGCCGCCCCTACCGGGACCTGGCCCACAACCCAGGCATGTGCTCTGACTGGGAATTGAACTGGTGACCCTTTGATTGCCAGGCCCACACTCAATCTGCTGAGCCACACCAGCCAGGGCTGAAATGATTACTTTAAAACAAGGATTAAACTGCTGAAAAAAGCCAAAATGTCTAACAAGCTTTTTCATTTTTGAAGATCAAACTGGGTCTTGATATTTGTGTATTAATGACTTGCTTCACAAAATATCTTAGAAAATTAGAGGAAAAACTAGTGGATAGTGAGGGGGAAAAATCACCACAAACAAAGGTGACTCCATAGCCCCTTTCTGAGAGGTTATTTGTGTTTAATGAAGATAAGTGCATGTTCAGAATCCTGCCTGTACTAGTAGTTTACCAAACGTAATAGATTATTTCTCTGGAAAATTTTAATAGTGAAAATCTGATGGAAGATGCAAACTAGGGGTTACTAACATAGGGTTGAATGTACTTACCTATTATCTCAGATTCATAATAATCCTGTGTGCCTTCCTGGAAGACAAGACAGGGTGTCTTTATGATTTTAGAGCATATATTTGGAAAATGGTAGGTCCATCTGTATGGTAAGTTCATGTCCATCAAAGAGGAAGAGGAATAAAAAATGGGACCTACCTCCTCTTAGGGGTTACTTAGCTATACTGTACGATGGTCAATTGAAGGCTCTTTAGAAATTCTAAGTGAAGGGAAGAGTGTAACTATACAAAACGTTAGTGTTGTGCATTTTTCTGTTTATAGTATTTATAGTATTCTGTCTCAAGATTCTACCATTTGCATTAAGAGAGCAGTATAAAGAAAGATGAAAAAGCCTATATGGAAACCAAATAAAAAATATGCCTCCAAAAACAAAGTAACAAACTCATACTACACTGGTTCTAACACTTAAGAGGGGCTTTTGATCAAGGTGGAAAAATAAGCTAACGTGCATTCACATTAATTATATCAGCTAAAAATTCTTTTCCCAGACCAGGGATCACAGATACGTTCTCTGTTAATGAATAAGGCAGTCCAAGAATCCTCTATAGGAAATCCTAATTTTGTATTTTCATTTTCATGATAATCTAAAAAAAAACTGAATATTTAAGACCATCTAGATTAACACTGTAAGTATTTACAACATAGCCGGGGAGTTACAATGATAGCGGTTTGTTCGTACCACGTGAAGACTAAGTGACATCACAGTATCACCCGTGTGTACAAGTTTCCCGCTGTCCCAGCAGGACAGGGTTGCCCAGCCTCGGCACCACTGACTGACACTGGGCCGAGCAACGTGTCTGCCAGGAGCCTTCCGTGCACTGCGGACTGTTCAACAGCACCCTTGGCCTCCACACACCAGATGCCAGTAGCTCTACGCCCCTACAGCTGTGATCATCAAAAATGTCTCCAGACACCGCCAAGTATCGCCTGGGGGACAACGTCTCCCCAGACAGAGGACCACTCAACAAGAAAAGTGGTGAGAGAATCCGGTCAAACCGAAGTGCACAGGAGAATAAACGTATCAAATTCAAATGACCCAGAGCTGTAACAATTTCTACCTCTCTCAAGGTGAAAGAAACACCAGAGTTGCTTAGAACGATTTTTTGCCACCTTAAAAAGCAAGTATACACATTATTCAAATTTGAATTACACTTTTCCTGGTTTATTCTTTTCTAATTAAAACTTTACTCAAGAGACTTCTCATCAACTAAAAATAGAACCTTTCTAAAAGTCCTTTTGGTCCATAAAGTTTCTTCTGGAGTCTTAAACTAATCACAGAGCTTAAATGGAGAAATTTTCAAGAACCCAAAGATGAGTATATACTTAGATGTAAAATGTCTAAGTTAATTCCATAAAAAATAACCTGAAAATGTGAATTATATATACACTGAAAAGCTGGAAAAGTTACTGAGTAAGTATTATTCATTGTTGCATTCTTCTTTCTTGGCAGATGATTCTCTGAAGGGGTAAGGTAACTGCCAATATATCCTGTCCGTATATATCACAGGTGGCAAACACAAGGCCTGCGGGCCAAATCTGGCCCTCCACCTTTTTTCTACCTGGTGGCAGTGCCGAGCTCTCGCTTAACTGTTAAGGAGTAGTTACATTTACACAGTCCTAAAACTACATTCAGCCCTTTGAAGGTGACCGAGAGACTTATATGGCCCTAGATGAAAGTGAGTTTGACTCCCCTGATATATATGATCTCTCAATTTCTCTTTTTCAAATCAGGCAGAACTGACCATGTATTAAAATAACATACAAAAAGTTGAAAAACTGTCTTAAATAAAACTTGAGAAGTGAAAGAATCTTAAATTGGTTAGGTGTGGATGAATGCAGAAGAGATTATTGCATAAAGTATAATACTACAGCCAGCTTGAAAATGACCTCTGTGGTAGTAAAAGTAAAGCTTAGTCAAAGCTTTCCTGTTTCCAATGCTCTGAAATCTTTCATTCGTTGAAAAATAAAGCTAAGCAAAGGTTAAAAAAATGTTGGTTTAACAGGACCAGCTTAAGATAGCATTCCAGCAATGCCCACAGATCTTACAAGTCTTTGTACTTGCTAGGTCTTTGTAGCCCACAAAGACCTAAGAAGTCTGCTGAAGTCACCCAAGATCAAATGGCTCAAAATTCTTTAATAAGCCAGAACTGTGCAATAGATTTAAAGATTAATTTCCTCCTTTTAAAATCCCTCAGTCTTTGTTGCCTTCTCTATGCCAGTAACTAGTTAGGTACAACCCCCTCCCCGCCTAAATTAATGAAGGAAAAAAAAGTGTGAAGAATGCGTAATTCATTTTTCAGCAAGCTCTTCAACATTTGGCATCAGAGTTTTTTGTTAAAGTTAAGATAGCATATAATTTTATTTTCCTTCTCAAGATTTATCTACCTTCCAAGGGGGTAACAAAGTGACTTACTGATAGGAAAGAGTAGCTAATAAAGCATGAATCCTTCTATACAGAAGATGAAATGACCAGTCTGGGATAACTAAAAAGTTTAACATGTTCAGAAAGGGGGAGAAAGAAAAACAAAGTTCCTGGTGATCCTCAGTTGAATTACCAAATCAAATACAAATTGAGAATCCACTCAAACCAAAATTTATGCAAGATTTATGAAGCTCACAATTCTCCACTCTACATAAAATGCTGGAAGGGCGGGTAAGGAGGGGTGGTCTATGGCAGGACTTCTGTCACTGAAAAAAAAGTCAGGAAGTCAGATGACCTCATATAAAAACCTGCAGATACAAGAAACCCAAATCACTGAGTTTTTTGGATCCACTCAAAATTCAATAGTTATAACAAATAAAGTATCTTTTAGTTTGTTAGCAAATAACTATTCCTCACCTGCTTGTGTGCGTGATCATAGGAGTTGATATGGTTGTCAAATTCCTGATGTTTCTGATACTGCTTATCACAGAGTTCACAGTAAAAGTTGGCTCTGAGGTCTTCCAGTGCTTTGGCAATTGCCTTCTCTTTATCAACATAATCCTGTAAGGAACCACAAAATAAGAACAAAAAATGAACTTGGTAGAATTTTAAGTGAATGTTGTAAAAAAGTAGTCTTACCTGAAGAGAGGTTAAATAAAAATACGCACCTAGACACCCTTTAGTGAAACTACAAGGGACCAAAGACAGTGAAACCATAAAACTACCCAGAAAAAAAAATCACCCAGAATCAGATCAAGAGCAGATTGAAAAGCAACAACAGAAGGTGGAAGACAGTGTGCTAAAAGATACATTTTCATTTGTATACCAAATAAAAGTATTTTTCACAAACGATGAAACGAAGGCACTTCCATACAAAAAAAGTTTACCACCAACAGTTTTAGATTTTTTCTTCCCTTCTTTCTCCCTTCCTTCTCCTCTCTAAAAATAAAACCTTAGCCCTGGCTGGTGTAGCTCAGTGGATTGAGTGTGGGCCTGCAAACCAAAGGGTTGCTGGTTTGATTCTCAGTCAGGGCACATGCCCGGGTTGTGGGCCTGGTCCCCAGTGGGGGATATGTGAGAGACACAACCACACATTGATGTTTCTCTCCCTCTCGCCTTTCCTTCCCTTCTCTACAAAAAACAAAAACAAAAAAACCTTAAAAAGACCCCCCCAAAAAAGTCCAACTACATGCTGATTACAGGCGATCCCCCTAAAACATGAGGGCTGAGAAAGTTTGAAGTTAAAAAGATAAAGGCAGAAAAAGATATGCCAGGCAAATACCTGGAGAAAGCTGGAGTAATATTAATATTCAACTTTTTAGACATTATTGAGGCCAGTTACAGAGTTATTTGAGATTACGCTCCAAATAAGCTGCACTACTAATTTCAAACCGCCGACACAGATATATGTTGGTTACTCACTGGTTTTAATGAGGTTCTGGCACAAAACTGTAGGACGGACCCAAGAGATGGTCCAATATGCCTCAGCAGTTCCACTTAGAAACTAGACATCAAAATACATCTTAAAACAAGTTCAGTATATTCATTTGAAGTAAGTAGAACAGAAGAAGGGGAAGAAAGGGTAAATGATTTGCATATTTGCTAGTCTTTTACAGCAGCGTAGATGCACCATTCTCACAATGAGTAGCTCCGTTTAGTTAAAAGACCTAAAGAGAAGTCTCAGATCAAAGGCTTCCAAAATTGGCCTTTCTTCCACTCAGTATTATAACTTTTGGAACACTTTCAAAGCATCTTTAGCATCTACCATCTCTCTTACCATTTCTCATATAAGCTACTTTGTCAGCAACAAATGGTTGCTGTATTTTGTAGAATGCCAGTAAAGGATTATTTCGGATTTATTATGAATTTATTAAAACTAAAAAGTGAATATATAGCACATTATGATTTTTGCCGTATTCAATTGTTGTGATAATTTCCTCTAAATATCCTGGGCAGTTTCATGTTGTCTGGCTGTTAAGCAACTTGTTGGTATTCTCCACCGGTGCTGGTTTTCCCCCAAGATAGAAATCAGAAAGCTCACTTTCCCAACCTCCCTTAAAACTAGGCTGCAGGCATGTGATCTATCCTCTTCTGGTCCAAGGCATCTACACGAGACTCTGATTCAAAAGTGAGCAGTGTGAAGTAGCAGGTACCAAGCAGAATCGATCTTCTAGCAGTGGTGACCGCAGAAGCGTATCTTAATTCTATCTCGGTTTTTACTTAATTCTGCAAGATAATCTTTTTGATAGTGTTTCTACAGATTTAGAAGATTTACTCTTCAAAAAAAAAAAAAAGATCAAAACACTGGATTAAAAACACACACACAACCTAATTAAATTTTGATTGTAAGAGATTCCTTAGTCCTGGCCGGATGGCTCAGTCAGTAGGAGCATCGTCCTGTGCACCAAAAGGTTGTGGGTTCAATCCCCAATCGAGGCATATATGGGAGGCAACCGATCGATGTTTTTCACACTGATGTCTCCTTCTCTCTTCTCCACTCTCCTCTCTCTAGTATCAGTAAACATACCCTCAGGTAAGGACTGAGGATTAAAAAAAGAGATTCCTCATTGTATCACAGGCCTTTCAATGGAAATCACACTTCTTCTTCCTAAAGTACTTTTCTAAAAAATTTTAAAAATTTCTTAAATTGTATTTTATTGTTTATGTTATTACAGTTGTTCCAATTTTTCTCCCTTTGTCCCCTCCCCCATAATCCCTCAGGCAATCCCCACAATGTTGTCCATGACCATGGGTCATACATATATGTTCTTTGGCTACTCTATTCCCTACGCTGTACTTTACACCCCCCCCATGACTATTCTGTAACCACCAATGTATATTTCCTAATCCCTTCCGCTTTTTCACTCATCCCCCCATCTGGCAACCACCAAAACATTCTTTGTATCTATGATTCTGTTTCTGTTCTCCTTGTTTATTTTGTTTTTTAGATTCAACAGTTGATAGATATGTATTTATTATAATTTTATTGTTCATAGTTTTGATCTTCTTAAATAAGTCCCTTTAACATTTCATGTAATACTGGTTTGATGGTAATGGACTTGAGCTTTTTCTTTAGCTTTTTCTTGTCTGGGAAGCTTTTCATCTGTCCTTCAATTCTGAATGATAGCTTTGCTGGGTAGAGTAATCATGGTTGTAGGTCCTTGGTTTTCATCACTTCGAATATTTCCTGCCAGTCTCTTTTAGCCTGCAAAGTTTCTTTTGAGAAATCAGCTGACAGTCTTATTTATGAGAATTCCCCTGTAGGCAACCAATTTCTTTTCTCTTGCCGCTTTTAAGATTCTCTCATTGTATTTAACCCTTGGCATTTTGATTATGACGTGTCTTAGAGTTTGCCTCTTTGGGTTCACCTTGTTTAGGACTCTCTGCAGTTCCTGGACTTGTATGTCTATTTCCCTCACCAGGTTAGGGAAGTTTTGTCTTTTTTTTTTTTTCAAATAGGTTTCTAATTTCTTGCTCTTTCTCTTCTCCTTCTGGCATCCTCATGAAGTAATTGTTGGTATGCTTCAAATTGTCCCAGAGGCACTTTACACTATCCTCATTTTTCTTTTTTCTTCTTGCTGTTCTGATTGGTTGGGTTTTTTTTTTGCTTCCTTATGTTCTAAGTTGCTGATGTGAATCTCAGCTTTGTCCACTCTTCTGCTGGTACCATGTAAATTGTTCTTTATTTCAATTAGTGTACCCTTTGATCCTGACTGGATCTCTTTTATGCTGTTGAAGTCCTCACTAAGCTTCTTGGGTATCCTTATAACCAGTGTTCTGAACTCTGCATCTAGCAGATTGCTTGTCTCCATTTTGTTTAGTTCTTTTTCTGGAGTTTTGTTCTGTTCTTCATTCAGGACATATTTCTTTGTCTCCTCATTTTGACAGCCTCCCTGAGTTTGTTTCTATGTATTAGGTACAGCTGCTATGTCCCTCAGGCTTGATAGGCTGGACTAATGTAGAGGGGTCCTATAGGGTCCAGTGGCATAGCCTTCCCTATTACCCAAGCTGGGTACTTCAGATGCACCCACCATGTGGGCTATGTATCCCCTCCTGTTGTAGCTGAACTTTGACTGCTGTTTGGCACATCCAAGGTCAGCAACCACCTATGTTCTGTCCAGGACCATACAGCGTAAGCCACAAAGTGATCTGCACATGGCTGCTACTTGTGCTGGGTCTGGGGCACCTCAGTGAGTGGTATAGGGCTTGCTGAAGCCAGGGGCTGCTTGCTTGAGAATTTAGGAAAACCTGAAGCATGGGTCAGGACAAGCCGTTTGTATGGAAAAGCCACCGAAACAGCTTGGGCAGGCCTTAAAGTTGGGTGGGGCAGGGCCTCAGGGAATCACTAGAGTGGGGCAGACAGTGTGAGCCAGGTTGATGGGAGTGTGGTGCCCAGCTGCAAGCTCTGTGTGGAGAGGGCGCAAGAAGGAACAATGGCCTCTGCCAGCCCTTCTGTCTGGAGAAAGCCCCCCTCCCCTGCCCCCTTTCCCCAACACAGGACAATTCAGTTCCTTTCCATCTGTCTCTGATGCTTTCAATCTGCTGCCCTGGTGCTGGAGCTCAGAGGGAGTGAGTCTGAGTGAGTCTGAGTAAGTCTGTGCATAGGCCCTTTAAAAGGAACTGCTGGGATTCCAGCAGTTTCTGTTTTCCATAGCTTCAATCCCTGCTGATGTTTATAGCCAAAAGTTATGGAGATTTAACTGCCGGCACTGGAACTCTGGACTGGGGCCTCTTGCTCCTGATAAATCCCTACTGATTTTTATCTGCCACGTGGGTGTGGGACCAGCCCATTCCATGTCTCCTGCCCTCCTACCAGTCTCGATGTAGTTTATTAATTCCATGGTGGTAGGACTTCCATTAAGCTCAACTTCTCATGGTTCTCAATGACTGTTCTATAGTTTAGTTGTAATTTTGATGTGGTTGTGTGAGGAGGGGAATTGTGTTTACCTACACCACCACCATCTTGGCCAGAAGTCTCAAAGAATTCCTTTTGGGAGTCTTTTATAGAAGCAAACTAATGTTTTTATGTAAAAATTTACCCATTTTTATCTTCATTCTTAGGATATTTTTGCTGGGTGTACAATTCTAGGTTGATGGTTGTTTGCTCTGAGCACATTCAAGATTCCATTTGAGTCCAGTAAAAGTCTTTTGACTTTGATAGTTTATAGTTTTACCAGAATGTATCTATGTGTAGATTTTTTTAAAATCTTGCTTGAGATTCACTAGGAAACAAACTGCTTTGAGAAGTCAGGAGAAGAAACGAAAGATAAAAACATACAGGGTCCGGCAGAAGTAACGCCTGCTTGAGTGGGGTTGGTAGGGTAATAATAGGTGTGTAATAATTTATAGTTTTAATTTGAACATTTCACCTAAAATGTCATATGGTGTGCTTGAGTGTGATATTCTAATGTTACAGAATTACATACTTGATTTTGTAATAAAAAGGGGTGTTATTTGTCTGGACCCTGTGTAACAAGTATTACAAATAATAGAAAATTTGAAAGGAATTATAAAATGAGAACATTTAGAATGTTTAAAAAGAAAAAAAGGCAAAAGTATCAAAAGGTAAAAGTAGAGCATTATTAAAAAACAAAAAGCAAAGCAAGGCAAATTGGAAAAAGAATCAAAGAGCTATTTTAAGATTTTTAAAAAGGCACTGATTATCAATAAACCTGTTTTTAAAAAAGTCACTGATATGTAATGTAATGAAATGGTATTCATAAGTGTTAATTGTAGAATACAGGTGGTAGGTATATGGGTATTCACTGTATAGTTCTTTCACTTTTTCTGTATGCTCAAGGACTTTCATAATAAAATGTTAGGGAAAATATTACTAACAGGAAAAATAAGAAAACAGTAAGTATAAGAGAGAATCTTCTATACTATCTTCTAAAAGCTTTGTTTATTCCTTTTAAATCTTTAATCCAATTGCAATCGATTATTGTATAGTATGAGGCAGGGAGTATAAATCTATTATTTCCCACATGGGCAAACAACTGCCTCAAAACCTTCTATTGGAAAGTTCACTCTTTTCCTCACGTATCTGTAATACCATCTTTGTCTTACCAGGCGGCCAAATACAGAAGGGGTCCGTGTCTGGGCTCTCTCTTCTGTCCCAGCGATCTACCCTCGTGTCAGTGTCCCATCATCGTACTTACCACAGCCCTCTAACAGTTTCCGAGAGCCGGTGAGGCCAAGTCTTTCTATCTCGTGCTTTGAGACTGCTCTGACTATGCCTGGCCCTTCATATACGTCCATATAAATTTTGGAATAAGCTTGTCAAACTCCATACAAAATCCCGTTGGGATTTTGACTTGACTGCATTAAACAGACAGAAAATTTGGGAGAAAACAGATTTCTTCATAATATTAAGTCTTCTAATTCATGAACAAATTATTAAAAACTCTCACTTTTTTTTAGTGATTTACATTTTCTCCTTTCTATTTTTATTGTTATTCTAAATGTATTTTTTAAAAGATTTTATTTATTTATTTTTAGAGAGGGGAAGGGAGGGAGAAGGACAGAGAGAGAAAAACATCAATATGTGCTTGCCTCTCATGTAGTTCCCACTGGGGACCTGGCCCGAAACCCAGGCATGTGCCCTGACTGGGAATCGAACTTGCGATGCTTTGGTTCACAGCCCGCGCTCAATCCACTGAGCTACGCCAGCCAGGGCTAAAAATCCCACTTTTTATTCACTATTCTTTAATATCTCTCAATAATATTTCTGACCAAGTCTTACACACATCATGTAATCTTCATTTTGTAACTCATTACTCTATAGACACATAAATTTAAATTTATTAGCTTGCATCTAGCATCCTGCTACACTGTTATTTGTATAATTTATCTGTATATTGTTTTAGATATCCTTTTATATAATCATACCTACAAACAAAAAGTTTTGTCTCTTCCTCTCACCTCTCATATAATCTTTGTTTGTTTGTTTCTGTCTGTCCACCTTACTGTGCTTAGGACCTCCAGCACAGTATTTAATAGAAACAATGACAGCAGGCATCCTTGTTATGTCTCTTCATCTCAAAAAAAGAGCTTTCAACTAAAAAAAATTTTTTTTGCAGATTTTATTTACTTTAGTTTTTAGACAGGGGAGAGAGAAGGAAAAGAGAGAGAAACATCAATGTGTGGTTGCCTCTCACACGCCCCAAACTGGGGACCTGGCCAGCAACCCAGGCATGTGCCCTGACTGGGAATTGAACCCGTGACCCTTTGATTTGCAGGCCGGCACTCAATCACTGAACCACACTAGCCAGAGCTCAACTTTTTAATATTAAGAATGATGTCTCCTACATGGTTTTTGAAGGCATTCAATCTGGTTAAGGAAAGTCCTTTCTTTATCAGGTTGGATAAGACTATTCATCATGAATGAATGCTGAGTTTTATATAATGCTTTTACTTTTTTCACCTATTGAGATAATCATATTTTCCCCCTTTAATCTCTCACTCTTTTAAAAAAAGATTTTATTTATTTATTTTTAGAGAGAGGGGAAGGGAGAGAGAAAGAGGAAGAAAAACATCAATGTGTGGTTGCTTCTCTAGCACACCCTACTGGGGACCTGGTCTGCAACCCAGGCATGTTCCCTGACTAGGAATTGAACCAGCGACCCCTTGGTTTGCAGGTTGGCACTCAACCCACTGAAACACACCAGCCAGGGCTAAAGTGGGTATTACTATCTCTATAGTTTTTACAGAGGCAATAAATAAGAAAGTTCAGAAGCTTGAGATCTACTACTAATCACAACCAAATGTTAAACAAATGCTGTTAACAGAGATCCTTTTCATCGAAAATATCTCAGTGTGAGCTCCCCATATACAAAGAAAGGCTTCATTTCAGTACCTTGTACTTCTGTCTCAATTCTTCCGTGTCTTCTTTTTCCACTTCTAGGACACGGCGCCGTTCGGTAGCATCTTCAGCATAATCGAGCTTAACAAAAATAGATATAATTAATCTTAATTCCTAAAGTACCCCCAATTAGCTATTTAAAAAGTCACTTGCAGAACTACAGTACTGTATGAAAATAAAACACTATCTGCTCAGCAACCTCTTGCTTTATTGTCACCCCACAGAGAAAAAAGCACGCAGAAAAGTTCATTAATCCTTTCACACTGGTGGGTCCCAACAGGCACATTTTTTGATGACAGACTTTAATTCAATGTTCAATGCCAAAGAATTAGGAGTAAATGGAGAAAACATTTTAGGCAATGAAAACAAGATAACACTGATGACAGCTGTGCACATCTCTATAGCGATAAAGCTTCTACCACAACAAATGTTTTAAGAGTTAAGCAACACTGCCTACTGCAACAAATAGCATCTGGGTTTAAGCCTTATCTTGCCTTGTGGTATAACCTTGGGCAAACCACTCAATTTCTTTATGCCTCAGTTAAAACAGAGTTATTATTTGCCATCTACCTGCCTCAAAGGCAGCACTGAATAAAAATGTAAAATATAGTTTTAAATTTCCAAAGAAAATATTAAAACTACATTCTATCTAATAAATGTATTCTTGCATTGGCATCTGAGTGTGGAGTTAACATCTATTTTAAATACCCCATAAAACAAGTGAGCTGATGAAATCAATTTACCTCCATTTCCATGCGACCCATGCCCATGACGTCATACTTGACAACAATTGGAATGGGATCAGTTCTCCCTGTAACAGGAACACATCATCAGGGTAAGATGCAAACCTATGCCGAGAGCTCACTTTACACATTAGGTTTGGGTGGTTAGAGATCTTGCCTTGGAGTGCAGAGACCAGAAAGCTACAGTGAACCAAACACAAGCCATTCTCACAGCTTACAGCCAGACCTACCCCTCCCAGTTTAAGCCCAACTATCCACCTTGATTGTCTTTCCAGAGAGGATAATTCCAGGTTACATGGCAAAATTAAGTAAGTAATGCAAAGCATTTCTAAGCTATGGCACCAGAAGGTTTAAAATAACTTTTCATCAAGAAATCACTTCACTCTTACTGTCCACTGACATCCTCCCATACACACTTTTAAAATGGGTAATAAACACCTCATCTGACATACTTAAATCTGAAAAGCATAGTTTCAAACATGATACAGGAAAACTATGTAACTACAACTCAGTATGTTCAGTATTATTTTGTTTTCAAAAGATGCTTTACAGTTAAGCAGGGCTATGAAAAACTTAAATAAAAAGCAACAGTTAGTTGCCCTTAGAAACCAAGAATGGTGTTTCTTTTGAACTGGTGCTCTGAGGTCCCATTTTCCAGAGTGGATTTAACACTGACTGCAGTAATCGGTAAGCTGTGAAAAGGACTAGTTGCGAAGAAAATTGACTTTAAACTAATCAATCTATGCTGGAGATTTTAAAAAATGTATATTTAATCCACTCATAACCAGCCAAACAAAGCAAAATGGGGCAGACAAGCACTTTACTACCACAGCTGTTTTACATCACAACTTGCGCTGTTTATTGTGATGTAAGCCCACTGATAAGAGGACTTACCTTATCCGATGCACACCTTTAGTGAAAAAACACAATGTTTACTTCCCTCATCATTTCACTCAGGCTGGTGTAAACAATTGTTTTTTGTTTTGTTTTGTTTTTGTTTTTGTTATACACACATATATATTATACCTTTGGGCTAAAAGTTAAGCTTTATCAGGATAAATCTGAGGTATCACCAAAACCAAGTTAAAAATAATAACAACAAATGCCATGATCATAACTAGGTTTGGTCCTGGAGAAAAAAGAAGAAACTTCAACGTGACCAGCAACCACTCGTATGTAGTTGCTTTGTATTTGTGGGATTACTTTTCATCTTTAAAAAATAATGAAAAACTAATCCAGAAGATTACTTATCACCAATATCCCATTATTTTATAAACAATAAGTAAGGATATAATTAGGAATAATTATTATAGTGAAAAAAACTTTAAGTAAATAAAGAACATCTCATGCCAGGGAAAAAAAACACAGCCTTCTTTTAGGCACTATCAAAGACTGCCAGTTAAACGAAATGAAAATGCATTACTACCTTATGCCCAATGGTATAATAAATAAGCAGTGACTGCAATCTTTAGCAAAAGGACCAAATTAAGACAGGTTATAAAAATGACTTCCTGGGTGCAATATCACTTTCATAACGTCTCAATCAGGGATTTACTGGTAAAAACAAATGGTCCAATGAAAGAATTGAAAAATAATACAAAGGAATTTTTTGTTGTTTTGGTATCTTTTTTGGTCTATCAGAATTTGTTATACAAAAATTAAGAAAGTTTTGGTACAAATTCATTACCGCTGTAAACCCCTGTTTATAAACTCTGCATTAGTACTTTTGCCTTCTAAGGCAGTCAAAGTTTGTTTTAATTTATTTAAAAATTGCAGTAGCAAGTGCTAGTGCCCATTACATTGTGGGGAAATCAAGTTTTTGACAGTATTAGAATTTAATGTTTTAACTGATTTTTTTGTAGTTCTAACACAAACAGATACATTCCTCCTTAACATTACCCTTTAATGAACGAGGATCAGACAAGTTGCATAAGGAAAGGAAAGGAAAATGAAAAAAGACCAAGCAGAAGGATGAAGGCTACAACAGAGAAAGTAAGCCTAACATATTGGTGCACTGATGACAAAAGGAGTAATTCAGTCTGAAAATAAAAAATTACCACTGCTAAGTTTACCATCACCACAACAAGTCCAGGGTCATAACGCTGTAAAAAAGAAACACCATCTGTTAGGCAGAAACCATCAGGGTAGGAAACAGGCCTTCTAGCAGGCAGACAGGATTGGGCAAAGTAACAATCGGACTTTGTCCCTCCCCCAATTTCAGCTGGGCACAGAGGAAGGGCACTTGATGCTACAGCAGTTATTTTCATACTAGTTGGACCAGGGTGTGAGCTTTTTGCACTGCTACTTGAGAACATAAACAACGCCCTCTTTAATAATGCAGGGGATGGGAGAAGGTGTTAGTTCAAAGTGAGAGAACTAGCTCTAGCTTCCTATCAGTATTTGGGGCCCAAGGTGGGACTTTTCCTTAAAGAAATAACATCAAAGACAGATCGACTGGACAGTGATCAAATTATCTGCTTCACTGAAAGAACTCTAAGAGGATTTGAGGGGTAGGAGGGGAGTCATCAAGACCTTCCTAAAAATATATAATAAGTAAAATGGTCTAGAAAATAACCATAGATCTTCAGTGCCTGGAAAACTATGTGCATTTGAGTTCAGTTACAAATGAATAAAACTCTTGAATTAGCTTTCCTTAGAACTTTGTTGTCTTTTAATGGAGCCTCTTTCAAGGCCTGCATATAACAAAGCCAAGCTTTGAACCAGACCAGGAACTCCAGAGAAAGTGGCATCAAAAGTCCTGTCACAATTAAGTTAGTCCATTCATGGGTAACTGACAAAAAATGAACAGTTTGTCTTTAAAAACAATCTGCAAGTGACATTACTGCCCAGCCCAAGTAACTTTTTTCCATTATTAAAAAGGTTCCAGACCAAGGAATAATCTCAGAGAGAAAAGACACCAAACAATACATACAGGAAGAAGTTGGAGCATTAAGAAAATATTCCCACCCTGGCTGGTGTGGCTCAGTGGACCGAGTGACAGCCTGTGAACCAAGAGCTCTCTGGTCCGACTTCCAGTCAGGGCTCACCCTTGGGATGCAGACCAGGCTCCCTGATGAGGGCGTACAAGAGGCAACCAATGGATGTACCCCTCCCACACTGATGTTTCTTTTTCTCCCTCCCTCCCCACCTCTCTCTAAAAATAAATAAATAAAATATTTAAAAAATATATTAAAAAAATCCCTTCAATTTATTCATTTGTAATCCTATCACAAAAAAATATTCATTTGTGATCCTATCACAAAAAATACCACTGTGAAACATCTGAATAACAACTTAGAGTGATGGATTTCCAAAAAGCAGGTAGTAACAGAATGTCTGCTAATAGGATACTTCCTAGGAAACTTAACTTTTTAAAATAAATTGAACTCTATCCAGGTTCCCTAGTTCTCCATTTCTTTTAAAGGGAGCAAATATTTCTTAAAATTAATTAATTAAGAACTCTTTGTTTATTTCACTCCAAAGAAGGCAACTTCAACCAAAACACTACTTTCCTTAAAAAAAAAAAAAAAAAAAAAGTCCTCAGCCAAAGAACAACTGTATTTTGCCATGCATAATGCGCTTCTGTGTATAATATGCACCCACAGTTCAGTGTGCATTATACACGGGATTATTACACCCATTAGTATCCTTGTGTATAATGCGCACCCTTATTTTTCCCTCAAAAATTTGGGGAAAAAAGTGCCCATTATACATGGCAAAATACAGCAGATACTATGACTATGATTGGGCCAATGAAAGAAGGGAAAGGCAAAAAGGAACATCAAATTTGGAATTCGCCAATAGTGAATTCAGATAATGAGGGAAAAAAAACTGATACTCATATTTTAAAATCAAAGCTTTAAATAGACACATATCAAATTATATTGTACACCTGAAACTAATACATTGTTGTATGTTAATTATACCTCAATAAAAAAAATTTGAAGAGAAACTTCAAGTGATGTTGCACTGACAAGAATTGTACTTTCTGTGTTTTAAGAGGCAGTTTTACTTCTACAATGACAAAAATGCTAGAATGTTCAAATATGCATCTCTTGTGAAAATGTGAAGGTATTACAACATCATAACTGGAGAATAAGGCCAAATATAAAAATCCATTGATTGCCTACGGTCACCCTGGTTCTGAGAACAATCCCTCCTGAATTAGTTTCGATTTTAAATCAGTTCAGGAAATACCAATCTACAAAACTAGCCCAAAGAACTAGATGGTAGAGAAATATCTTTTTTTGAGAAACACTACGTTTAGAGACAAAAATCCAGGAATAGAACAATTGGGAAAAACACATTAAAGAACAACCAAAATCTGGTAATCACCTGCACTTCAGAAACGGAGGGCACATGACTTTTCAGAGAAATACATTAGAAATGAAGAAGCTTCCCAAGTGATCAATAGACGTAAGAACATTAATTTACCTCTACTGCCTTTCCCCTGACTGACTTCACTCAACAATAAATATTTACTGAGTCGCTACTACATATCAGGCACAGTGGGCATATGGCAATGAGCAAAACAAAGCCCTGCATTCCAGGACTTATCTACAATTAGAAAAAATAATCTTACCACTTTAAACTTCTGGCATGGGGGGGAACAGAACATTTGTGGAGTCAAAGCTTAAAAATGTCTGAAGTTGCCCTTTAAAGATATCTAAAATTGTTTTTAAAGGCTAACCTTAATGAAGCAAAAGGAAATATGAAAGCCATCACAAAGTAAAAAGTTTACTTCCAAAAGGCCGTTAAACTGGTAAAGGCCAAGAACCTGACATAACATCTTTAAATCTATTTCTTACTTTAAGCAACTCAAAACACACACGTGAAAATCATGAATAATATAAAATTACTATTTTTGTATTTTGCACGACTATTTTCTGATTTACACAGCTATCCAAAATAGGTTTCTATAGTAAGCTATATGTTAGTGCACTTAAATATAATTTCGTTTGTTAAAATGGTGATTACAGCCCTGTCCAGTTAGTTGTGGCTCAGTTAGTTGGAGCGTTATCCTGTAACTGAAAGGTTGAAGGTTTGATTTCTGGTCAGGGCACAAGCCTAGGATGCGAGTTTGATCCCCAATCTGGGCACATGCAGGAGGCAGCAATCAATGCTCCTCTCTCACATTCTTTCCTCTCTGTCTAAAATGAAAAAATGTCCTTGGGTAAGGATTAAAAAATATTTTTTTAAATGATGATTACATACCATTTTGAGAAACAGTTACTTAGTAAAAAATGGTACATCTATTTCCAAATCAAAGCTTCACTTCTGCAAACTTCTCCTGAAACTGTTAGTCTTCATAGCATAAAAACAATAATTACTTTTAGCATCGAGGTTTTTTTTCTTAGAACTGCAAAACAATATATGCTACCTTTCAGTAAACCTAACTGGAAACATCAAGCACATTAATTATTCCCTATAGTTTCTAGTTAAGGGGAAAAAAACTTCCAATTCAAAACAGAATTCACATTCTCCAGCACTGCAGAACACTATATTCTTGCCGTAGCCTCTTCAGCCGTCTTATACAACAACTAGACTAATTTGATTTCCAAATATAGATGTTTTGTAAGAGCACAATTTAACTGTGGACTAAAGGAATCTCCATCCTTCCATCTTTCCAAAGTATCAGAGCTAGCTTCCTAGAATAAGGAAGTAGGAAGTTGTATTTTTACTCCAGTAAGATTGTTTTGGCTAAAAATTGTATCAATTCACTGTAGTCTGTCATTATGCTACGATAAATTTATTTTTTAAATGGAAAAGCCAACTTAATAAATATAATTTCAGGGTAAGTAATCCAAACCATGAGACTTAGGGGAGAAGAAAAACAATGTCAGGTCTGGTGTTTAATGTTTTTCTTCTTCTCTTTCTCCCTCCCTTCTTCTCTCTCTAAAAATAAATAAATAAAATATTTTTTAAAAATTTAAAAAGTATTTGGGGGAGTTATATATATAGTAGTCAGTTCTGTGGTATTATAATAATAGGACAATCCAGTGCTTCCTTGGAGTTGTTTTCTGTTACTATTTTGTTCAGTTTTCCATCATAACACTGAGAATTTTTTACTATTCCATGATCACTCTGTAACTCAAAAAAGACTTTGCAGCTTCAGTTAAACTGTTCCTCCTTTACTTTCCACAATAACCCTCTCCTCAATTCATTTTTAAGTATTTTCTTTCTATGTGCTCATATTTCTAGGGGGTCCCTAAAAAAGCTGGGATATGAAATCTTCATTCTGTAGTAAGAGATAATCTCTCAACACGTGTGACTTTTGACAGTCAGAGCCCATCTCAGCAGCCTCCCCTTAAAAATGGAGGCATTACCCTCACTTTCAGGATTGTCATGCAGATCAAAAGAGGTAACACACAGAAGGTGCTTTGCAAACCATAAATTACTATACAGGAAGATGTTAAACTCTAACCTAATCATCTCCTTAAGACTTCAAAAAATTAAAAATTGACTTGTTTTCCTTTCATTTCCAGATTTTGCATTTTTGAAAATAAATACCTTAAAATGAAAGATACTCTAAAACAGAAGCTGTGATAATTTCTAATGTTTTACGTAAATTTGGTGATAATGAAACAACCCTATGGATAGACTGAGGGAATTATTATCCAAGATCAATAACCAAGTACTATCCAAGAATCCTTCCCACATATCATTCCATTAACAAAATGAGAACTAGTGAGTCTGAAAGGCAATGTTACATAAATATTAAATACAAGCCAGGAGAATGAACTTAAAAAGGCATAATTTTATTAAGAACTTCTCCAAATTGAATATATAGTACAAATCATCTAAGAAAATAAGCCTAAGCAAAACAAAACAAATTAAAACATTATCTAAATGCTTACTATTTTACTGTTATCATCACCTGGAGGAGGACCATAGCACCTATGTATGTAAATAGGAAGTATTAAGTGTGGTATGTCAAATTTGTACTAGATGAAGTCCACATGGAATGTCAAAGTAAATCCAGAAAGTCAAATAGAGTGAAATCTTGAAAATCTCCTTAGTTCCTTTCAAGTCTCTGCTAAGAGCCCAGAGATCTTAGGTCATCCCTAGAAATTTTCTTTTTCACTTCTTATAGTCTATGATTTCAAAAAGCTTTGAAAGCACTTATCTCCTCTTAGTTAAAATTTATCAAATATTAGTTAACTAGTTAATTTTTTTAAAAAAAGATTTTATTTATATATTTTTAGAGAGAGTGGAAAGGAAGGAGAAAGAGAGGGAGAGAAGCATCGATGTGTGGTTGCCTCTTGCACACCCGCCACCAGGGACCCGGCCCACAACCCAGGCATGTGCCCTGACCGGGAATTGAACGGGCGACCCTTTGGTTTGCAACCCATGCTCAATCCATTGAGCTACACCAGCCAGGGCTTAACTAGTGAATTTTTATATATTTAATTATTTCCACCTGATTAGACTATTCTACTTACAAAGAGATCACTAACACCATACACTATATATTGCTCATTTTTAAAGTTTCTTGAATGCTCTACTTTCTTGCCTAAGAAACAGTTTCTACATAAACCAGCTTCATTTTAATCATTCAAATTAACCTATAACAAGACAGGAAAAATGTAAATCAAGCTAAGGATAAGACTATAAAAAAATAACAAATAGTATTAAACTAATTCAGACCAAAAATCACTAACACATTTTGGATGAGTAAAAGAACCAACTATCAACCCTACTTGCTATGATAAAGGTAATTTTCTTAAAAATCTATTTTATTCATATGGTTAAAGCAAATTATGTGGGAAGCTTGCTTAAAATGTTAATTTCCTGAATCCTACTCTAGACCTGCTGAGTTGTGCTGGCTGGGAGTCTACATTTTTAACAAGCACCCAAGGTGACTGATTCTGCTGCTTCACAAATGGAAAAAGCATTGGAGCAGAGGTCAAAAGACTTGTGTTATATACACAGCTCATATCCTCAGTGGTTTTGACCATGAATAAACACTTAAGTTTCTCAATTTATTAAGTGGCATCATCTCCCACCCTACATACTAGAGAGGGAAGTGAGATAGTATGTAGATATAAAACTTACATATATATACCTTCATGTTTAATTCCCCAAACAAACCCCAGATCTTTTAAAAATATGGGTATACCTGAGGGTATAGCAAGGTCACACTGCTTACTAGCAACAAAGCTCAAATTTAAACCCAGATCAAATTTCTAATGAGGTCATAAAGTGGTAACCTGTGGGTCAAATACAGGTTTTCTTTTGTTTATCCCTAAATACCTTAAACTTTGAGCCAGTACTTATCAATTGGAAATTTTCACCCCAAAAAATCTGATTTCTGGTTTCAAGAAGCTCTGACAACACTTAAGACAATACACGTATTCCTACAGGGCAACAACGAGCAGGAGCTAGCTCACACTCCTTCCCACTGTCTCACAATCAGTGGGCTTCCACTGTGTGTTACCACCTGGTCCCAACAGGTATCTGATTTGCAACTCCCATTCCAAAGTCTATTTCTTCGCTCCTTCCTTTTGAGCTCCCACTGGATTTTCTCTGTAACTCTCATTTGGTAGCCAGATTTTATTTTCAAACGCTGTTCACAATGCCATCATACCCTACACACCAAGTACTTGAACACAAAAATAAATGAGAATACCTACTCTCAAGGAACTTAAAGCAATTTGTCAATTAAATATTCAGATTGGCTCTGACCACTGTGGCTCAACTGGCTGGGGATCATCCTGCAAAACAAAAGGTCACTGGTTCAATCCCTGGTCAGGGCACATGTCTGATTTGCAGATTCAAGTCCTGGGTTGGCAGGGGAGCATATGAGACAACCAATGAATATTCCTCTCTTATATCAATGTTTCCCTACCTCTCTTCTCTCTAAAAATCAATAAATAAAAATTTAAATGAATATTTAGATTGATCGCATAGTTTTAAGCATGGAAGGAACACATAAAAGTATAAAACGTGGTCTCTAGCCTCAAGAAAACTTCAAAGTTTTACAGTAGTTAAAAAAGCAAGACTTGGGGACTAGCAAATAATCCTGAAGGGCAGGAATGATGTCTTATCTACTCTGCTTATGGCTTATGATATTTATAGCTGATACAGCTAAAATATATTATTAGCTCAATAAATATTTGTTGTCTTGTTGATTAAACCATATAGACAGGATGAGATATGAAACAATGTAAGACCCCATCCTTATTTTTTTAACTTTTGAAATATTTTAATAAATGCTGAGAGAACAGAAGCTGAATAAGGGAAATTCAAGTACAAAAATAAACCCACCTTACAAAGTACAATTTTATATCCTGCCACAGATAATTTCGTTCCCGAGTCAGCATGCCCTATTTTCCAATCTATCTAGTGACAAGATATCTGCACTGTAGCCCCAAGAACTGGCACTCTTTGTAAAAACCTTGCATGGGTCAAAATAATTTTAAACTTTACCAAAAGCATCCTGAAGAGATCAGGTTTAAATGTTAAAAGATGCTGGAGCCCTGAAATAAAGAACTGAAAGTCAGCAGTAAACTAGTAAACACGAAGGACTTACAAAGCCATGAGCCTAGAAATCCTATGTAGTGACTAGTCTATGCTAGGCGACATTATCATTTTCACTAAAGAAACAGGGCTTTCTTTGGTGGTTATTTATAGCAAAGGCTCAGTACAATTATAAAAACCTGCCACGAGTTATCTCAATATGCCATAAATGTGGCTATATTCTAGGTCAAATCATGTGGTTATTACAGAAAGTTATGTAAAAGAAACCAGTACAATGCCCGTACACTGTTGAATCTGACACTACAAAATAAAGAGCCATTTATAACACAATTAAACTTGGCCCTTAAAGTTGCAACAGAATAAGAGATACATTCATTTTAAAGGGTGAAGACACTGTACTAGCCATTCAAAACAGATGGGCTTTGCACAGCAATGGGAATTTAACACTACTGAAATGTACACTTAAAAAATGGTTAAGATGGTAATTTTACATTGTGTTTTTTATAACTAAAAAGAAAATAAAAATGGGCTTCAATTTTCTCTTATATTTTAAATGAATAATGAAATTATGTGTTTATTAAGTGCTTAGCTATACCTGTTACCATGGAGATGGAGGTAAACTATGGATAAAACCTAATTCCTCTTTTCTTAAATTCACTCCCTGCCTGCCTGCAGGTTCTAGATGTACTTTAAAGTCTCTGAGGCTTAAAATGAAAAATTCTGGGATTCAAACAGATTGGCTAGTCCCTAAGAAATATCTCCTAAATTCTACTTCCTGTGTGCCTGAAGAGATTAACATTACCAATGATCCCAGGCACCTCTGAATAGGAAAAAGATATTTCAAGTAGCAGGGAAAGATGCCAGTCTTCAGACTTTCTTCTGAGTAATCACCTCCATTCAGTTCAACCCCGCATTGACAACTGTGCAAACCACAGGGACAAATTCTACCAAGTCATTTTTATTTCAGTTCTGATTACCCTACCTCTCTTTTGGACTATTACAAAATCTATGGTTTATACTATACAAACTGCTCTTTATTGTATTTTTTATATTGTTTGCAATGAGTTCTTGTGCTGCCGGAAAGTCAAATTTAATGGCAATCAAACCCTTTTATATCCCCAAAAGAATAGGTTATTACTAATAAATATGAATTTGAAATATATTTATTAAACATCTGTTTTGTGTCATCACTGAGTGGAATTTGTAGAAGTGTAACTTAAAAAACAAAGGCTATACAGTCTGGTTTCTCATCAGATTATGTAAATCTTTCACCTTAAAAAGGAAAGGTTTTAAACACGAAAATGTCCTGCCTCATACCCCATCCGCGTGTTCTCTTTACTCAGTGTATAACCTGTTTTTCACATTTTGGTAGGCATTTTAATGAAAAATTTTTTTTAGCATTTTTAAATAAAATAGACTTTCTTATAAAACACACTTTTTACTTTGTGTTCCTTTCCTGTTTACATGTGGTCCTACTTTAAAATAACCAGCGTTTCTATATGGAAGAACGAGAAGATTCTATAAATCTACTAACAAAGTTATGACATAGTTGTCTGTTTCCTTATTCTCACAGTTTGAGATTTTCCACTCATTAAATTACTCAAGAAATAAACTGAAATTCTGTGTGTTCTATTTTCTATGAAGCCCCCACCGCACCTTTTTAAAAAAATTTTTTAGAGAGAAAGAGAGGGAGAGAAACGTCATTGTGTGATTGCCTCTCACATGCCCCCCACTGGGGACTGAAACCCAGGCATGTGCCCTGACTAGGAATCAAACCAGGGACCCTTTGGTTCGCAGGTCAGCACTCAATTCACTGAGCTGCGCCAGCCAGGGCATCACCCGCTGTACCTTTACCTTCACAATTTTGATGTCATTATACTGCATTACATTTATTTGTTACATTTGTCTCCCTATTGGACATGAGTCTGTGGAGGGCAGAGGGTATATATACATCCTTGAGCTCTTTTTAAAAAAATATTTATTTTTTTAGAGACATAAGAAGGGAGGGAAAAAGAGAGGGAGAGAAACATCGATTGGTAGCCTCTCACATGCACCCCAATCAGGAACTGAACCTACAACCCAGGCCATGTACCCTGACCGGGAGTTGAACCAATGACCTTTCACTGTGTGGTATGACACCTAACCAACTGAGCCACACCAGTGAGGGCATCCTCGAACTCTTACGACTTAATACAGAGCTGGCACATTCTAAGGATTCAGTAAACGTATGCAGAAAAAAAAAAAAGCAACAGCAACAACAGAGATACATGTAAAATATATACCAATGATTATAATTTAGGAGTTTATAGTCTAATGAAGGTTAAGAGACACATAAACACAAATTATACAAAGTAGAATATTAAAAATGCCACAAGAAACATAAAGTATAAGAAAAAATAAGGGAGGAAATTATAGTATTTTCTTTTTCCCTAGAGACCAATTACCAACCATCCCTAAAAATGAGGCCAAGGTTCTTACATTCAATCTAGCCTAAGTTTCCAGTAAATGTATACAAATCTATATTAATCACGAAGAATATATATGATCACTTCAAGTGCCCTAAGGTAAATATATCACAAAGTTATCTCCAATCTTTTAGGCCAGAATAACTACTGTATATTTCAATTCTGAATTACCTGCATTTCTCACCACCATCACATCCTTCTAAAAGACAGATTTTATATCCATCACAGAATTATTAATTATTCCACCCCTTATTTGTTATAAGTACTTGGGGAGAGTATTGCTCAGAATGTCAATTTCCTCATCTGTAAAATAGGAATGATACCTATCACAGAGGACTTACATTAGATAATCCACATGCAAAGACTAAGTACACATTTAATAACTTTTTACAAAGGATTAACACTAAACCCAGGAAACATGGGCTTGCGAGTTAGATGCATAAATTGACTGCACAAGGGGGACCTCTTCCCAGAAAAACAGAATTATCTTGTGGAGGGCCAGCTGCTTGCAGTACAGGCTTTCCCTGTTCGATTAGTGCTCTAGGAACCAATCTGTATCAGTGTACCAGCTGGGGTTGTTGTGAGAGGCTGCATTAGGCTTTAGTGAATTTTTTGGAAGACTATTTCAATGTATTTGTGTGTTTCACATTGGGAGATTAACCAGTGCACCTGCTCACACCACGCTTAGTGTTCAGCAGTTTCTGACTAGAAACAGCATGATCCCTGTGCTCCTCCCTCCCTATTTACCTGATTTCGCCCCCAGCGACTTTTTTTTGTTTCCCTGGGGTGAAATAAAAGTCCTCAAAGGTAAAAGTTTTGCCAACATGGAAGAGGTGAAGCAAAAACGGCAGTGCACTAAAAGGCATCAAAATTGACAAGTTCAAACACTGTTTTGAGCAGTGGAAAAAATGTCTCGATAGGTGTATTGCAACAAATGGAGAGTACTTTGAAGGTGACTGAAGTTTTAACATGTAAGAATTAAAAAAAATTTTTTATAAAGAAATACTGTTTTCTGGGGGGGTCCCACCTCGTACAGTGTGCTTCACAGTTACTTTGTGTTATCATCCTTTGTATTTATACCTTCCTTTCCATTTCCATTGCTATCACTCTATTCTAGGCCCTTGACTCATACTCAAACAACTTCCTAAATGGTTTTCCATCTTCATTTTCAGACATATTTCAACTAGACTATTTAACTTCTACTGCAAATGTCCTGGTTGGTGTACTCAGAAGAACAGATCACAAATCAGAGATTTTGGAACTGATTTCAGCATCGTCACTAGTATATTTTGGAACCTTAAACCTAACCTTCTTTATCTATAAAACAAATTTTGATTAAATTATCTTTAACATCTCTTGCTATATAGTCTACCTCTCCTGCCCTGGCTGGGTAGCTCAGTTGGTTAGAGCATCACCCCAATACACCAAGGTTGTGGGTTTGATCCTCAGTCAGGGCACATACAAGAATCAAGCAATAAATGCATAATTAAGTGGAACAGCAAACTGTTGTCTCTCTCTTTTTAAAATCAATAAATAGAAAATTAAAAAATTAAAGTCTATAACTCTCCTCTGATCAAAAACTGCCCCTGGCTTAAAAAAAATAAAATTCCAAATTGGAAGAGCATTAAAGCCTTGCATATTCAGTGTGGTAGTTAACAGCATGGGTTTTGGAGCCAGAAAAAACAAAATCTGAATTTTTTTCAATGTATATTTTATTGATTATGCTGTTACAGTTGTCCCCATTCGCCCCCTTTGTTTCCCTCCCCCTAGTGCCCCTTTCCCTCCAGCAATGCCCCCCGCCCAGTTCATGTCCACGGGTTGTGCGTGTTAAGTTCTTTGGCTACTCCATTTCCTATGCTATTCTTAACTTGCCCCTGTCTATTTTGCTCCTACCATCTATGTATCCCTACACCATTTGCCCCTTTCTTTTCCTTCCTCCTCCCAGTTGATAACCCTCCAAATGAAACCCGTATCTATGATTCGGTTCCTGTTCTAGTGGTTTGCTTAGTTTCTTTGTGTTTTGATGTTTTTAGATTCAGCTGTAGATAGTTGTTATTTTAATGTTCATAGTTTTGATTTTCTTTTTCTTAAATAAATCCCTTTAACATTTCATATAAGAAGGGCTTGGTGATGATGTATTCCTCTAGCTTTACTTTGTCTGAGAAGCACGTTATCTGCCCTCCCATTCTAAATGATAGCTTTGATGGATAGAGTAATCTAGGTTGTAGGTCCTTGCTTTTCATCACTTTGAATACTTTTTGCCTGTCCCTTCTTGCCCAAAAAGTTTCTTTTGAGAAATCAGCTGACAGTATAATGGGAACTCCCCTGTAGGTCACTCTCTGTTTTTCTCTTGCTGCTTGTAAGATTCTCTCTTTATCTTTAACCTTTGGCATTTTAATTATGATGTGGCTTGGTGTGGGCCTCTTTAGGTCCAACTTGATTCAGACTCTGTGCTTCCTGGACTTGCATGTCTATTTCCTTTACCAAATTAGGGAAGTTTTCTTTCATTATTTTTTCAAATAGATTTCCAATTTCTTGCTCTTTCTCTTCGGGCATCCCCTATGATGCAAACGTTGGACCCCTTGAAGTTGTCCCAGAGGCTGCTTATACTGCCCTCTTTTTTTTTTAGATTCTTTTTTTCTTCTTTTTCTTCTGATTGGTTGTTTTTTGCTTCCTTACATTCCAAATCATTGACTTGATTCTAGGCCTCATCCACTCTATTGTTGTTTCCCTGTAAATTGTTCTTTATTTCAACTAGTAAATCCTTTGTTTCTGACTGAATTTTTTTTATGCTGCTGAGGTCCTCACTAAGTTCCTTGAGGATCCTTATAATAAATGTTTTGAACTTTGCATCTGATAGATTATCTCCATTTCGTTTAGCTCTTTTTATTGGAGTTTTGAGCTGTTCTTTCATTCGTGCCATGTTTCTTTGTCTCCTCATTTTGGCAGCCTCCTTGTCTTTATTTCTGTGTATTAGGTAGAGCTGCTTTGACTCCATGTCTTGGTAGTGTGGCCTAATGTAGTAGATGTACTACGGGGTCCACTGGCACAGCCTCCCCTATCACCCTAGCTGGGTACTCGAGGTACACCCTTCATGTGGGATGAGTACACCCTCCTCTTGTAGTTGAGCCTTGCTTGCTGTTGGCAGATCAATGGGAGGGATTTACCCAGGCTAGTCAGCTGCAAGGATTGGCTGTGACCACTTACCATCAACACCTGCCCTCTGTGGAAGATCAGATATGCAGGAGCAGGGTGGAGGTGCTATGAAGTGGCTTATAGCTGTCCAGTGAGTGCTCTGGCCCTGGGGTTTCCTGAGAGGTGCAGGCCAAGGTCAGTTCCCACCTGTGTTTTGCCCAGGCCACCCTTCCTGAGCTATAAAGCAATATGAGAAGGCTGCTACTTTTACTGGGCTTAGATATTCCCAGGCAAAGCCAAGGTGTGAAACTAATCTGGCTGGTCCTAGTGCCCTGTCTGGAGCTCACTGAGGCCAGCTGTTGCTTGTTTGATAAGATTCAGGAAGATGTGAAGCATAAGACAAGACCAGTTATTAATACAGAAAAGCAACTTGGGTGGGACGGAGTCTCTAAGGATCTCCAAGGTGGGTCAACCTGTTACCCAGGTTGATAGAGTCTCAAATATGGTACCAGACTGCCAGCTCTGTAGTTCTGCAGGGAGAGGGTTCATAAAAGGGACAATAGCCTCTGCCTGCCTCGATCCCAGACACTTCAGCCTCTCCTGGTATGCCACTGTACCCTTCAAGCTGCCACCCCAATGCTAGAGCCCAGAGGGAGGGAGTCTGAGTAGGTGAGTCCAAGTATGGGTTTTTTAAGCGGAAATGCTTAGGGCCACAGAAGTTTCTTCCACTGACTCAATCCCTACTGGGTTTTGCAGCCAGAAGTTGTGGGTACTTATCTTCCTGGCACTGGAACCCTTGGCTGGGAAGCCTGGTGTGAGGCTGTGACTCCTCACTCCCAAGATATCCCTTCCGAATTTTTATCCACCACACATGGGTGAGAGACCAGCCTGTTCTGTGTCTGCGCCCCTCCCATCAATCTTGATGGATATGTGGTTTCTTTAATTCCGTATTTGCCAGATGAGTTTCCATTTAACTCGATTTCTGACGTTTCTGAGAGATGGTTGTTCAATTTTAGTTGTAATTCTGATGTGGTTGTGCAAAGGGGCGAGCCATGTCTGCCTATGCCACCATCGTAAAATTTGAATTCGGACACTGTTATTTACTGATTGTTTATTCTTGGGCAACTTACTAGACTTCTCCAAACCTCACTTTCTTTTTCTGCAAAATGGGAACAGTAATTATCTCACATTTGTTGTAAGATTAAATGAGATCTGTTAAGTGCTTAGTACATAGTAAATACTCAGTAAGTACTAGATTTGTGCCTATTCACACCAACTTCCCATTATTGCCTTCTAGTTATGGTTTCCAAACTACTCCTGGAGACACAGAACTCTACTTCAACCAAAATAACTGAGGTAGCCCCTTCCTTTTATATGTTAAGGTTCAACATTAAAAAAATATTTTGGAAGGTTCTTCTGCCAAAAAATGAATGTATAAAATTCACTGCCCTAAGGGCATTCCCTGATCCAGCCAGCCATGCTCTTTGCCAAACATAATTACCTTGTATTTGGTAACACCTAATACTCCTCCCTCCTTAACACTCAACTGTGAAGTATTCCCTAAGTCATCACTCCTGAGCCCCTTAACACACACTCAAGTTGATTAATATTTCCCATTCAAATTATGAAAGTTCATTTCCAAAAAGCAAACAGTCAACAGTAGCACACCACTCCCCAAAGATTCCTATACAGTGAGAGCCCTTCATAACCAGGCGCAGAAGTACTGCACAATGATTCCCATCATTTCTGAGGTAGTGTTCACTTCACATCTGCAAAGAATAAACAGTAGCCTTTGAATATGAGGGAGAAAAAAAGTGAAAGAAGTTGGCTGGTTTCCTACCAGCAAGAACTTGGAGAAATATTACTATTTTATTTTTTATCCAAATGATTAGTATATTAAAAGAAAAAAATAAATGCAATGGAAACTCTATGCCATGCATTTCCCACAGCTGATCTGAACCTGAGAAACGGCCCTTCTGCTGAGAGAGCCACAGGAAACCTCTGCTTCCAGTTTGTATTCCATGTGAAATGTGTTCGTTTTTCTTTCTACTACTACGTAGAATCTGACTGCAGAGAAAAGAGCCAAGACAAGAACCAGTTTTGGGGAAAACGTGGGGGGGCGGTGGGGGCAATAGCACAATTAAAGCCTGCTGTTGAACGGTTCCGTATGTGTAACACCGAAGCCAATGGCACGCCACCACCTGACACAAAGCATGTCCTGCTACTGTGTGCTTCTCTTATTCCGCCCACCCACTACCTCCATCAAAAAAATGTACAACAGGCTGAGCTGTAGACAATGTCTTTGAACAGAGAGTATTCATGACACAGAAACTTAATCTTACAAATTATCAGTTTAATAGTAACTTAAAATACAGGTATAGGAAAAACAGACTATTCTAGGAGGGGGAAAGCAGATGGTAAAAAAACCCAAACACTTTTTTAAGAAGGACAACAAATATATTCAGGCACAAGATCTGCATCAGAAACATTGTTTTCTTTCTTTCTTTCTTTTTGTACATTTAAAAAACTTACCCTGAAGAGATTTTCCCAATCCCTGGCCCAGCTTCCACCCATGTTTCTGGAGTAAGCGATGTCCAATATTATCCTGACAGACAGAACAGAGAGACAAACCAAAAATATTCCGATAATATATTCTTCCCTTCCTAGTGACATATAAACAGGTGATGAGCAGGAGATAAGTCTACATAAATGCATGCAAAAAAGGTGCTAATAGTAGGGTAAATGTATCCAATAAAGGGACATTAATGTAAAAAGAAATGCTGGCTAGTATTTTATATGGAAAGAATATAGAGGGTGAGGGTCCTTTCTGATGGTGTGCTGGGCAACTTTTGTACATAACATTTTAAAAAGGAGAAAAAGGGGAAGGGGAAAAGAAGGAAGAATACATTTATGAAGTTTTAAACTAACATTAAAAAAGCATAAAAATCAAGGTACTTATACAATCATATCCACCACCTAGACAGCACCACTTTAAGATTTTTTTAAAAAAGAAGATCTACATTGTGTTTAGTTATTTTGTTTATGTGTCAGGCTTTCATGATACGAAGTAAGTTGTAAGTGTAAGACTGCCCCACCACTAGAAATGAAAACACAATCAGAGCAAAATCCAGGCTAGACTTGATTGGTTTTTAAATATATATAAAATATAAATATTTAACTAGCATGCAGCCAATATTAAACTGAAAAAACAGTGAGGTTAGTAAAACAAGAAATTAAATTGATTAAACAGAAAAATAAAATGAGCTCAAGCACAGACTGAGTGATGCATTTCAACATGTAATCTAACAAAAATGCTAAAATGTTAGAATGAAACAGGCCTAGCAATAAGTTAACAGTAAAGAACCATTAGTGCATGTAGGGGGAAAAACCAATATACATAATGTCTCATCTTCCTAGGAGCACACTGGAAAAGGTACTTCAATGTAAATTGTATGAAAAGACACCAGAAACAACAATTAAATGTCAGCTTTCGTGTAAGGAGTCACAATCTTAGAAACCTCTGCATACCTTTGTCCCATTCTTTGCTTTTTTATGAATACTGTCCAGTACAGAGACAAAGCTAAAATAACCATTAACTGTATCAGATAAAATGATGCTACTTATCCAAAGGAAGGCATTTAAAAATTATAAACACAAAGTGTTCTATATGTATTAAAATTTATTTTACAGTGCTAATCTGGTATCACCATTTGAAAATAATTTTGTATTTTCCAAAATCAATTCAAAAGTTAACAAAACCATAAAACTCTGTATAAAAATCAAATATCTCATATGAAACTGTTTTTCATCTTTTATTTAACTCCATACCAATGATAAAACATTCTTTGGAGCAATAGAGGAAAGAAAAAAGTTATTTTACTGTTACCTTCTCTGACAGAAAGTTAGAAGTGGAAGATTAACCTTCCCCAATGTTCTGTTTTTGTTTTGTTTTTTAAAGGACAATTTTCTTCTACAAGTTTATGACAGTATACAAACTGGAAAACTGAGCTGAGTAGCTGAGTACTTCATTGATGGGGGAAAAAGAGATCAGGAGACTTTTTTAAAAATAAAAATGAAGCAAAAGATAATGAAAAACTTGTTTCTAAAACAAAAGATACTACTGTTTTAACTATATGTATGTATGTATGTGGGTGTATGTATATACACCCACATACACACACATACGCACACACAATATCATTATGGTACAAAAAAGGTCACTAGAAAATTTTTGCTAGGAACGTAAAGAATTAGAAATTGCTCGGATTATATGTGATGCCAGGTGATGACTTCCACATCATTACACATCACAAATACTTGATCTAACTCTGCTGCCTCTTCTTCCCCTCTCTCCTCCCAAATGAATTGTCAAGAAAAGCGTTCCCTTAACCAGTACTGAGTACTTAAATATTTATAAATAACCTCACTGTAATAAATAAACAAACAAACAAATAAATAGTAAAAGTCTTAATGCAAGCAATGCCAGCAGAGAATGAAAAGGTGTAGAGGCCTTTATTACACTACTATGAAAATACACTTACCTGCACATACCACCCTTATCTTACATCGTAACTCCTACAACTGAGTAACTACAGACAGGACCAAGAAAGCAGAATGACTCCAAGATTATGTGGTTGATTAAATTATTGTTTAATCTTTTAATAGACTACTGTTATAACAGTACTTGGCACGGAGATTTATGGTATTAAACGCTGCTGACAAAAATTGCTGCCCCCTTTTTTATTTAGGAAAACTCAATCTTTGGCTAAGTGGAGATGAGACATTATGCTGACTGTGTTATATTATGAATGCACTAAAATAAACAGACAGATGAAGCAGTATGCTATTTCCAAAAGCAGTGCAAGTGGAGTGAAAGCATTTCCATACGAACCTGGCTTTAAAAACTGGGCTGTCAAAAGAACAGTTAAATGTAACACAAAGTAAGAAACTGTCCATTCACTAATGGTCGTTTTTTTTTTTTTTGTCTTGTTTTCAATTCACTGCTTGCAATTAATGTATTTACTAAAGAGTGAAAGCATAAGTAAATTCACGAGTCAAGACCAGCTGAGAGGTTCAAGAGCAGCGTGTTGTGACTGACAACAGTGAAAGGAAAAGCAAATGTTAAAGGGAGAGGGAGAAAAAAGAAAAATTTAGAGTTATACACATTAGCACCACTTTTACAAAACCACTCAAGATGGCTGTCACCTTCTCAAAAAAGCTACTGATGCAAAATGGCAGTGGCCTTTCTCTTCTAAAACTTTAGGTGAAAACTGTTAATTAAATCTACTTTCCCAAGTATGAATAGGGAATGAATTGTCAGGAACTACATTAAAATTATGAACATGCCACTCCATGTCCTTGTGATTATAAAACAAAGGCAACAGAAACAGTGGGACACAAACCCCAGAACCTCCTGCTCACCAGCCTCTTAGATTAAGTGACCAACTGATGGGAAATCCGGACCCTCCCTATCATCCCAGACTACCTGCTTTTGGAGGAATAAAGGCAGCTCTGTCAAGGGCTAGTATTCAATATGGCCCCTTTTCCTACTAAAAAAGAAAAGAAGTTTTACAAACACTTGTTGAAAATCCAATAGGTTTAAGGATGATGGATACCACAAGGAAGGCACACCAAAGTACCTTCTGCAAAGTAGAGCAAAGCAGACTTGTCTACCTCTGAAATGATCAAAATGTCCATTGAAAGTTCACTGTGAAAGAATAAGGGATTCAATCACCAGCCTGTGGAAATAATTAACCTACTCTCTCTGTTTAGGGCTGTGGTTTTGCCAATTATTTTCATTAATATTATTTATAGCCCAAACAGGTAATCTAGACATAACAAGAGGAGCGAGCACTAAATTAACTTCTAAAATAGTAACAACTACTATTTCAGTCACTACAATAGTTGATAAATTCTCTTTCAGTATTTATTTTTTAAAAGATTTTGCCCTGGCTGGCGTAGCTCAGTGGATTGAGCGCAGGCTGTGAACCAAAGCATCGCAGGTTTGATTCCCAGTCAGGGCACATGCCTGGGTTGCGGGCCAGGTCCCCAGTGGGGACCACATGAGAGGCAACCACACATTGATGTTTCTCTCTCTCCTCCTTCTCCCTCCCTTCCCCTCTCTAAAAATAAATAAATAAATAATACTTTTTAAAAAAAAAAGATTTTATTTACTTATTTTTAGAGAGATGGAGATCAAACCCACAACCCAGACATGTGCCCTGACTGGGAATCTAAAGAGCAACCCTTTGCTTTGCAGGACAATGCCTAACCAACTGAGCCACACTGGTCAGGGCTTCAGTTTTTTATTTTTAAGCAGAATATAAAATTTGGTGTTTAATTATAATCTTATAGGACCAAAAGTAAATAGGAAAATTTTTCCTTTTTAAGCACAGTCTGGTTTATGCCTAACTGAGGGGCACAAGAGCCTAATTTAAATGCACATGGAAGAAATACAGGAAAATACTAACTGTAAAATGATTAATAAAGCAGCTGAATTTTTACCCAAGGATGGTAGGCAAAAAGCTGGTTTTCCAAAACCTGTTAGCTACTGTCTATGCTCAAAACTCCAAAATGGTGGTGGGGTGGCATTTTCTTTGGTTAGGCATGAAGTTCTTAATTCTGGTTAAACAATGAAGCTGAACTGAAAATCCAAACTATTTTTACCTAAATTACCTCAATTAGCTTTTAAAATATTTTTTCTAGTTCAAAAGTTAAATGCATAATAAAATGCTACATTTTTATCATTTGTTCCCCTGTAATATCTGTATGAAAATATAATTTTAAGGAAGATTTTTAAAAGAAAGTATATTGTGAATAACTACCAACATGCTGAAAACACATCAGCAAAAAATTTTAAAATTAAAAAAACGTAAAAAGCCATTATTAATTGTTTCAGTCATTCCTCAACATTTCTATTTACTAAATATCAGGTAGATATTTCAACAGGAAATTTTGCTCTGCTGCATAAAGCTGTATACCATTCAGAGTAACGACAATCATTTTGGCAACAGCACCACCAATCTGTATAATGTGAGTCTGTCAAAAATACGGATAAAAATTTACTTTACTGTATGGGGTTCATTCAAAGTTTTAGAATAGCAATCATGTCTCAAGAGAAACTGTACTACAATGATGTCAATGACTGAATTAATATTAATTCCACATTGAATTTTTAGTTGACAGCCACATTCAATTTATACCATTTAATCTATATTCAACAGTGACAAAAATGGTTAAGTCTCTTGAGTGGATTGTAAGCTTTGCTGATTGTGTATTAAAGACTCTATAAGCAAAAACCAAATGCTACTAAGGTGAACCCATGCAAACAAGTTGTAAAAATTCCCAAAACAAAAAATCTATATAGCTCACTACAGATGACACAATGAAGACTAGAGAGAAAACCATATAGTAATGCTACACCATTCAGCTCCAAGAAGCACATTATTTATAGTGCAGTCCACATATGGTCACTGCTAAATGTCAAATCAGCAGTCTTACAGAGTTACAGTTTGGAACTAGTGGAGTCCACAGATCTAAACAGATGGGTTAGAGGACAAAACCCAATTACACGTTGACTTCTAAATCCCTAGTGAACAAAGTGAACATCAGCAACTGGAGTTTGAAAACTTACATTAATTTTTAAAACCTGCTTGGTCGACCTGACAACTATAAAGACAGGATTTTAATCAGTCAGGTAGAACAAAAACCAACTATTAGTTCACGGGTAGTTTTACTTCCAACTGCAACAATGACAACATAGTTTATGTCTATGATGCAGGCATTCTGCTTCATGTACACCTTACAATCACTCGTTTGATTTCTTGTCTTCTTTCTTTGGTAAAGGTCATATAAAACTATACATCCTAAATCACACCAATCAATTCTTAGAACTATGGTGTAATCCTAGCCTGGGCGATCTATGGCTTCAGATTAAGTTTTGTTTTCTAAATGTTTTATCTTTAAGTATGTGAAGGTCATAATTATTATAGTTGGGACCTAAAAATCTCATAAAGCAATAACTTAAAATTCAAGTTCTATCAAGTTTTTTGTAATAAGGGTAAAATGTTAACACTTTCCACCTTCTCTTTAATTCATATATTCAAATTGTCTAGTGATTCTTTCATAATTTTCTTAGAATGGTATTTTATTCTTGGCCAGAAATTTTACTGAAAGATTAATATATCTTTATAACAAAGACTATGAAATACTTTACAAATACTACATTTTTAAGAGTTTTCAACATTTCCTGATTGAAATTAAAATGCCTGTATAATCTCACTAACAAACGTAAGCTTCAGAAGTTTACTAAAATCATAATGCATTATTGCATCTTGTATCTCATTTACCATCTTGCTGGTCTGAAAAAAATTTACTCTATTACAAAACAAAAAGACCTTAATCCTATACTCACAATAACCTTTCAAACAGGTAAATTCTTGGCACAAACCTGTGCAGAGACTTCCACGGTTACCAGCTGCTGCAGATTACCTTTGTTAAATAAAAAAAAAATGACTAGACCTTTAGCTCCTGCAATGATCTGTAGACTCCCAAAGCTGCATATTTCCAGCCACTTTTGAGTTGCATGCTGTAGCAAAACAGTCAGCACCTCTCATAGATATTGCTGCAGAGAAAGATTTTAATTCAGCACAGACTCTTTCTGTGTGTTTGAAGTGACTATTTCCCACCTTAGAATGAGACAGCTCAATATAGCCAGCCAGTCATAAGACTAATATACACCTACTTGGTGGGCATTTCTTAGGTTATTAGGTTCTTTTTTTGCAAGGGAGGGGGTTGGGGATACCACACTACCTACTTTAATGCCAATCATTTTAAGAGCGTCTTAAAAAACTTTAAATTTATCCCCAATTTGATAACAGAAATAAAATGCCCCCATCTTGTATGTCCCACCTCTACCTAACGTAATGTAAGCTATGAAGCTCCTCCTCCTATCTAAACTACCACAGCACAAATAATGCATATATTTATATATTTCAGGAATAAATTTATAAGTATAATTTAGTAATATGTGTCTCTGAGCATATGCTTATTTATTTAAAAATTAAATATACAGTCTGAGTGCCTTATCATTTGCCATTTTAAGTGGGGAAGACAATACTATTCAATAAATGGGACAGAGCAATTCCACTGCTACTCATTGACATTACTCAAAATTATTCTTCAGTCAGACTGTCTTCTGATAGTGTTCTCCCTATGACGTGTGCTGGAAAAAATCCGGGACAGTGTGAGAAGAAAAAGAGCATTAGTCTCACATGCCAAAGGAATGAATGTTAAAAAAAAAAACCTTAAAATTAGCTCTCAAAGAAGGCATAATATGTTATACATAATTTAATTTAGTGCTTTTTATAAATCTTTGTTGACTATAGTGATAATAAATGCTAGGGTACAAACGTAGTCTAGTTAAATTTCCTGTAACTATTAAGTCGGAGTACCCACAGAATTATAGCCTAAGAATATTAAACCATGTACCGTGTAGAATATGGTACTTGGACCTTGCTTCTGACAGCTCTGTTCTTAAACCCTGACCACCCCAAAAACCATTTAAATTAAATTAGAGAAATGAAATTATTTTTCAAGTACAAGATAACTGAGCTAGTTAGCCTACAGATTTCACTGTAAAATTCTGCTTTGTGATAATTCCCAAGATGAAACAGAACAAAGCAAAAACCTCAGTGATTTTTTTAACTGAGCAAAATGGGCTTGGCATTTATCCTTAAGTCAAAACGAGACTGGGCTTTCAGTACTTCAGATGTGAATTCTCCCTCTGCAGCATTATCACATGCGTCATCAATTACTGCCATGCCTAAGTCTAGCATCATGCCAGCACGTTAAGACAGAAGGTACTATATGCAGTGTTCACTGGACCAGAAGAACAGAAATAAGAAGGGAAAGTGGGGGAGAAAGAAACCCTAGAGAAGAAATTAAAAAAAAAGGCAGACCGTGCAATACAAACCAGATCATGGCTGCTTATCTAATATGGGCCAACTGCTGTGGAAGAAAAATGTCGAACACCCCAAGTTGTGTAAATTTCTGTAAACATCTAAACACACACACAAACACACAACACCAACCTAATTAGGAACATAAATATATGTTGATCCTTTACTATATTACAGTTGTGAAAATAAAAGCTAAAGTTAAAATATCTGTGCTCTCTAAATTGCCTTATTTTCCTGAGAGAGGGGAAGAAGCTAGTGTTTCTTAAAAGGAGAGAAGGGATGTCTTGCCTGTTATAAAGATTAAGATTCCCTCTGATCATTTTTCACTCAAACTCAAATAACTCACTAAAACCCTTATTAAATTAAGTATATACACTTAAGCACAAATGTTAAATACTGACAATACTGACAAGTTTAGACATTTTAACAATGGACTGTGTAATCTGAAAATAAAGGGGCTTTCAAAATAAAAACAATGCTCAAAAATGAAGATTTAAAAAAAATTAAGTCAGAAAAATAAATCTTTTTGTATTGCTTTGTATCAATATCCAAAACTAAACTGTGTAAAGAGACAGAAAGAAAGAATCAACTTTTGACAAAACCCAGACATCTCTCAAGCTACGGAAACCAAATTTACAATGTTTCACAAGAGTCTGGTAAGTAAAACGTGTTAGTCCTTAACTCTTCCTATAGAACATTGTATGAATGTGTTGCCCAGGAAAAGTGAAGCTTTTAAAGGATCAAAATACATTTTACTCCTTTATTCAATTGATAAAAATGCTAAACTTTTAGCCTGCTATCTGTAACAGAATGGGCCAAAATGACATTTTTTATCAAAATTCTAAATTTCTAGATTTTTCAGACTAATATCCCAACATACTAAATATTAGATTATACCCCAAACTCTATTTGATTACTGTCAGGCATGCAAGAAAATAGCTCTAGACTGTACTGTAAGTTATAAGTTTAACTTCATTCACATCAAGTGTCACACGAACACTACCTAACTAGTTATGACCCAAAATTAAGCAGTGATCATCTTACCGATTCAATAGGCTTGTCAAGTGATGCTTGTTCAATTTCCAAATGTCCTTCTTCATACTGATCAAAGTGATTACCCTGAAAAAATAAGACTACAGTTATTTTTTCAAAAGCAATCAATCAAGGGGCTATTTTTAACTTTTCACACTTTTGTAATAGACAACCAAAACTGTGACACAAATTCAGACTTTTAAAAAATCTTAAATATTTGCTAGGAGTCTAATAATGTGACCTCTTCTTAAGACAAACATTGAGATTACCAACTAAAACACTACCAATCATTGGGATATTATAGCCTTTTTAGACCAGAGATATTAGGAAGACTCCAGAATCTTAAAAACAAAGGGCTATATTATGTTTTACTTTTTATAAACAATCTTGTACTAAAGAATAACATCATAGTAATAAGAAGAATGCAAATAAAATTTAAAATACTGTTCGATACTGGTAACACTGCTTTTAACTGAAACTGCTAAAACATTCCATTTTAAATAATCAAGATTTAACTCCCAAGATTCAAGGAATTCAAAAACACAACCTCTCGACATAGTATCCCCAAACGCATCTATTACTCAAATGATTTGCCAAGAGAGATAAGCATGCCTGTACAATGCCGTATTTGACCATACCCAGGCAAGCTATCACTGCAACTAGAATAAATCAAAAAGTTCAACTGAAGATAGGTACAGTCAACTAGAAGTTCTAACTGTGGTTTTTTTCCTGTTCTCCCTGCTCCACTAAAAGGAAGAACTAGTAATTTGGCTTTATATCAGAATATCAATTTTCTGGTCCCCTACTTGTTACAAAGTAAAGGACATGAGGATTTGAGTCCTGAATTGATTTGAATCAAAAGACTCAACTTCAGTCTAGCCTAAATTGATTCAGTGTGTGGAGTGGTATGACAATGTGAATGTTAATCTAACAAAAAGATACTTTGCTTTTTCAAGGTAAACTTTTAGTTGCATAAATAAACTTCAACCATAGAGAGCTCTAACATAATTTGCCATAAATATATGCTTACTTCCTTCTCTCATCAGGCTATGAAGTCCTTCAGGACAAGAATGGAGCCTTGTTTACCTCTTACAACCCCCAAGATCTAATACAGTGGCTAAACATTAGAGAACAATGAGGTGCTAAAATTGTGTGGTAGTGACGAAAAAGTTCTGGAACTACATAGTGCTGATGATAAGGATCCTGAAACACTGTCGGTGCACTTACTGCCACTAAACTGTACACTTTAAAACAGTTAAACCGGTAAATTTTATGTGCATTTTACCACTATAAAAATATTAAAAATAAAATTGTGTGGTAAATCTTTCCAAAAAAAGAAAGGAATAACAAGACAGAAATGGGTTTTTCAAAGACTAAAAAGGCAAATCTTAAACAACAAAATAGGACTTAAAAGAAGGTATTCCAACATGGAGGAAAAGCAATCATCAACAAACACTAAAAGATTGAAAAAAAGTAGCTATCAACCCTGAAAGTCTGTATTAATTTAATCTCCAACATTTTGTTAAGTAATCTTTTTAAAAATAACACCTGCCTCTTGTCATTTTACCTTCTGCAACATTTAAAAGATTAAGTACTTAAGAGGTGTTAACTGCAAAGTATTTCTAAATTCCTACATGATAAACATTCAATACTTACGTTAACTTAAACCTTGTAATACTACAGAACACCAATGTCCAGCCAAATCTCATAATTCTCTTTTCACTCTACAGCTCTATATAATTTTTTGAGAGATTTTATTTTTTATTTTTGGAGAGAGGGGAAGAAGGGAGGGAGAAAGAGAGGAAGAGAAACAACAACGTGTGAGAGAAACACCGATTAATTGCCTCTTGTGAGGCCTGGCCTGCAACGCAGGCATGTGCCCTGGCAGGGATCTGTGTGATTTAATGATAAAAGAATCTCATCCCACCAATTGGGTATTACTTTTAAAGTAATTAAGCCTTTAAAATATTTAATTTAGGACAACGATGTTTTAAATTTAAAAAAATATTGTCCAAAAATTTATAACTATCTAAGATGATTTAACCTCTAGCACCAGCTTCGTATGTATTATTAGAGCTGTCTCTGCATGTTTTTTATTTTATTTTGATGTGCAGATCTATAAATTTTAACACATATAGATTCATTTAACCACCATAATATATTCAGTATTTAAACTTTTTTAATGCTTAGCCCTGGCTGGTGGGTGTGGTTCAGTGGGTTGAGCACCAGCCTGTGAACCAAAGGGTCACCGGATGGACTCCCAGTCAGAGCACAGGTCTGGGTATCCACCGAGGTCCCCCGCTGGGGGCATGCGAGAGGCAACCAACTGATGTTTCTCTGGAATAGCAGTGTTTCTCTCCCTCTTCTCCCCCACTTCCCTTCTTTCTGAAAATAAATAAACAAAATCTTCTTAAAGGCTTACTCAAAAGTTACCTAATCGTAAGTAAAGAAGCCCAAATTCCAAACCCAAACTGCAGTAATTTCAAAGTTCATGCTTTCTCTTATGCTACTTTGTGACTTTCTTTTTTTTCCAGTGAGAAAAAGCAAAAGGGAACACTGGGAGAAGAATATCGTATTTTCCACAGCTATTACAATTTAAAATGCAGACGATATTCACTGTAGCATTTCTCTACTATATCCATAAAAGTAGAAACAAATGTACAAGAGGGGAAGAATTTAAGACTATTTTATTAATGCAACTCTTAGGAGTCATCAAAAAAGTTTTAAAACTATGTAAAATACGTTAATTTTAAGTTAAATGCAAGGTAAAAAATAAAAAAGTTCACTGATTCTAACTGTGTAAGACTATGTGGACAAGAACTAAGCAAGAGGTATTCTGCAAATGTAACAGGAAGTGATAAACGTACCTGAAGAAAAGTATCTAATAGACATCTAAAGTTTAGTTTTTTAAGAAATGTAAGTATCTGATTTTAGTGACAGCTGACTTTAACAGTCTGAGAAATATTCCACAAATAACCATAACTAACTTAGTGAACTGAGAGATTACTTCTCACTTGTGCGTATCTGTTCAATCTGTATAATAAACAAACCAACATTTGAAAAGTATAAACACTAGTTTATACTGTTCACTTTTTAAAGAATGTACCCTTTTAAACACTAGGAACCACAATACCCAGTAACAAAGAATAACACCTACCAACAAACACCAACAAAAAAGGGTATTTTTCAAACAAGAAAAATGATCACATCTTCCATTTCAGTTCTTTAAACCAGTTACCAATTCTAAGCCCTGATTTTATTGCTAATTTGCTGTACCACCACATACAAATCATGTTATATTTCTCATCCATTGTGTATTCATTTATAAAATGAAGGATTTGAACTAGACACTCTTTTATATTACTTCTTGGTCTAAAATTCCATGAGTTTGCAGAGTTAAACTAAATTGAATTTGCCCTACAGAAAATGGCTAATTGACTCAAATTTGTTAATACAAAAACATAAACACCTCCCTGTCTGGGTAGCTCAGTTGGTTGGAGTGTCATTCCGATACACCAAAACTGCGAATTCATCCAGGGTCAGGGCACGTACAAGAGCAACCAATGAATGCATAAATAAGTGGAACAACAAATCAATGTTTTTCTTTCTCATCAATAAATACTTTTAAAAATAAATAAACACCATCAAATCCTACAAAAGCAGATAAAGCATAAAACACTTTTCATCTGCCACCAAAATAAATGTAGCCTCATCTAATGACATGAAAACCAAGTAAAAGCAAACAACAAACTAGGCGACTTTGTGTTTGGTGATGATTTTTTTTTTATTTTTTATTTTTTTTTTAAAGATTTTATTTATTTATCTTCAGAGGGGAAGGGAAGGAGAGAGGGAGAGAAATATCAATGTATGGTTGCTTCCTGTGCATTCCCTGCTGGGAACTGGCCTGCAACCCAGGCATGTGCCCTGACTGGGAATCGAACCGTGATCTCTTGGTTCACAGGCCCGTGCTTAATCCACTAAGCTACACCAG
>CM052545.1:96361829-96418620 GCA_028533065.1 Trachops cirrhosus
CAATCTGGGATGTAGGTCCTTGCCTTTCATGACTTGGAATACTTCTTTCCAGCCCCTTCTTGCCTGTAAGGTCTCTTTTGAGAAATCAGCTGACAGTCTGATGGGAACTTCCTTTGTAGGTTACTGCCCCCTTATCTCTCGCTGCTTCTAGGATTCTCTCCTTCATTTTTGCCTTGGCTAATATAATTATGATGTGCCTTGGTGTATTCCTCCTTGGGTCCAGCTTCTTTGGGACTCTCTGAGCTTCCTGGACTTTCTGGAAGTCTATTTCCTTGGCCAGACTGGGGAAGTCCTCCTTTATTATTTGTTCAAATATCTTTTCCACTTGTTTTTCCTCTTCCCCTTCTGGCACCCCTATAATTCGGATGTTGGAACGTTTCAAGATGTCCTGGAAGTTCCTAAGCCTCTCCTCGTTTTTTCTAAATTCTTGTTTCTTCATTCTTTTCTGGTTGTATTTTTTTCTTCCTCCTGGTCCACTCCATTGATGTTAGACCCAGCTTTCATTCCATCACTGTTGGTTCCCTGCGAATTTTTCTTCATTTCACTTATTGTAGCCTGCATTTTTTCATCTAGTTTGCAACCAAAATCAACCAATTCTGTGAGCTTCCTGATCACCAGTGCTTTGAACTGTGCATCTGATAGGTTGGCTATCTCTTGGTCGCTTAAAAGGATGGGTTCTAGGGCTTTCAATTCTTCTGTTTGAGCCATCTCTTTGCTGGTGTTTTTTTTGGGGCGGGGCAACCCAGTTGCAGGGTTGTGAGGCTGTATATGGGGGTGGGGTCTGAGAAGGAACAATGGCGCTTGCTCCACTCTCCTAGGACCTCAGACCCTTCTGCCACTTTCTGCGAGCTAACTGGGCCCCTCTGGCCCCAATTCCGGTGTGGGTGGGACTGTGCACCCCACAGGACCTTCCTTTTCAGTCAGTGACCCAAAGCTCTATTTCCCGGCGCTGGGACCCTGAGTTGTGCAGAGTGCCTTGCTTCACAATGGCCGCCTCGCTGGGTCTCCAGGTTGCCACCGCCTGGCCAGGGCCCGCCAGCTACCGCCGCTTGTGCACCCAGGGTCTGCCTGCTGCAGTCCTGTGTGCTGCCCCGGTTGCTCCACTCTCTGCTCTGTGTCCCTCGACGGGCCCAACTCTGCCCCTCCTACCGGTCTGGATGACATGTCTATTTTTAATTCCTTGGGTGTCTGACTTCCATACAGTTCAATTTTCTGTCAGTTCTGGTTGTTATTTGGTTTCTATATTGTTGTTGTCCCTATCTTGGTTGTGCGAGGAGGCACAGTGCGTCCACCTATGCCTCCATCTTGGCCAGAAGCTCTCTAAAACTACTTTTGACCACCCGAGTATATAACATTCTGGAAAAACATGAAACTGGGAAGAGGGGGGTGGTTCGGTGGTTACCGGGGGGAAGAAGAGATGAACAGGTACAACACAGGAGATTTTTAGGGCAGTGAAACTATTCTGTATGATATTATAATGGTGTATACGTCATTACACTATATTTGTCAAAGCCCACAGAACCACACCAAGAGTGAACTAGGTCCTAATGTAAACTAGGACCTTGGTTGTATCAGTGTTGGTTATCTCTTGTCAAAAATGTACCAATCTGGTACAAAATGTTGACAGTGGGGGGAAGCTATGTTAATAAAGAGGAAAATGGGTATATGGAAACTACACTTACAGCTTAATTTTGCTGTGAATCTAAAACTGCTCTAGGCCCTGGCTGGGTAGCTCAGTTAGTTAAGAGTATCAACCTGACACACCACGCCAGGCTCAATCCCCATTCAGGGCACATGCAAAAATCAACCAATAAATGCATAAATAAGTGAAACAACAAATCACTGTTTCCCTAAAAATCAATCAATACATACATAAAACTGCTCTAAAATAGAGCCTATGTGTATTTTTTAATCCTCACCTGAGGATACATTTATTGATGGGGGGGGGTAAAGAGAGAGAGTCAGAGAAACATCGACGATCAGTTGCCTTCTGCCCCCAATCATGGACCTAACCCACAAGCTAGGTATGTGCCCTGACCAGAATCGAATCTGCAACCTTTCGGTGGGTGGGATGATGTTCCAACTGACTGAGCCACACTGGCCAGGGCTAAGGTCTATATATTTTTAAAAAGTAAACAACAAAAAGATAAAGTTAATAAATTGAATAACCCCCAGTCAGTATTTCTAAAGCATTTCTTCCAAACAATATGTCCATTTTAAAACTTTACTACAAGGCTATAAAACTGATAACAATATCTAAGAAACAAAACAAAGGTAGTAGGGCTTTCTTTCACTTTTTACTTTCTTATGATGTAATGTGAACTTATTTACTTATTTATTTATAGAGGAGGGGGAAGGGAGGGAAATATCCATATGAGAGAGAAACATCAACTGGTTGCCTTCCACATGCATTCCAACCAGACAGAACCTGCAACCCAGGCATGAGTCCTGACCAGGAATCGAACCCTCGACCTTCTGCTTTTTGAGATGCCGCCCAACCAACTGAGCCACACAGGCCAGGCCAGGGCTAGTGTGACCTGAACAATATCTACTTTTATATTTGTTTTTAATAATGCATTTTAATGAAGGGAGGCACAATATTCTAAAAAAATTAAAGAAATTGTTAGCATAAAGCTTCCTCTCTTGTGACGAGGATACTGGACTAGGTAATATATCTACGTATAAGATTCAAGTTCTACTTAGAAGTTCAGTCTAACAAAATATCTGGAGAAGAGTATTTTACAAAAACACCCTTAAAAGGCACAATTTGTGAACAGTGCAAATAACATTTAAAAAGACTAAAAAATTAGGGGGCAAGAGCAAGGCTGTGGAACTAGTCTTTACAGTGGTTAACTTAAAAAAAAAAATTTTGTGTGAACCAGCCTCTTTTTTTATTTATATAAAAGGACATGTTAGTCTAACCCAACACATAATATTCACTCATTTTCTGCCATCTCCTAGAACTTTATTGGCAGAAGACATATAGATGAAGAGTGCCTAGACTTAAGGAACATGCCTCATGGAGGAAGAAACAGGTAAACAGATGATTACAATGTAAGTGTCATGACAGAGGTGTGAATGAAGAGCCGGGGAAGCACAGACTGGAAGTGGCAGGCAAGACTTCAAAGTGCAAGTGAACAGGACCTTAGCTAGGTGCAAGGGAGAAGTATGGGTGGAAGAGCACGAGGCTGGTTTTACAAGGCACAGGGTTCATTCTCTGATCTACCATTTACTCTGCAGCTTAGTAGAGTGGCATAAGATTTGTTTTCTACAACTGTTAGGATTTTTTTTTAAAAGGAGGGGGTTCAAAATGTACGGAAAACAAAGGTGGACATTCATAGAGAAGATCAAAGACAATGGAAATTTAAAGGGAACTGTCTTAAAGATTAGATAGTTCCTCCCTCAAAGAAAGAGAAGGACTGTATTTGTTGGCCATTAAGGTTGTGAAAAAAGATATATGAAACTGTCTCTTTAACAAAAGAATTAAACTCATTTGTTTAGAGCATTACCCTGATACACCAAGAATGCAGGTTTGATCCCCAGACAGGGCACATACAAGAATCAACCAAATGAATGCATATATAAGTAGGAAACAAATCAATGCTTGTCTCTCTCTCTCTCAAACAAACAAATAAAAGAATTAAGCATCCCTGGTTATCACAAAAGACACAGACAAACTATTACAGATGAGAGACAAAGAATAACTAAATGCAATCAACGTGGAATCCTAGATGGGATCCTGGAACAGAAAAAAGGAATTAGAAGAAAAAGTAGTAAAATTCCAGTAAGATCTATGGCTTAGTTAGTATTACTGTACTAAACTTTATTTCCTAGTTTTGATAATTATATTATGGTTATTGTATAGATACTGTACTAGAGGAAGTTAGGTGAGCGGTATACCAAAACTCTCTATGCTATTTTTGCAACTATACTATAAATCTAAAATTAAAATAAAAACAAAAACCTTTTAGTTATGGAATAAGCTCCTCTCATATTATTAAGAGAAAAACCAAAGTGCTGAAAATGTGTTTGCATGCTACCTTTTGGAACGGAAAGAATGCTTAATTATATATATCTCTGAGAACAAGCATGTGATTAGAAACAGTGGTTGCTTTTGAGAAGGTTAAGTGCTTTACTTTTCTCTCTGAATCCGTGTGTCCCTTTTGAATGCTGTACTAGAAGAGAAATAAAGAAATAAAAAGAGGAAGGAAGAAATAAATAAATATAAAATGTGATTTCAAACACCTAGGGCACAAAGTATAGAAGTAGTGGGGGTAGCAAGTAATAAATATTTTATTTCTTGTCTCTCTCCCCTCCTCCCAATTTTTTTCAAGTCATTCTGATGAATTTAGACCTAAGGAGATCATTCCTTCCAAAAATAGTAATGTATCTGATTATCTAAAGGCCTCAGCAGGGATTTGAAGAGAAGTATTTTTTTCTCCTTTACCCTTCTTTCAAAACCTCATTTACATCTCTCAACTCCCATTAGAGCTAGGATGATAACATAAATAAATCATACAAATCAGGGCACTCTGAGAGTAAAACGGAGTGGTAATAGTAACTATGCCAGGGCAAAAGCCATAAACTGGAACATATGGTTAGTCTAGTAAAAACTCACAGAATGTTCCACCTTAAAGCATTCCTAAAATCAAGCCCTACCTTTTTGCACCTGGCTCTATTAAACTGCATACTGTAGACATTCCTGTCTCTCTCTACTCCAAATCTCTCCGACCAATATTTATCTTTGTACTGTATTTACCATTATTTCTTTAGAGATGAGAGACAGCTACTGTCACTAAGTGGCTCTATTAATCATAGTCCTACATCAAAACTCAAGTAACATACTTGCTTATAATCCAGACTTTCTAAATTCAAAACATGATGCTGATACCACCTTCCATGGACAAAAAAAAAATGTAGGTATGTACAGCGGATAGAGCCATACTGGATAGCTGCCATCTATGAACAAAACCCACCCTCCTCTGTGGCCAAATAAATGACAGACTTCATCCCTGTCCCCTTCTCCCTTACTCATTCCAAATAGGCTAAGTGTACTATTATCCTAACCAATTCAGAAAAATGTCTCTGGAGGAAAAACCTACCCAAGAAGAAATGGACATTCTGGAAATTACTGGTGTCATTTTATTTGGATAGTTAAAATTTATTTCAATTTACAAAGTGGACAGGAACACCATTGTGGTCAATTCCTCAAAAACACCAATTTTTCACTATTGTTTTCATAATCATATAGTCTTATTAACAACAACTTCCAGTATATTATTATAAAACCAAAGACCTCTGAAGCCACAGAAATAAATCATCATTACCATCTGTCAGCTATTTAACCCTGGGCAAATAACCAAACCTCGCACTAGGCCTAGCCCTGTTTCCCCTGCTATAAAATCTAGATGATTACACTCTAGTATTACTGCATAGGTTGTGAGGTTTAAAGAGGTACAAAATAATGCATTATTATTTTAAATATTTTATTTATTTTTTAGAAAGAGGAGAAAGTGAGGGAGAGAAACACCAGTCAATTGTCTCTCCCATGCCCCCAACCAGGAACCTGGCCCACAACCCAGGCATGTGCCCTGACTGGGAATTGAACCAACAACCTTTCGGTTCGCAGTCTGGCATTGAAACCACTGAGCTACACCAACCAGGGCAAATTATTATTTTAAAGCCCTGTTGAGGCCAGTCAATAACCCAGAAGAATAAACTCAGTTATTAAGTTTAATTATTATATGCAAATTAGTAGGAAAAATAACTGGCTAGCAATCTCAGCAAATAACTTAAGAACTTGAAAACACATTGGGTCATGGGTATGAGCATAGCACACACTCGTCTAAAAATACACATACACCTGTTTGACATATCAAATTTTCTGGATAATTAGACTAGAAGAAAGGGTTGATTTTCAAAAAAGCATTACACTGAAAAATCGGTAATTTTTAAAAACCCCACAGGAAAAATCAACCTTTTTTCAGGAATATATGGAGGCACAGCAAACAATTCTTGAGGCATTCAAAAACAGACAATAGGGAGACAATAGTTAAGAATTCCTCTGGAACCCAGAGTAATGCATATTACTTCTTACACTCCTGGCTGGTATGACAGAGCTCTATGCACATGTTCAGCAAAACTTCTGTACAAGTCCACACAGAAACAAGTGTACGTATGTGCACTTGTATCAGACAAAAGGAAATCCACAACTGAAGGATGACTGCTGTTAAGTATGCACAATATATGATAAAGTGAGATTCAAACTGTAACACAACCTCCACACTTGAAATATTCCTCAACTGGCTTCTTAGGATATCACAGAAATAGCTCAACCGAGATAGCCCACAGCACAGCAGGAAGCGGAGCCTCCAGTCTGGACATTCTTCCCGCCTCTCCAAAGCCTCCATGCTTGTCTTTACTTAACCATTAATTCAAATATCTCAACAACTTCTAGGTGCCAGACCGACTCAATGCTGGAAGAAAATGAAAACAAAACAAGAAAGACTCATTCAAAGAGTTCTAAGTCCAGTGAGGTGAGATAAATGGTAAGAAAGTATACGTAGTAGGATAGGTAAAACGGCACAGTGGTTAAAGGCTGAAACTGGCCCACACTACCTGAGAGCCATCTTTTCAACTAGCTATGTGAACAGGGTTAAGTTTTTCATTTGTAAAAGGGGTAAAATGGAACCTACCTTACTGGGGGATTACATGAGATAACAGTGCATAACGCAGCTCCTAATAGAGTACGCACTCTGTGCGTATTCTGTGCACACTCTGTACTTTATTATTAGCTAATAAAAGTGCTATTACTGAAATATGGCCAAGGTGCTGTGGGAACACAGAAAATGAAGCAACTAACTCTACTTAGGGAAGATGTCAGCAATGACATCAAATTGAGTCTTGAAAAGTAAGTAGGAGGAATTTCAGACAGGTAAGAACCTATGTGAAAACAAGAATTAAAGAGACTAACTAATCCGGATAGCAGAAACTGCAGGCTGGCAGGATGAGGGGGAAAGAGATATGACTGTTACAAGGGCATCAGATGCTTAAGAGTCTTCTCATTAGCCAAGCTAGTGAGTTTGGACCTTGAGACCATCAGGAACCACAGGAAAAGTCACACATTTTAGGAGAGATCAAAGTTCAAATCTGAGTTTACTAACTGTGTGGCCTCAATTTCTCCAAGCCTATTTTCTCATCTATAAAATGAGGGATACCACCACCTCATTTGGAAGGTTATTTCCATTAAATATCTCCAAATGCCTTGGCATGGGGCCTGGCATGCCAAACATACTCAACAAAAAGTAGCTGACAATATCATCACTAGATATCACAGCAGTCAACTTTTGATGTTGATATTAGTCAAGGATAAATTTATAGTACCCTAATTTGACAGTCTCCAGGAAGTACCATTCTCCTCCCCTGGCTACTTTTTTTTACTAGAACAAATGAGCAAAATAGACTGATTTTATTCTCTTTTCTTATCCTGTATGATGCAATGCTAACACATGGGCACACAACAAATGTTTGGCAATGGAATGGAATTGTTTGAAAGACCTATATAGAGCAAAAAGGCTGACAAGAAGCCATAAACAATCAATCAAACTGGGGTGTTTCTGGGAAAGATATATAATATTTAATGATAAGCATATTAACTATGTCCTACCAGTTAGTTAATTGGTAAAAAATACTGCCAGGCATTAAAGAGAAACAATGCTTTACATTCTGTAGACAATACCAGCACTTATCTCCTGGAAAAGAAGCCAGTGTATATACCAGGGCAGAAAGAACACTACAAAAGAAATCATAAGATTCAAGTTCGAAACCCAGCTCTATACTAAATAAAATAATTTACTGGGACTCAGCCTCCTCATCTACCTACTCTATTTACCTCACTGAATTAGTGGAAGAATTAGACAGGTACATACATAAGGGCACTTATTAAACCATAACAGCACAAAACTACAATATTACCATTCTAATATCCAGGTTAGAAGACTTTACAGTGTCCTGGTGCCTCAGTTCCTCAACATCCTTTTCTTTAATGATCTTGTCTTTCTACTTTAGCCATTTTACTCTCATGGTCATTACCAACATTCTCAAGCCTTCCATAGTCTCTATTTTAAACACTGTGCTCTCCAACCACAACCTTCTATCCTTCCAGTCTGTTTCCTCGGATACCTCAATTCTTAAAAATCCATTGGAATCTACAACCCACTGATCCAACTTTTCACTCCACAGGCTATCCCTCAACCCCAAAGGTCCTCACTTGTCTCCCAACCAAGCTAAAATCACATAATCACTTCCTTGTATTAATCTTCCCCATTGTCCCCACTCCGCTTAACGGAGACTGGTTATCACAGCTTTGACTGTATGTATAGCATATCTAATACAACTGTACCTGAATTAATCTTCCCTGAAGGAAAACTGCTTTGAAGCCTATCCCTGTTTAAACACCTTAAATAGCTAGTGGACTCCTGTTTAAAGCATTAAAATAAAACTTACTTTTGTAGTCCTAGCTTTCACTTCTTCCTCTATTACCAACAATTATTCATTGTCCTAAAAAAAAATTTTGCTTGCTCCACTTCTATTCTCTTGCCCTGGCTATTTTCTCCAACCGAATGCCTATCATTCTTTTCCATTGCAAGGATGCACTCCCATCATCTCTCAAAATCAGCTTAAATGCTTATTTCTTCATAAGGCATGCCCAATTAACTCACTTTAAAGGTTCCCCCCTTTCCTTAGAGTTTTGCATTTATTGACTATACTAGTCATCTGATCATCATGCTGGCCTTATGAGTAAAAACTAAATATTGTTATTTTTTGTTACCTCTCCATCTAGAACAAAAGCCCCTTGAAAAGCACTTAACTAACTTTTCCCACAGACATACACATACTTATTAGTACAACTACTATTCAAATAGTTTTATTTAACCATCTTTTAAAAAATTAGTTTATCTCTAGAAAATAATCTCAAGGTAAATATATCTTTTGGTATCTCCTGTGCAGATGATACCCTAAAATATTATTAAACCAATGAAATGTTCAACCACTTTTGCTTTATAGTTTAAGATACTTCATATTACTCATTGCAACAAGGGAAATTACTGATCCCACAGCATATAATCCACAAGCATCAGCCTTAGCTGCTTCTGTAGTTGAAGCCTAGGGTATGAATTCATTTCTTGGCTTTTGATCAGTACTGCCTACCAAAAGGATGAAAAATGTTATGTGAGACCCAAGTACTGACTTTTTTTTAATATTTTATTTATTTATTTTTAGAGAGGGGAAGGCAAGGAGAAGGAGAGAGAGAGAAACATCAATGTGTGGTTGCCTCTCATGTGGTCCCCACTGGGGGACCTGGCCCACAACCCAGGCATGTGCCCTGACTGGGAATCAAACCTGCGATGCTTTGGTTCGCAGCCCGCGCTCAATCCACTGAGCTACACCAGCCAGGGCTCAAGTACTGACTTTTCTAACAATCATTTAAAATGTCAGCCACAAAACATGGTCAATGACTTTTTTCTATTTCAACTTTATTATTTTTTTTAACTTCACCCAAGGACATTTTTTCATTGCTTCTAGAGAGAGAAGGTAGGGGTGGGCAGCGGGGAGAGACAGACAGAGACAGACATCCATTGGTTGCCTCCAATTCACGCCCCAGTATGTGCCCTGACCAGAGACTGACATTACCACCAACCGAGCCACGCTGGCCAGGGCTCTATTTCAACTTTAAACCTGTAGAGCTGTTTTTTATTTTTATTCTATAAAATACAGAGTTAAATTGAAATTCCTCTTTGGAATCAGCATAACTGCCAGCCAGAGTGGCAAGGATGACAATAAATAATTGATACCCTGTGAGATGAGACCAAATGTACTATTACAAAGATACTTTCTGGATGCTTTAGTGACTCACAATGAAGGATTTATCTGACTTCAACATGGTCAGTAAATATAAGAATTAAGGCAAATAACAGGAAACTTATGTTTTGGCCCTAATTTTAATTTCTTACTACCTACATCACTTACTAAAACATTATGTGCTATTAACCTATGTTCAATGCCAAAGCAACTTCAGCTATTTTTCTTCAATACAATCCTAAATTACGTAAAAAATACTAAATGTATTTGCTAAATCCCAAAGAAATCATTTAGTGTAAGCATGACAATACACTACTTTGTCTTTCAGACTGAGCATATTTTAATTTTTTGCATTGACTTATACAATATGCGTTAAGCATGCCTGATTAGGCTTCCACAGTTAAAGGGACAATTCACTTCTCATAACTGGAAAATCATTACAACATCTTCTGGTATTCACTGCAATATCAAATCAATGACTTCTTTCAGTGTTTGTGGTGGTCATCTGTAATTCCTTTGGTAATTACCATGAGTCAGCTTTCGCTTAATACTAAATGGCAATGCTAACATGAAAAGAGAATTAATGCCAGACATACAAACAAGCAAAAGTGCCAAGTTGTTTCAGGGAAAGAATTTTAATAGAATTCAAGCTGGAATCCATTTTCATTAATAAAATATTAGAAACTTATTAAATCACAAGAACAAAGATGAAACCTCTACATGGATTTCAAACCCATAATTCACGATCTCATGAACTTCTGCTTCTGCTTTCCTTTTCTGAAAATGGTAATTTTGACCGCATCAAGAAAAACTGTCCTTTTATTCATTTTATCATGTACCCAAATAGAAATTACATGGAAACGTGCCTCAGCTACGAAGCTGCACAATCAGGATAATTACATATGCGTTTTTTATTTTTTAAATTTTTTTCATACTTTTTTTAAAGTAAGTCACAAATTTTAGTTATGTAGTTTACCATAAAGACCCAAGAGAATGTGATGAAAGAATTCTCTCTGCAGTAAATGTGTAAATTACAAGTTAAGACTACAACAGGACATCTACTTTCCTACAATGTTGGTAGCACTAGAACAGCCCTGTAGCAATCAGCCTGACAGTACCTATGTTTGTTTGGGTCTGTTTCTTCCTAATCTCCCGAGCCTGCTTTGAAAACCAATAAGCATACCATCACATAGCACAGCATACTATGAGCACAGTCACTGTCATTCCCATTCTCCCTTCAATGCAACTTGGTAACGTCTTTCTCTGTGATGTTATTCCTTGATATATCCCATGTTTTTAAGTACCTTTTGCCTTAAATATATAACCTTACCCTTCAACTCACCCCCAGGGAGCCTTACCTTATGCTAACCTTATTTGGTCACTCTTGATCCCCTGAGATTATAGTAACCAATAACTTTCAATGTATTAATAATGATAACTCATCTTCAGTATTTTGAAGTCTGTACGGCCTTGGATCCAATACTCTCCACCTACTGCAGTATGAATGTGAATGAGAATAGTAATGGTTTTGCATAAGTTTCATGATCTCAACCAACGCTGACATTGATTTTCATTGCTAGTAGCATCCCTCTCTTCCAGACAATGGGAGAGAGATACAGAAAAGAGAGATTAGAACACCTGCCCACGTGTCATCTCTAGCATGCCTGCATTAGAATGCCAACTCAGTATTACACAGTACCATACATAAAACACAGTAATATGCTTCTGTGACCTAAGTATTTTTAAACTGTAAACATCCTCAGTCTCGAATAAGATTTATCTGAAGGTCACATCCTAGTATCATACATGCAACACAAGGAAGAATCCTACAAACACCTTACATACAAGTAGTACATGACTTGCTTATTGCTATTTACCATTGTGACTACTTACATAGATTACAGAAAATTCTTGGGTAATTTTTATATTTTTATTATGACCTTTATTGATAATACCTGTCTCTCTCATTCCTTTATCACTAATTATCTTCATAGCTCCTTTTCAATAGTAATCTAATGCAGAATGCATCCAGAACAAGATGGAATGAGAGGCTCCCTCATATCACCAGTCTGCTGTGGGTACACAAACTGAAGAACATTTCCTCACCACTATTCAGCTGCATCACCATCAACAGCTGCACAATCACTAAACGCTGAGCTGTGTATTTAATACCATTTAGTTGTATGGCACTGCACAAATAAAACTTTCTTTAGTGAAATCTATTACTCAAAGTGCTGAATATGCCTATACCTTAAATTCTAGTATATATTTTCCACTACTTTGTGTAACATTTCAATCTGTGAACAAATATGACAATCTGGTAAATGTAAACCAAAGTCATGTCTCATTCAGAAACTGAGGGCAGGTTCTTAAAGTAGTTAAAACTCTCAAAGTATTTAAAAAAACAAGCAAACCACGAGCCTAGATCACAAAGATTTCCAGAGATAAAATACCACTTAAAAAGGCTACACAAAAGAATGTCTAAACTAAAACAACAGTTAACAATATACCCTCTGTAACAGTGTCATTGTCAGAGCCTCTCTGGAAGCCTTTAGGAAACCAACAAGAAACAGATCTGAACAACACAGAGTAAAAACTAACTGTACCACCACTCTAAAAGCTTATTTATTCTTTATTACCTATAAATTCTTCCTCCATAGTTGATGACTCAATTAGTTATATAAAATATGTAACTGCCAATAGAGATAATGGTCCTGAGCACAGGTTCAAGAGATAAAAAGCCAAAGTCTGAATCCAGGGTCTGCCATTTACCAACTTCGTGTACTAGGCCAAGTTATTTACCTCTGTGCTTCAGCTCCCTCACTAGAAAATGGAACAGTACCTACCTCACAGAGTTATTGTGGAGATCGAGACAATACACACAAAGTCTGTAGAATAGTACCTGTTCATTATTATAATAAAGTTACCAAAAAACTTTTAAAACCTGTATGTTTATTAACCAATGTCAACATGATAAATTTAATTTTTAAAAAAGCTTAAATGTATATCCCTGATAATGATAACTCTTTATATCCGTGAGTCAAGTGGCATACCATAATTAGGCTCCTCACTATACTATACCAAACACCTTTGAAACTTTAAGGTATTCACAAAATCTAACAGTGAACCCACCTCTGACTCCACACTAAGTTCAAGAGACAACTTGATGTTGTCTCCAAAATTTGTACTTGATGGTAAATTGGCAAAGAAAATGATAGCCACCTAGAACTTACCAGAGAAGATGCATGGAAAAATTTCCAATACTATTAAGATCTCTTTAAAGCAACAGGATCTATGTACCGTGTTTTGGAAACCTACTCTGGATCTGTTTTCAAGTGTGACTTCACCTTGTTTATCACTTAAAATCCTAAAAGGAGGCCACATTTCATTTTGCATAACCTGACCTTGAAAAACGTTTGACACACTACCTGCAGAGGCATCCTATTACACTTCTCTCCCATAACTTAAGACACAGGACATCGTTAATGAATATCAACCTATACTTTTCCCTTTAGTAAAACATCCGAAAATACTACTTTATTTTTCTGAATGCCTTTTTAGAAATGTTAGCACAATAACTCATTCAAGTTTTAACATCTTCTAATTGTCTAAAATGTTTCATTCCCAGTACCCTACTTACCCATCCATAATACTAGGACACCTTTAAAAAAAAAACCAAAACACCAAAAGCAAGTTCCCTGGCTGATTCCATACAGCAGTAATTAGTTATTCCAACATAAAAGGAAAAAATAAAGTTCAATATACATATATAAAATCTTCAAGGACTACCAATCAACTGAAAACAGGTTTTCCATAAGCTCAACAACAGCGTCAGGAAAGAAAGTCATCTCACTTGAAAAGGTAGAGGCTTTCTCATTTTTTCAGGTGACAGCATTCATACTCTGCTACCCAGTTTTCAAAATCTTCTTTCAAGACCCTAAGTCCTGCTTTTGATCATTCAAGTCTGCTGCAATTCTGTAGCTGACAACATTTTCCCTCAAAACTTAATTGTTCACGTTATCTATTTTCAATTTTACTAGGTCACCTTGAAATTCTCTCCTCTGAAAGCAGTTGAGGATTTTAGATATCCACACGTCCCTTTAAAAGTTACCAAGAGACTCCATACATCTTGCAGCCTACTCGTGTTTCATGGTGCTCGCTGAAGAACAATTTTTCTCAGGGAGCAAACTGCAAACACGAACTGCTTCAAACTTCCCAGGACCTGCATTATATCCTGAAACACCTTGAGATCCCGTCCTGCGCTGCAGCTCCCTGCACAGCAGGCGCATGATCACAAGGCTTTTCAACGGCCCCCAGGATCTCCCGCTGCCGCAAAACTTCTCTCGTAAGTGTCCTACGCACTGGACTGTTCGGTGTTGGTTGAACCTGTCTATTTACCAACCCAGCCATCTCAGGCAATTCAAACCCTTCAAATGGCCTTCCGAAACATATCTAGAATACTCCCGTATCACTTTGAGGAAGATCTGCAGCAGGATAGAAACTAGAGTTCCGAGGTTCATCCCCTGACCCAAATTGCTGTTGCCAGGATATGCGGTAGTAATGCAGTGGTTTCTTTGAGACTCTGAAGATGTATTTTATCCTAGAAATAGCCAATCTCCACTAAACCCCTTTTAACTGCTGAGATTTCTGCGGTAACAATGCTCAACGGGAATTAAGCCGAAAGACGAGGTACTCTAATTTGCCTTTATTTTTTTTCCTCAATAATGTTTGCAATTACAAAGGCATTTTTTTAATTTGCAACTGAAGGGAGAAAAAATCAAGCTTTTGTCACTAGTTATCACAGGCTTGGAAAGTCCATAATCACTCTGTTTCTTACAAATCTTCTTTCGAGATAATATTTGGGGCGAAGCTCGCATGAGGATAGTAACTTACTATTTTTCAAGCCCAGTTAACGGCCTAATACTAACGACAAAACATTGAGGCTCCGAGAAATTTCAATGTTTGACTAACCAAGAAGGCATCTAATAACTAAAGCATTCTTTTCCGGGTGAAGAATTGGAAAAACAGACAATGAAAGGAATTTATTAGAGCGAGGTAAGAGGGAGGACCGCACCGCCCCCCGCCCCCCAAAAGAGTCTGGCAAGCAAAACTCGGGGGTTCGGAGACCACGGTCCAGCGACACTCGTCCCAGCCGTCCCCGACCCAGCCCTCTTTTCCCCGGGGAGCCAGCCCTGCGCCTTTTCCCCAGGGGAGCACAGCCCCCACCAGCGGCCAGGCCAGGGCTCCGAAACCCGAAGCCCAAGTAGGCCGAAGCCGCAAACCCGGCGGCCTGAGTCGAAGGGGTAAGAGAATATGGGGTAGGAAGGGATGCGGCCTCGCCTCAAGACCGGAGGCCCCTGGAGAAATCGGAGGCAGAGAGGAGCGAGCCGGTTCGTAAGCCAGAGCAGAATCTGGACCGCAAGAGAGCCGGAACAGAGGAGGAGGAGGCTTCGGCTCGCCCAGCGCCTTCCCCGGATCCTCGGCGCCGCCCGTGTTTACCTGAAAGTCTCGGTCCTCGTTGAAGCGGGAGAAGCGGTCCGCCATTTTGCCGCCTTCACTCCTCTCGGAACGACGCTCCCCGGTTCGCCCCTACCCTCCCGCGACACCCGCTTCCTCGCTCCCCTCCCCTCTTCCCCGCCTCCTCCCACGCCCACCCAGCGCGCAGGCGGGGGAGGGAAGAAGCGAGAAGGCGCGTCCTGACCGGAGCCCCGGAGGCGCACGCGCCTTGCGGCCCCAGAGGCGGAACCTTCCCCTCGCCCCGCCAGCGCCGTGCACCGCCCAGGGCGACCCGGGCTTCCGCGCGTGCGCACTCGCGCCGGAGCGCAGCAAGCGCTTCCGGAGAGGAAAGAAGTGGATTCCGTACGGAGGGTCCGAGGTCTTCCTTCTGATCACGTCCCTGGGTATATCTTTCATGATCCTCTTTCTTCCCTGTGTTCGCAGAAGCCCCTGCTCTGCTTTCTTCGTCAAATTAGCACCCTAATGTAGTGGCTGCAAGCACGGATTTTGGAGTGACCACTTAGTTTCGAACCTCGGTTCTCCTTGAGGATTAACACCGTGAATGAGACAGGAAAAATAACGTCTTTCATAGAGCTTACAGTTCAATGAATATCAGATAAATAATAATTACACGACTGCTACATAAAGTAAAGCTAGGTGCAGTGACAAGAGGGACCTCTGAAACGACCTTTTTTAATCTGAGGAACAGCAAGGGGCCCATACTTTGGGGTAGAGGAAGCATTAAAACCGAAGACCCAATGACCGCTAAAAACCTGGCATTCTCAAGCGGTCATTCGAGAGAAGTTACTTCTCTAGAGACCAAAGTTGATCCAAATGAATCAAAGCTGTCTGGGCTTCAGTTCCTTTTTATAAAAGAGAAACTAGAACTTAGTAATCTCTACTGCCTGTGCCTAGCACTAATTTTGTATGGGTTATGAATCAAAAGTTTTCCATTTTATGACCTTCCTGAGGACCCCACCCAGCCCTCTTGTTCCCTTAGCCAAAATACATAAAACACAGGAGGGGTAGCAGGACTTCCCTGCTTTGGAAAAGAGTAGCTGACAGAAATCACACAATGGAAAAATGGCTCTCACCTACCCCGAGAGAGTCAAATGCAATGTAATTTTTTTGGAGGAAGGGTGTGTATGTTCTATTTTGTTACCCTCTGCCTCACCCAAGCCCAAGTCCAAGCAGAATACAGTTCTAAGTGGAAAATAGAGCTCCCTGCCTAAGGAGAGGCAAAACACAGAATGTATACATTGTAAAGAGACTTGAGGGTACACGTGGGAGATTGAATGATGTGGCTACATGTGACACAATTACCCATTCTCCCTCTACCAGCCCCACCATAATGACAGTAAAAGAAGAAGAAGGACAGCTATAGCTGTGTGGCTCAGTGGACTGAGCACCGGCCTGTGAACCAAGGAGTCGCTGGCTCGATTTCTAATCAGGGCACATGCCTGGGTTGCTGTTCAGGTCCCCAGTGGAGGGCCCGCAAGAGGCAACCACACATTGATGTTTTTCTCCCTCTCTTTCTCCTCTGTCTAAAAAGAAGTAAATAAAATCTTTAAAAAAATCACCAAAAAAAAAGAAGAAGAAGGACGTAAATTCACATAGACAAAGAGACCTGGAGAAGGGACAATAGTAAACAAGATATCAACGTTTTGGGAGCTGGAGAGCACAGATAAATGGAAATGGCTTTAGTAGGATGGAGAAAGTGAAGTCCTGGAGTGGGGAAGCCAGGAACAAGTTGAACAATGCTGAGGTGTATCAGAAAGGCTCAGGAATTGGAATTATCAGGTACCACTGAAGGTGAGCGTACAGATGGGCTGAAAACAGGAGGGTTGGTTACACGGCAGTTTAGAGAGCAGTAAGACTCTAAATCCCTTCCCCAATAAACTGGAGAATTCTCGTTTGGGAAGGCTAAGCCATGGGACTACGATATCTGGCACAGCTAAGGAAGGAGATACCATGCTGGAAATGAAGATTTGGTAACAACCACCATTGTGTGGCCAAAGAGTGGGGCTTCTCCAGCAAGAGACCCCAGGATCCCTCTCTGGGAAATGGCTTAGTGGGGGAAAACATATACCTAAAAATTAGAGCAAAGGGTGGGGTCTCCCCTATATGAAGGTCATGTTCCTGCCCAAATAGCCCACAGAAGGGTCCCTCATTCAGGAAGCCCCATCTCCACAGAGCTTCCACTCAGCTGTTCGTTGTGTAGGAGAGGCTGCCAAAGATTACCAGACACCTGGTTACAGGAAACCTGTAACAAGAGAGATAAAGACACCCCCCACCCTAAAACAAAACAAACAGAAAAAGGAACTCAGAGGAACCAGAGATAATGGAAGCAGCGAAAGAAACCATCCAAAAACTATAATCAGTATGCATGAAGCTATTAGACCACATCAGGAAACAAGGAACCACATCAGGGAGCATGGGATGGCAAAAAAAGAAAAACGAATATTCAGATATTAAGAAGTAACTTTTGGAGGTTAAAATTTCTCAAGCAGGAATGAAAAATTCAGTAGGAAAGTTAGAAAATCAAGTTGTGGAAATCGCCCAGAAAACAGTAAAAATGTGGGCCAGGCCACCTTCACTTTCTCCTTAATTATTGCAATAGGTACTAAGTGTTCTGCTTCTGCCATGACCCCCTCCACTCCAGAAAGGAGCTGCGGTGACCTGTGACCGTGTGGAAAGGTCAATCCGGTCCCATCAGTCCCCTGCTCCAAGCCTCCAGGGTCTTCCCCTGTCACTCACGGGGTAACATCCACCTACCACGATCTCACCTTTCAGATCTCATTTTCTTTTCTTTTTCAGGCCTCATTTTCCTCCCTGCCCTCTGCTTCCCACCTCTCTGGACGCACTGACCTCCTTACTTTACCTGCATCTTATGGGCCTGTTCCTGCATCAGCCGGCCCCCCTTAGTGGCTTACGTGTGCACTGTTCTTTCTGCCTGACATTCTTTCCCAGATACCCACCTGGTGGCCCCTTCATCTTCTAGTCTTTATTCAAATGTCGGTGTCTAAGTAAGATCTTCCCTGATCACCCTACTTAAAATGACATCCCTGATCACCCTACTTAAAATGACAGAGTCCTGCATTTTGAATTCCCTAGCCTCTTTCCCTAATTTTATTTTTATAGTACTTATTACTTTCTAAAATGCAATAAAAACTCCATGAGAACAGAGATTTTTTTCTGCACTTTGTTCTCTTCTATATCCCCAGCACCTAGAGTAAGGAATGGCACCTAGTAGGCACCTAAATAAGAATTTGTTGAGTGGATGAGCGGGAAAATGGGAAATAACAGATAAGAAAATGTGAGGATCAATCGGACGTGTGAGCGGTAGGACTTCCAGGAAGAATGGGCAAAACGGAAGGAAGAGCATGCGAAAGAAACCATGTGAAACATTTTCTAGTACTACCGGTCTGAGTTTCCAAACCGAGAGGGCCCAGCACAGTGCATTAAAAATAACTTGCTGCCAGGTACAGCACGGAAGCTTCAGGACACGTGAGTCGAAGAGAAGGTCCTGAAGGCTCCTGAAGAGGAAAAATAGGTCACAAATAAAGAGCCAGGGAATTGGAGCGATGTCAGATTCTCCAAAACACCAGACGGGAGGAGAACGAGGAGAAACACCCCGAAAAATCCTAAGAAGGGATGGTTTCCAACCCAGAAATCTATATCCAGTCAACCATTCATCAACTGTGACAGAGAAAAATGATATTTTTGACCTGCAGGCACTCAAAAAAAAATATTTCCCATGAACTCTTTCTCTGGAAGCCACTAGAGGATGTTCTACAGCAAAACAAAGGAGAGAGACGAGCCAAAGGGAGACTGGAGGCCCACAAAGCAGAGACACACCTGACAAAAAGGCACAGAGACCTCCCAGGGTGACTGGCAGAGACGCTGCAGGATGACGACTGTGCAGCAGGCCTCACGTGATCCGGTCCAGACGAGAACAGAAGGACACGGGAGGACAGAGGCCCCAGGAAGGCTGTTGGCAAGCCAGAAAGCAATCTGATGGAATATCTGGTTTGAAAGAGATTCACACTTCTCTAAAATGTGCGTGAGTGTGGAGGGGGCGTCAGTGATACGAATATAGAAAACTAAGCAAATGGAAAACAAAAGATCATTCACTTCATGAAGGAAAGCTGTACGAAAAATGCAATCATACTAATCCTCCTAGGCAACGTGGTTTAACTGTGAATAGTATTTATAAGCACACTGATGTAAAGACCAAATATTGATCAAATAGAAATATTTTATAAAAGTGTACTGTGTGGGTGTGGGAGAGGGAGAATGATTTGAGAGATCTAAATCTTCTCTCATAATAGGAATTCAATAGATAATGTCTACGCTTTTTAAAAATTTTTTATTGATTTAATTTTAGTGAGAGGGGTAGGGAAGGAGAGAGAGAGAGAAACATCACTGCCAGAGATACATTGATCTGTTGCCTCTTGCGCCCCCAACTGGGGACCTGGCCCGCAACCCAGGCATGTGCCCTGACTGGGAATTGAACCTGCAACCCTTCCATTCGCAGGCCGGCACCCAATTCACTGAACCACACCAGCCAGGGCACGGAGCCATACCATGCAGGGCAGTCTACATTTTTTTTAAATCAAATATTGGGGGTATATGGAGACAACTGTACTTAAACAACAATACAAACATAAATACAAATTTCAAAAAATCAAATATTAGTATGAACATATTCAATATTACTTAGAAATAAGAAACACCTGGAAATAAGTATGATAAAAGGAAGGAAGAATGAGCTAAAAAACGTTGAAAGTGGTTGGCTCCAAATAACAAGAATTGGCAGTGAGAAGAACTAGCGAAAGAATATAGAATTGCCATTTTTCTTCCAGACGTCCCCACCCGTCACCCTCACCCAAAGTCAGACTCTCGGCAGCCAAATGGCAGCAGCCGAACCGACTCTGAATCTCCAGCCTGCTAAAGTGTCGGGTCAGTGAGCATGGACGGACGGCTGTGCAAGAGATGAAAAATATTTTTCCTCCACCCTTTTAAATTCTCGACTGGGGCCCCTGTAACAAAAGACAGATTCACAACAGAAAAGCATGCAAATGTCCTTAATAAAAGTTTTTTTTAATTTTATTTATTTTTTTAATAAACATATCTTTAAAGGTTTTATTTATTTATTTATTTTTAGAGAAGGGAAGGGAAGGAGAAGGAGAGAGAAACATCAATGCATGGTTTCCTCTCATGTGGTCCTCACTGGGGACCTGGCCCGCAACCCAGGCACGGGCCCTGACTGGGAATCGAACCTGCGATGCTTTGGTTCGCAGCCCATGCTCAATCCACTGAGCTACGCCAGCCAGGGCTTAATAAAAGTTTTAAGTGATATGGGAGCCTTTATAAGGAAAGGAAGATCTGAAGAAACGGTTAAGCCTGAGTAGTTGTATGCTGGGCTGGATAAAGAGATGGAAGTTGTGGAAAGCTATGATGAGACGAGGAACACGAGCCAAGAATAGTAAACCGGGGAAAGTTAGCAAGTCCTGTTCATTCGGGGTTCCTTTCTGTGTTCCTTAGTCTTCAGAGGTAAGGACACCCCTTTCTTCCTGGTGTAAGGAAGGCGCCTCTCACAGGAAGGTTTTATGACCTGCTTCACGGGAAGGTCAGACAGTCCTGCCTGCACAGGCCATTTTTTAAACTCCTTCAGCTTGAAAGATGCCATATGTCGCACTGCCGTATTTGGAGGGAACGGGTTCTGACCCCCATCAGCTGGAACCTGCACCTCTTGGAAGGCACAGTGGGTGGCTTTGTTATTTTTATCTTTTGAACGTTGTCAGGGGTGGGGGGGTAATTTGTTTATCTGTGAAATCAGACTTTTGCTCCTTTCTCCTCGTGGAGAGAGGCAGTTTGGGTAGTGAAACGAAGAGCTGTGACTGTTTGGGCCTTGTGGACCTAGCTCTGTCTCCTGGGGAGTCCGGGTGCAACATGAAGGGCAGCCGGGCCCCGGTAGCCACATGCTACGTGGGGGGCTGTCCTTGGGCTCCTCCCGTGGCCCCCTCCTCATCCTCCATCAGGGAAAGGTAAGAACACCTCCTATGTTCATCTCGAACTCTCTCCGATAATCCCGACAATACTGCGAAATAGCTGTCACCGTTATCACAGCCATTTAGTGGAAGACAACAGGGAGCCTCAGGCAGGCGGAGGCACTTGGCCGAAGTCACACAGACTGAAGAGCTGGAACCAGAGCCCTGCGTGCTTCCCCTCTCCTCACTGCCGCTCTTAAACTAGCGACAGTGGCATTTATTAAACATTTAGCATTTACATACAGTGTGAGGGTGTCATTTCCTTTAATTTGGAAATAATCCAAACAGCTGGCGGAATCATTATCCTCACTGAGCAGATGAAGCAGAAAGGCTCAGAGAGGTCAAATAAGTTGTTCATGGTCACAGAGTAAGATTCAAACATGGTCTGGCCGTCCCTGCTCACCCAGCGGAACGACAGGAGCTTAAGTGTGTGAACTGGGATAGGATCAAGAGAGGGAGGAGAGGAGCCCAACACATTCAGAATGCCCAAAGTCGTTAAAATGCAATTCAGAGTGAGGCAGCATAGTAAGAAGCTGGGAATATTCCCGGGCAAGTGGAATGGGGAAACTGAGGCAAGAAATTAAACAAGGCCAAACAGTTTGAGTAACTTACAACCAGTTGCTGGTGAATCGCAGGGACTTATCTTCCCTAATCAAAGACACTGGAGAGTGTGTGGTTCATGCCTCTCCTCCCTAACGAAGGAACACATAGCTTAAATCTCCCTGGTCCGGGAAATACAGGACAGAGACCCAATTAATGTCATTGTGCCAGCTAAACCCAAGGACAGATGAAGTCAGGGGAACAAATAACAAAAAACCCATTAAAATCCAAACTCAAGATAAAAGTAAAACATCATAGCGGACCAAAGAATATTCCCCAAACCCCCTGCATGCTCATTTTGATGCATCGGCATATTAAACATATGGGAAGCTAATGAATATTCTGCTAAAACCCTCCCCAAAGATTCTCACTCACAGAAATAAAGATAAAAAGCCCTCAGAACAAAGACACGGCCCAGGCTCACCCTGGAGCACACCCGTGCCCCTTCTCACACACGAACTTTTCATTTCCTCCTAAACTCTAAAGGCCTCAGGGAGACATGCGGCCAGGGATGGAGGGGGCAGCAGCAGCCCGACCCGGGCTTGCCCCATGATGCTGCGCCCAGGGCCACCTTCTTCCCTGACTGCCAGGAGAGCTAACAGCAGCCCTGCCTTAGCTCCCTCCGTTCCTCTAACTTTTCTAGAGAGCCAAAGCAGCCCCGCCTGGGCTCTCCCATTACTTCTTCCACCCTAAGCCTTTCCTGTGTTTCACTGTCCCCAGCTTTAATAAACATACTCTCAAAATCACCTGCACTTGTGTTGTGAAATCTTTCCTACACAAAGTCAAGAACCCGCACACTACAGGCGGGCCTGAGGCAGACCCGCTCCAGGCTGGTGTCTGCTTGGTAATGGGGAAAAAAGAAAAAACCTTGCCGGCCACAGGACTCCCCTGTGATCAGTGTCCACCGTGCTAGACCAACTTCCTTAAGTGCATTCTTCAGCATATTCTTTCCTTTGCTCATCAAATATTTATCATGTGCCTGGTTTGAAGCAGTCCTGCTCTAAGTGCTAGAGAGTATGACAGGAAAGGTCCCTCCTTGGAGGACAAGAAACAATTAAACCAAGTAAACCAATGCCATTATTTCAGATATGGCCAGGTGCTGGAAAGGTGGTGTGATTGAGGGTGAAGTGATAAAGGGGAACCGGTGAGGCTACTTTAAATTCAGCAGCAATCAGGTGACACCTCTGAAAGAGGTGACATTTGAGCTGAGAGCAGGGTGCTATAAACTGGGGCAGATGGTGCCAGGCAGGGGCCCAGGTGTGTTGCACAGGACTCTGTGCTCAGAGCTCAACACTTGTTTCAATGCCCACTCTCTTCTTTTGCATGCTTCTCTTGGCACGTATTGTCATACATGAAGTTTAAGGTCATTGTAACCAATTCAAAAAACAAAAGCAACAAAAAGTATTTTGAGCTGAGAATGGTTAGGAGAGTGGAGTGAGAGAGGGGGCATTTGGGTCTGGCCAGGTGGCTCCCTTGGTTGGAGCGCCCTCCCGGACACCGAAAGGCTGTGGGTTTGGTCCTAGGTCAGGGCACACAGGGGGCAACCAAGCAATGCTTCTCTCTCCCTCCATCCTTCCCTCTCTCCCTTCTTCTTGCTCTAAAATCAATAAACACATTCTCCGGTGAAAGTTTTTTTTTTTAGTTTTTTTTTTTTTAAAAAGCAGGGGCGGGGGTGGAGAGCATTTCGGTAGGTGGTACATAAAGGGCAAAGAAACAACACCGCACCAGAAACTGGACTTAGGTGGGGATTGCCCAGAGCGAGGCCAAGTGGAAGAGGGGACAGGGAGAAGAGGTTGTTTACTGTACTCTATTTTGGGCACTGGGGACTAAAAGGAGGTCCAACTTGAGGCAACCACACTCCTTTGTGCCCTGCTGGGTCCTGGCTGAATTGAGCAGCGCTAGCACAGCGCTCAGGGCTGCAATGAGAATGCGTGTGCTGCCACCTACCGTCGCGCGAAAGCAATGCAACGACCTTCGGGACTCCTCACCTACCCCAAGCATAGCTCACAAATGGGGTTTCCAGGTGGGAAGCTCCCTCTCCCAGCAGCCTGCAGCTATGGAAAGGAGGTCCACTGGGCACCATATAGGGGTTTAATGCAGCAGTGTTGGAGAAAGGATCTTAACCTGCACCCCCAAATACCTGGTCAGACACCAGAAAGTGCTTCAAACCTACTGAACCCAAACCTCCCCCATCCTCATTAAACCCTCTGATTTGCCGGGATTTGGAACCACTGTTTGGGGCTATCCTCACCTCCCCTGAGCTGATCAATCTAGTGCAGGAGACAATCAATCAATCCTTAAGTTACTGATGAGTTAACAATGCAAGAGAAGTCTCCAGTTGCCGCCACTGAATGAAAGACAGTTAGTTCTAGTTCTGGGGCAGGAAAGCCCAAAAGGGGCAGGAAGAAGAAGGGCTAGTGGAAAAGCTGGAACTGGAGAAAGTCCCTGGAGAACGGCTCCGATCTGGGGAGCCGGGAAGGGAGAATATATACATGCCAAGCAGAGGGAATGAGGAGGATGATAGAACTTCCGTTTCCCAGAATGATGGGCTACGTTGTTCAAAGTAACTTTCCCACCTGAAACAACTACAAAGGCTGCATAAAAGACTTTTTTATATCTCTTAACAATATCACAGATTTTTGGCAACGGAGTTATGAGTTTCCAGGGCAAAGCCTAAGGGAGAGTAGATACCAGAAAGGCACTGGAAGAGAGAGCAGAAGAAATGGCCTAGAATGCAGAAAAGAGGAGGGAAAGCAGAAAAGAGATCGAGAGACATCGAAAAGGTCTAACATAGTTTAGTCAGAATTCTAAAGGAAAGGACAAGAGAATGCGGCAACAGGAAGATCTCAAAAATAATGGCTGAGAATTTTCCAGTACTGATGAGGCATCAATCCACAGGTTCTAGAAGCCCAAAGAATCCCAAGCAGGATAAATAAAATAGAACCCACAGGCAGATACAACACAATGAAAATTCATAACGCCAAATGTAGAAAGAAAATCTTAACAACAACCTTCTCAACAGCAATAATAGAAACCAGGAGACAGTGGAATGATACCTTGAATGTGCTGGAAAAAACAAACAAACAAACTTCTGATGTAGAGTTCAAGAGTGAATTTTCAAACAAGTAAAAACTAAGGAAGTTGGCCATCTGCAGTGCCTCAGGGAAGGAAATTCTAAAGGATGCAAACTCAGATAGAAAGATAGAAAGACGAAAGGCCTGAGACGCAAGAAGGGAGACGACACAAATGCACAGCAGCATTATTTATAGTAACCAAAAGGCGGAAGTAACCCAAGTGTCCAATAACAGAAGGGTGGACACACAAAATGTGGTCCACCCTTACAGTGTGACATTATTCAGCCATGAGCAGGGACGAGGAACTGACACACGCTATGACACGGATGAACCTCGGCAACATTGCGTTAAATGAAAGAAGCCAGACACGAAAGGCCAGCCGTTGTGTGATTCCACTTACGCAAAATGCAGAACAGGCAAATCCATAGAGGCAAAAAGTGGACTAGCGGTTGCCAGAGCCAAGGGGAGAAAGACATGCGAGTGACCGCTCATGAGTAAAGGATTTCTTTTTGGGGTGACAAAAATGTTATGGAATTAAATAGTGGTGATTGTTGTACAACCATGTGAATATACTAAAAACTATTGGACTGTACATTTAAAATGGCAAGTTTATCAATAAAAATATTTTTAAAAAGAAGTGAGGAATAAAGATATGTACATAAATCTAAACAAGCATTGACTATAGAAACAATAATAATAATAATGTCCAGCGAGGTTGACAAAAGAATTAAAATGTACACCATAAATGATTAATGAAGGGAAAGTCGCCTACGGGTCAGACTAAGGAGCTCACCGTGCATGCCAAGAGCCATGGAAAGTCACCGAAAAGTTTTCAGGAGTAGATGGCATGCTCATTCCAGCTGCTGTGCAAAATGGATCGACCGGGGACAGGAGAGTAGCAGAGAGCCGCTCTGGAGATGTCACCGACACACAGTGAAGAGTGGTGGGCGGACATGAGAACGAATGGAGAAGAGCGGGTGTGGGGACGTGAGACGGGAGGAGTCCAGGAGATGGAGAGGCAGAGGTCCACGCACTTGCTAAGATCCTCAGAGAGCTGGGGACTGAGCCAAGGCTGGCACCAGACCTGGGTCTTTTTCCCTGACTGTTTGAGATGTGCTGCCCCCGAGAGGAAACAAGGTAAGAAAGAACCAGACAGTCTGAAGCCAGGAGGACCAGATTTGGTACCCTCAGCCTCATGTGACAGTTGAATGACAAGAGGCTGAGTTCTTCTGGGAAAGAGTATGACAGAAAGATGGGAACCTTGGCGTATACGTGAACTAGCACGTGGGCGTGGAACCAGCAAGGAGCAGAATGGGAGGGTCTCTCGCAGAGCCATTAACATCCCACCAGCTTTACCACGGCATGACCCTGAGCTGTACCTAACCTCTCTGAGTCTTAGCATCTTCGGTGAGCAGACTTTTAAGATGCTTCCATGTCCTGATGTTCACTTCCCTGTATTGTGGGCAGAACCCACAACTTGCTTCTAACTTTAGAGAATATGGCAAAATGCATGAGATATCACTCCCAACTCTGGAGTGAGTTGCTGGCTTGGTGACACACAAGTGGCTATGTTAGGTGTGACGGTCAGTTTTAAGTGTCAACTTGGCTAGGCTGTAATACCCAGTTATTCAATCACACCCTTATCTAGGTGTTGCTGTGGAAGTATTTGGTGGGCATGGTTAATATCTATAATCAGTTGACTTTATTTTTTCCTGAAGTTTATTTTATTCTCATTTGGGAGGGGGGGTAGGGGAAAGAAAGACAGAGAGAGAGATATCAACGTGAGAGTGAAATACCAGTTGGCTGCCTCCTGCACATACCCCAACTGGGGATTGAGAATTGAGCCTGCAACCCAGGCATGTGCCCTGACCGGGAACCAAACCAGCGATCTTTGGGTTATGGGATGACCCTCCAACCAACAAAGCCATGCTGGCCAGGTACAGTCAGTTAGTTGACTTTAAGTAAAGGAGATTATTATCGGTAATGTGGGTAAAGGTCATACTTGCCAGCCCTTACAATTGTGTAAGCCAATTTCTTGGAATAAATATCTTCCCTCTCTCTCTCTCTCACACACACACACACACACACACACCCTACTGGTGCTTTTTCTCCAGAGGACCCTGACTGATACACGGAGAAAGCCCAGATAGAAAGCAACTGCCTTTAGCTAACAGCCAGCAAGAAGCCGAGACCCTCAGACCCAGGAGGAAATAGACTCTGCCAATAATCTGATTAAATTCAGAAACATGTCTTCTCCAGTCGGATGTCCAGATAAGAACACCTTGACTGCAGCCACGTGAGAGCTTGAGCAGAGGGTGCGCCGAGCCAAGCCTGGGCTTCTTTTTTTCTTTCCCAGTTTTATGGAGAAGTAATTGACATACATAAATGAATGAGTTTAAGCCATACAGCATGACGGTTTGATCGACATATAATGGGAAATGATTACCACCAGAGTTTCAGTTAACATCCATCTTCTCATACAGATACAACATAAAGAAAAGAAAGAAAACCACTTTCTCCATGGGCCAGGAATGACTGGACTTCTAACTTACAGAAACTGTGAGATAATAAATGTGTGCTGTTTTAAGCCGTTAAATCCGTGGTTATGCGTTATGTAGCCATAGAAAACGAATACACCTGCCCATCTGTAAACGGTCGTCATCTTACAGGCCATTATGGGACTTCAGGGAGATCACCGAGCAGCGTGCTCAGCACAGTGCCTGTCATGGACTTAGCGCACAAAGAAATCAACTTTTTTAATCAGGGTTAGCCCTGATTTTAAAAAAAAGATCTCATTGGCCAGTGTTCAGTGAATCAGAAACAGAACTAGAACGATCTATACTCAAGGAGCGCCCGGACGCACCATCTCTCACATAATCGGGAAGTGGCCTTGATCATCCCAGAGGAGCGGCAGGTAGCGCGGTGGTTCAGTGCACACACTCCGACGCCAGAGGGCGCAGTTGAGTCTGGCTCTGGCATCACATTAGGCAGGTGATGTAAACCTCTCTGTGCCTCAGTTCCTCATCCACAAAATAACAGTACCTGGCACATAGTAGGGATACATAAGCATTAGCTACTACTACTACTACTACTACTACTACTACTACTACTGTTGTTGTTGTTACTATTACTTTTGTTATTATTTGCCTCTAACTCACAGCACTGTAACTCCAAAGGATTGTGATGTAAAATTAATACAATAAACGTATCTATGCCAACTGAGCAAAATAAAGATGATCCAATAGGCCATTACACTTCAGGGACTGCTCATTTTACATAAACTTCCTACGTTCTTGTCAAGGGGCTTTGATTGTGTGGTCTTCTCAGAACTGTCTAGAGATGAGGAAGGTCTGTATCTGGCACAGAACTTTCCCTGCACAGAATTTGGTCACCCCCATCCTTAAACTACAGCACCACTCACTTTAGGTGCTGCCCCAGGTCTCCGAATCCAGCAGAGGGCGCTGTAGCCTCAAAATGTAGTTCTCAGACGCTTCTCTCGAGGAGACCCACCCCTAGCTAAGGGAGGGAGGAAGGGTACTTGCAAAGGCCATTTGTCCCAGCGAGTCTCTTTCTCCACGCGCTCTACAAACTCCTATCACCCGTTGCTGCCTGGTTTTCCGAACCTCACCGTGCTCCGTAAGGCCTTTTGTGACATTTCCAGGGTTTTAGACCTCCCTACTTTGAACCCCAGAAGCTTCACTTCAGCCATGAATCATCGCAGCCTTATGCAGCTGTTACTGTTTCCAAAGTCCATGGCAGCACATCTGTAAACCTGGAGCTTCCTGCCAGCCAGCCACCCACAGCCTTCCTCCCTCGGTCCTGTTCCAGCTTCTCCAGACAGAACTCGCTGACTCTGCCCAGCTTAGTTCGCCTTGATCTGCGGCAGAGCAAAGAACTATTTCTTTCACTCAGTCTTGCGCTAATTTTGGGGGGCCAAGGTTAGCATCACACAGAGATGAAAACATGCTAACCTTTCCTGAGCACCTACTGTGTGCCAGCTGTCCTTCTAAGCACTTTCCATAACCCTCACAACAATCCTCTGGTGCTTGTTAGATCAATTTTTATCCATGAGACAGTTGAGGTACAGAGTGGTTAAGGGCCATATCTAAAGGGCACAGCTAGTAGTTGAGCTCAAGTAGTAGTATTCAAGCTCAAGCAGTCTGGCTTCAGTAACTGGGCTTTTTAAACAAGATGCTATCCAGACTTTCAGTGTAGACCCAGGCCTCCATTCCTGATCTCAATACAGTGCTCTCTGATATGGTGACCACCAGCCACATGGCCGCTGAGCACAGGACTGAGCCCAACTGAGTTGCGCTGTAAGTGTAAAATACACACTAAATTCCAAACGCTTAATTTGAGGATAAGATTTTGGCCCTACTGGGTTAAATCACATATATTATTAGAATTAATTTCACCTATTTCTTTTTACTTTTTAAAAACGTGGCTACTAGGCCTCGGCTGGTGTGGCTCAGTGGATTGAGTGCTGGCCTGAGAACCAAAGGGTCACTGGTTCGATTCCCAGTCAGGGCACATGCCTGGGTTTTTGGCCAGGTCCCCAGTAGAGGGCGTGTGAGAGGCAACCGCACATTGATGTTGATCTCCTTCTCTTTCTCCTTTCCTTCTGCTCTCTCTAAAAATAAAGAAATAAAAAATCTTTAAAATGTGGCTATTAGAATATTTTAAGTGGCATAAGTGGCTCACCTCCTATTTTGGTGGGGCAGAGTCCTAGGAGCTCTCAGCCCAGTGAAAAGATAGACAGGATCTCAAATAATTCTAAAACAAGGGAAAATGTGGTTTGTGACCTGAGAATTGAGAACAAAGTGGCCCAGGAAACCAGGGACGTTTCACCATGGAAGCAACTTCAAGTCAGACTTCCAAAGGTCTGTAGAGTTTGGCTCTGGAGAGAAAAGCAGTGGGGACAGCAGAGGCCAACGCTGCAAAGAGGGAACCCCCAAGTCAACCAGAGAGGCTGGGGCATCTAGTGTTCCCAGGACAAGCAGAGGGAGCCAAGGCTGGTAGACCTCTAAAGTGGGGGGACTTTGCCTATGAGGCCAAAGGACCTCAGCAGGATGGAGCTCCAGTCACCCAAGGTTGGGAAGGGCCTGGAAGGACTGGGGAAATTGCCAGCAAGAGGCTCCAGCAGGGATGGGAGAGGGGGCGGGAAGTGAGTGGCAGGCCCTGCCTCCTCCGTCCTCCACCCCAATTTCTCTCCCCTTCTCAGGTCCTCCCTCCTTGCCGCTCCAGGAGGGGCGTGCAGTGAACAAACTCCTTTAAGGAGGCTGGCTTGTGGGAGGATGGCTCTTGAGGAGAATTTCCTGCCTTTGGCTCACAACTGCTTCCTGCCCAGAGCTCCAACACTTGACCCCCATTAAATTCCTTCCTCCCAGGGGAGGTAGGTGGCCATGAGGGCCTCGCAGGCTTTGCAGGTCCAGAGACCCAAGCACGTGAGCAGCTGAAGAAGACAGGATCCCAGGTGCCCAGATACCCAGCAGCCACCAGCCCTTCTGAGGACCTGGAACCCAGGCAGAACAGGGAAACCCTCCTTAGACGGGTCTTAGAGGCCAGAGGAGTGCAGCCCTGCATCTCTCCCCGGGGCCAGGACCTCACTTTCCTTTTGGCCCGTTTATCCCCCTGGGCCCCTCAGCTCTCGGTGGAAAGTCACATCCCTTCTTCATTTATGGGGCATTTCTTTTTCTTTCCAAACAGAGGTTAGGGGTTTCTGAAGGGAAATGGGGGGGTATGTGCAAATTCTACAGGAAACAAAGCTGAGTGATTCCTTCTCTAGAACCACCTGGGGTCTCCATCTGATCTCAGTTTCCTCCCTGGTTCTGGTGTGAGGTTCTCAGGATGTGAGTTTTGAGAGCCCATTGGAGGTCAATGAAGGGGTCAGATACTTGTTTCGTATTCCATGCCCCACTCCACATTTGCCTGGGTAGTGTAATATTAATACTGAAAATGGGAGAGGGCTACCCCATTCATCTCAGCTCAGCCATGAACCTCCTGCTCTGCGGGTAACTCACCCTTGTTCTGTTCCTTTCATAAACCGGGAAGACCCCTAGGAGATGCCCCCACCACCACCACCACTGTACCAACCAGGAATCCCCAACTCCTCCAAAAAGAAGCTGTACTGGGGAGGGGAGACTCCCTTAGTCCCGTAACCTTGCCTCATCATGTGATCACCAGCTGAACCAGCATTGGATGTCTCTCATCTCACCCCCCACATACACTTTAACGCTGAGACAGACTCCCATTAGAGTATGAGCTCTTCTCTCCCAGGTATGCTCACTCTCCTCCATGGGGAAAGGAAATCCAGGTGGCTGTAGGGAAGTGCACAGACCTAGCGGGATATCCCCACTCCTTGCAGGCCTGGGAGCCCCCACTTACCTAGGGCTCCCCCTACTGGTGACAGAAAAAGCCTACCAGAGACTTGGTCGCAAAGGAGGAAAACAACTAATTGGGGATAAAGGGCTTGGAGACCTCTCCCCTCTTCCTCCCTCACTTGTACCCTGACCTCTTCTCTGCAGAGACCAGACGCCAAGGGCTGGGTTGTGGGAACCTAAAAGGGGTCCTGAGACTCTGTCTCTAAGTTTTCGTTTTCCAGTCTGCACCATCCAGATTGCAGCAGCAAGGGTTGGGCTAGCCAGGGGAGAAGTGTGTCCTGACTTTACGGAAACAGAGCCTCCTCCCCTCCCTCACCACCCGTGCCCTATACCACCAGCTCACCCTCTCCCTGTGCTCAAATCTCTAAAAACTCCTCTTCCCTCCATCTCTCCCCTCCTACTGACCCAAAGCTAAGCCTAATTTTGAGCGGGGGTGGGGAGGAGGGGGCAAGTGGGAAGAGCAGAGGGAAGAGGCAGTGTGGGTTGAGGAGGGGGTCCCCCAGCCTAGGCCACCCCACCCCCACCCTTGGTTTGGCCCCTCTGGATGCTTCAGTCTTTGGACAATTCCAACGAAGCCAACATACCAGCTTGAGAGCTGGGGATGGGGCAGTGAGAAGGGGACCGGATGGGGCAGGGGAGCCCGGGCCCAGAGGCTGGGTTTCGGAGGTGAGGACGCTTGTCCCCCTCAACCCCGTGGGTTGCAAAGAATTGCTAATTGCAACTAAACGAGGCCTCAGTGTGGGGGAAGGGGCAGTCTCTCGGCTGTCAGGGGCTACCGCCTCTTTGAGTGCCCGGGCAAGGCCAGGCCAGCCTGCTCTTCTCATGTAAAGCAGCTTTTTGTCTGGGGGAGCCAGGGCTGGGGCCAGGGGCTGGGGAAGGGGCCCAAGCCATTAGCAAGCTTCTTGTTCCCCAGAAAGGGAGAAGGGTGCCGAGGCCTCCTCGGAGTGAGGACAACTCCCTCCTCCATTCTCAAGCTTTTTATGGTGGGGCTTGATGGGGTGCTTCCCAGCAGGAGGGAGTGGGCCCGGGATCCCAGCACCCCCATGCCGGGCTGTGGGAAAAAACTGAGCACAAAGAAGGGGGCTGGCCCAGCTGAGCTGGGAGACAGGGCAGCTCCTATCCAGTGATGCCATGAGCTAGAAGTACCCATCTCCAGAGCCCCTTGTCCCCAGGGAACGGCCCCAGTGGCCACGTGTACCTTATCTGGTCAGCTGGGCCCCCTTTCAGGCTTCCTCGTCCATTCTGCCAACCTCCAAACCTTTGTACTATGGGGAGCAGGAGGGGGCTTGAGGATCTCAGTTGGCTTCCTGCCTGAGCCCAGCCAGGCAGAAGGAATCAAACTTCAGGAGAAATCCTCTAAACGTAGGAAGAATGCTTTCAGACCCTGGGGCCACATAACTTTTTCAGGACCAGAGAGTCTTGCCTTCTCATTTGGATGCCCCAGTCTATGAATTCCTATAAACTTGGACAAGAAATTACATAACCTATTGAGCCTCAGTTTTCTCATCTATAAAATGGGGGCAATGGCATCATGCTCTTAAAGTCCTTGCGAAGATACAAACAGATGCAAAGAGCCCTACAGGGCAGTTCCTGCTTCTCAATATCTTTCCCTGGGAACATCCATCCTCTCACGCACACACATGCCCACTCCGGGATAATGGCACTTCACATTCCTAGAGCACTTTACAGTTTCCAGAATGCATGCTGGCTCTTTACCATATGCTCAGTGGAACAGGCTTTTTTCTTTTGGTGAAATCAAAATTCAGAGGGGAGCCCTGGCTGGTGTGGCTCAGTGGACTGAGCACCAGACTGCGAACCAGAGAGTCGCTGGTTTGGTTCCCAGCCAGGGCACAGGCCTGGGTTGCAGGCCAGGTCCCCAGTGGGCGGTGCATGAGAGGCAACCACACACTGATGTTTCTCTCCCTCTATTTCCCTCTCCTTTCCCCTCTCTAAAAACAAATAAATAAAATATTTTTAAGAAATTCAGAGGGGAAGCCAGAGCCTCTGGCTCCTCCTCCAGTGCTCATCCCACTCCATCTGGTGGCCTGAGAGAGCCCATCTCTCAGATTAAACAATGGAGGCCAGGGCCAGAGCGAAACCAGCGCTGGACGCCACAGTCCAGGCACCACTCAGGGTTTCTCATTTGCACAGCTTGCTTGTCTTGGTGGCCACCTGGGCCATTGCCCTAAATGGATGCTTGTGTGAAAACCTTAGGACCATGTGGCTCCCCTCATTCTGTTCCACACTGGGGTCCCTGAAAAGCGGAGGGCTGGCTGGAGGCAGGAAGCGTTGTCCACTCCCCACCCCCTGGGAACCTCCGAGAGGAAACCTTCTCTCTGGGCGGCAGCAAGGAGACACAGGTGAAACAGCCGGGCAAGTCAGTTTGTTCCCTCCTCCCTTTTCCTTCTAGCAGTTTGCTAGTTCGTCCAGGAGTGTCTGCTCCCCTTCCTATTCCCCTCTACTTTGGGGACCCCATGGTACCTCCTCACCGCAGTATGTCACCCTGGCTGGGCCCCTTGGCCAGGTGGATAGGACTGACCACCCCTCCCGCTTCCCCGCCCCCTCCCCGCCTGCCAGACACCCAGGGGCTCCTGATCCCAGAGGGCCTTTGGCCAAGGGGCGCTGGCTTTGGGCCAGTGCCTTTCTCAGAGCCTGGCTCCCTCCCCACAGGCCCCTAATCCATCTCACCCAGCAGGAAGCCAGTAAGCTGCCTTTTCAGCAGCCTTCCCCAGCCCGCTGCGGGCTCTGTGCCTTTCTATACCACCCTTGGCAGGAGCTGTGTTATACAAGCTGGAGAGAGCAGCCCCCGCAAAGAGGTCATCGTGCCTAAGGCGGCTTCCAGCTCCAGCAGCCTCTCCTCCCTGGTCACCTCCCCAGGGTTTCCCCTTCTAATACACTGCCTGGCCATCCATGGGCACTAACAGCCCTGGCTAACTCAGATCAAAGCCCCAAGCTGGGTCCAGGTGGGGGTAGGGATTCTAGAGGGACAGCGGGCAGGAGGCCAGAGTCTGGAGAAGTGTGGCAGGCAGGAGGGAACCCCTCTGGCTCTGTGCCTTCGGTCCTTTTGGCTGGTCTCTCCATCTTTTCTCTCACTCCAGCCCCTGCCCCCCACTCCTCAGAGCTCATTCACAGCCTTCTCAGACTCACTGAAGCAGCCCAGACTGAGGGCTGGAGGAGCCTGGCTCCTGCAGGGGCTCCAGACCCTTCCTGGCCCGCCACAAGCGACCACTTCAGATGCGCAGAGAGAGAGAGAGAGAAGCCAAGGAGTGGGGGTGAAGAGGGGATTGACTGGATTCTTTCTCTCCTGCTGGGTTATATTTGGGTGACTACTTGTCACTCCCGGGCTGGGGAATTCACAGCTTAGATTATTTTAGGACAGGCTTGATTTCAACCCCATAATCCCATGCATGGTCCCTGCAAGTCCGCGTTCACTGGTTCTGATTTTTGGCTTAGAAAATGTGGTCCTTCTATGGCCTAGTTCCTACTCTGTCCTCAGTCCTTCCCTTCCCTCCCTCTCCAGGAAAAGAGTACCCCCACCTGGGCCCCTTCTCCCCAGCCCAAACCCCGGCCTTGCCTCTTCGTCTCCGCTCCAGGAAGCCAGCCTGTTGCTGGCTTGGAGTGGTTAGAGGAGAATTGGGGGTGCCTCTGGGAGGTCTGTTTGTAGTTCAGATTCTTCTCATTCCAGGCTCAGCAGGCTCTCTCTAAGGGAAGGGCTTGGGATGGAGGGGGGGAATCCTTGGGGCACCAGCTGCTGGGAAGGAAAGCTTCCTGGAGAGAGGAGGGGAGCGTGTTTTCTTCCTCTCCCAGTGACTCCCATCCACAAGGCAGGACCTGCCTCTCCCAGTTCCGCCCTTGGGGCCCGCCCAGAAGCGGCCTCAACATTGAGTCCCCTCCCCATAAAAGCAGATATTCAGAGGGCTCAGCTAAGGTCCTTATCTCTTTTTTTTTTTTTTTTTTTTTGCTTCCTAAGGAGTCAGCTCCTCTCCTTTTGGGATGCTTAGAGATGTTTGAAAGAGTTGGGGGGTGGGTATCAAAAGAAAGATGCCTGGAGAGTGATGGGTCAGTCCCAGCTCCAAACGGGCCTTGTCGCTCTGTCCCCAAAACTGAAGTCCCCTGGTAGATTTTGACTTGAACCCAGCATTTACATATTTATCCCTCTGTACTGCCAGCTCCGAGGCCACAGAACTCCTCACCGGTTAATCCGAGTGACCGAGCCTTAGGGAAAACTTCCCCAACCCCTCAGGTCTTGGAAGTGTGATATCTGCCCCAAATTCCCTGGAGAACCTCCTCTCCAGCTGCCTCCACCTGTGCTAGAGAGAGGAGGAAAAGCCAGTACCAGACCAGTTCGAGGGTCCGTGAAGCGAAGAGACTGTTCACTTACTACTTCATCCCACGCCCCCCACCCCCGCAAGCGGGGAGGCTGGCATCCTCGCCTTACAGACAAGGGTCTGGGCTTTGAAGGGCCTGTCCAGGGGGACGCAGCGAGGAAACAGGGAGCCGAGGTGCAGACCTCCTCCCCCACCTGGGGAGACCAGCGCTCTGCCCCAGCAGGGCCTCACAGACGGGGTCCGGCGCAAATGACACCCCTGTTTTTTATTACAAAACCATAAGCATGTCATTCCATAACATAACAACATCACACTCGAGTACACCACGGGACATTTTAGGTGAAATGTTCAAATGAAAACTATAAATTACTACGCCCATATTATTTCCCTACCAACCACACTCGAGCAGGCGTTACTTCTGCCAGACCCAGTAAGTAGGTCTGCCTCCCTCCTATGCCTGTGTTTAGGACTCTGGGTGACCTCTGGTTAACGTTCTACTTCCAGGTTACAGTAGCACGTACCACCCTCAGCTTCCCTGCCCAAAGCAATCGGCCCTACAAATCTATTTACTAGTTCAATTCTCACTTCAAAGGGAACAAGGCAGATTTAGTGGACCCATTCTGCAGATGGAGAAACTGATACTCAGAAGCTAAATGACTCACTGAAGGTCAGAGAGCTCGTAAGTACCAAGGCCAGGACCCGAGCACCTAGATCTCCTTGGTCCACTCCGTGGGTTCTCCCCATGATGTTCAATCTGATTTTCCCTTCACACCTTCTCACACTGGCAATTAAATATGGCTTTAAGGACCCGGATAATCTTGGCAAAACTGGAGGCTTGAAACTTGGAGCTTAGGAATCTGGATTGCTCATTTCTTCTCCTCAGAGCTTAGCTTCTCCCATTCCTAAGTGTGGGTTCCAGAGGTGGGGAAAGCAATCAGGGCAAGGGAGTCAGCCTGGGTGTCCAGGGAAGGGTGCTCAGGAGTCTCCAGACTACCCAAGCTGGGGCCCTGCCCTACTTGTAGAGGGCATCGATTCACTCAGCAAATGTTTACTGAGCACCTATTATACACCACTGTATATACCTACTATACAGGCACTGGGGTGTGCACGAAAACTAAGACACAGCTCTGCCCTCGAGAGACCATCTTGTTGAGAGTGGGGGTTGTTAGACATACATAAATAACACACACCAAATGCTAAATTCCAGAAGCATAAACCCAGACAAAGGAGGGTGGGAACAGGATCAGGGAAGCACCTCAAAGAAGGGGCCTTAAGCTGGCTGGTGTAGCTCAGTGGATTGAGCGCGGGCCTGCGAACCAAAAGATCGAGGTTCGATTCCCAGTCAGGGCACATGCCTGGGTTGCAGGCCAGTTCCCGGAAGGGGACCCATGAGAGGCAACCATACACTGATATTTCTCTCCCTCTCTCCTTCCCTTCCCCTCTAAAGATAAATAAAAATCTTTAAAAAAAAAAAAAAAGAAGGGGCCTTAAAAGATTTACAATGGGCCCTGGCTGGTGTGGCTGAGTGGATTGAGCGCCAACCTGTGAACCAAAGGGTCACTGGTTCAATTCCCAGTGAGGGCACATGCCTGGGTTGTGGGCCACGCCCCCAGTAGGGGGCGAGCAAGGGGCAACCACACGTTGATGTTTCTCTCCCTCTCTTCCTCCCTTCCCTTCTCTCTAAAAATAAATAAATAAAATGTTTAAAAAGAGAGAGAAAGGCCCGCTGGGCCAAAGGCACGGAGTATGAAAGTACCGAGTATTCTGCTCTGTCTAGTTCATGGGTAAAGTCAGGATTTGGGGCAAAAAGGAAAAACCATGCTAGGTGCTTTATGCAGAAGGATGTTTAATTACTTAATGAAGGTGCTATGGACTAAATCGTGCCCCCCTCCCCATTCATATGTTGAAGCTCTAATCCTCAATTTGAGTATATTTGGGGATAGGGCTTTTAGCAGGTAATTAAGGTTCAATGAGGCCATAAAGGTGGAGTCCTAATCTGACAGGTCTGGTGGCTTTACAAGAAGAGGAAGAGAAAGATTTCCCTTTCTACACCCCCCTCCCAAGGAAAGGCGGTGTGAGCACACAGTGGGAAGGCAGCTGTCTGCACTCCAGGAAGAGGGCCCTCACCCCGGACTTTCGGCCTCCAGACCTAAGGCAGTAAGTGCCTGCTGTGTAGGCCACTCAGTCCACAGTATTTTTTCCCCACAGCCTGAGCAGACTAAGCCAACAGGGAACCAGGTGCTTGCAAAACCGTTGGATGGACCTGAGGAGCAGACTTTATAATGAAGCCGCAGGAAGGACCCTCCAGTAGGAGCTACCACCTCTGCTGCAATCGGGTGGCGAGAATCAGGAGGCTGCCGCTGGACTAAGGTCAAGGATGTGACCCCAGAGCCCCATGGGAACCCGTACGGTCACAGAGATCGAACACAGGGCGCTGCTGCCGGGGAAAACCCCATTCCAGGACCTCATCTACTGGCAGAAATAGCCAGAGCAGCAAGAACATCGCCTCACCTCCTTCCACCTTCCAAGTCTCAAGTGAATAATGCCTTTTTCATCTAGAATTCTAGCTGGTAGAGAGGCTGAGAGACGAGGTATTGGGAGCTCCAACTTCTGCAGTAGAGGAAGGCACCTTGAAGGAAGTGGGAGGGACGAGGTCCGTCTTGTCCACCACCGTGTGGCGAGTGCGGAGGTTCGTGCTGGAAAGATACGTTGGGGTTTGAGTTTGAAGGGCAGTTGAGTGAGTTTGAAGCAGGGGACAGAGAGGACTGGGCAGCTGCCAGGATTAACCAGAGCTCTGAAAGCTAATTGAGGGGTCTGGAAAGCAGTTAGCCATAGCGTGTATATAAGAATCACCGGCGTGGTGGCTCAGTGGATTGAGCGCTGGCCTGTGACCCCAGAGGTCACCAGTTTGATTCCCAGTCAGGACATGTGCCTGGGGGCCAGGTCCTCAGTTGGGAGAGGCAACCAACTGATGTTTCTCTCCCTCTCTTTCTCCCTCACTTCCCATCTTTCTAAAAATAAATAAGTGAAGTCATTAAAAAAAATCACTTGGAGATTCTAAATTCCGATCACTGGGAGGGCCCAGGAGTTTGTATCCATAACAGGTGAGCCCTGCCCGGCATCCCTTCTCCCATGGTTCTGATGCTTGAACCCTGGGCTCTTAAGAACACGGTCCTGGGGTAAGAACTCACTTAGTGCTGTGAGCTCTGAAATGGTTTGATGTGTGGGGACCACGTGCCAAATCGGTCCCTTCTTGAGCTAGTCCTGAAGGTTGCATGCTTGGAGCCTGAAAAATACTAGTAAGGTAGGGGTGCGGGGGAAGGGGGCTGTGCCTGGAACCCGGGAGTCCAGGGATTTGAACCCCCACCTTCCCACTGAGGACTAGAGGTTTCGTCAGCAAGGCACGTGAGCACTGCCTTCAGTCACCGCCCACCTTCTTCTCTACTCCCGCCCTAGCACTGGCCTGTAGGACCCTTTGATAATTGCCCAGTTCCCGTTGGAGCCCACCTTCAACGCTGAGGGGTTTGACAGAGAAGTGGCGAGGTGAACAAGAAACAGGGGACAGGAGAGGAACAGAGGAGAGAGGGGGTACCCCAGTCCAAAACAGCTTGGGGTCCCCGCCCAGTGTGGTCCATAGCGCACACTACATTTCAGCACAAGATAACCTATTAAAATAGATGTTCACTTTCTTTCTCAGTCATCTCCTTGGCTCTTTCTCTCTCTATCCCTGGCTCTCAACCCCCAGTTCTGAAGGGAAGGCCACAGACAGATGAAGAGGTCCTGGCCTCCTCTCCATACCCCAGCCACCCATCTCTGGGGAAGGGGGTCTCTCCGAGCCAGAGCAGGGCTGAGACAGTGAGACCAGGCTGCCTGGGCAGAGGGGCTTTCCTCCTTCCCAGGGGTCTCCTCTCACACCCAGCTCCTGAAACCCAGGGCCCCCTTTAGAAGCATCTGCAGCCCAGCTTAGACAGGGTCCCCCAGGCCTTGCTGCTCTGGGCTGATTCTCCCAGGACAAAAACAGGCTTTCAGCCTGGGGGAGGGAGTCGGCCTCCCCACCCCCATTAACACCACAAAGTCCGGGGAAGAAGGGGGAGTGGGCAGGGCTGGAGGGGGGGGTGGTTAGAGAGCCAGGTCGTTGCTAGTAAATCAAAGTTGGTTTCCCAGATGGAGCTGCAGCCGCTTTGATTTCTCAAGTCGCCCCCCTTCCCCCTCAGCCTCCCCTCACCCCCAGCTCCATGGTTTCAATTCCTCCCTGAAAAGCAGTGGGGCCTCCTTTCAAACCAGCCCAGCTCCTCCAACTCCCAACAACAGCTTAAGTTACAGGAAAGAGAAAGGGGGAGGGGGTGAGGTAGCCCAGCCTAGAGGAAAAGGAGAGAACTTCTGGGAGAAGCAAGGGGGACAAGGGAGAGTGGGAAGAAAGAGAGAGAGGAAGCGAGAGAGAGAGATGGAGAGAGATGCCACGTTAGGAGATGGGGTGCGGCCAGGAGTGGAAGCCTGGGCCCTGCTGGACCAGGAGGGGAGCCCCAACTGGAAAATAAAGCTGTCCCAGCCCTCCTTTCCCAGGGAGCACTCCCACACTCATCACTCCTGAAGGCCCCTCCACATCTACGAGTCTGGGATTCAAGCTCTCCCATTCCTCTCCTCTTGGCAGTAGGTTCTAGAAGTTTCCAGGAGACAAAATATTTGACTGATTCCCAGGGATGTTTATTTCTTGGACCGAGAAGGCACAGACACCCCTAAGAACCTCACTAACCAAACTCAGCACTGGTGTTTCAGCTTTGTTTTCTCCAGTCTGCGCCCAGCAGCCCACGCCTTGCTTCTGCTCTGCCCAGGCCTGGGCTAATTAAAGTCTTTAATTAATAGATCATCTGTTATATCACTTTAATCCTTTTATGGCTCATTTTGGCATCCAGAGACCTCGGGGAAGGGTGCTGGAGAGATAACAATCATACCCTGCTAACTCCCCCTCTGGCCTCCCAGCCAGGGGCAGCCTCGGAACTTGGCAGAGGGTGGGGTGAGTTGCACTGAAGGGGACCTACAGGGGGCAGGAAGTGGGGGCTCCGGGAGTCCTAGACCTGGTTTTTCCGTGGCCAATTCTAAGGGCCTGTTTCCAGAAAACTAAACAGAGGATGGGGTTCAGGGAGAGGGAATTCGGTGTCTCCCCCAAAGGTGGATTCCAGGTCTTGGTGGCCAGGCTCCAGGAGAGAGCAGGAAGGGGAAGATCCTCACGGGGCAGAGAGACACCTTGTGGGTTGGGGGTGGGGGGAGGGGTAGCCAGCCAGATTCTCTGAAGGCTCAAACCTGTTTTCCACCAAGTACCCGAGACCCACCCCATTGAGAAAAGACTGTTTTGCTATTGAAAGAATAAAACCTTTGAGGGATTTCAAAGTATCTGAAAAAACGTTCTCTTCCTCACTTCTCCCCATGCTAAACAGACTCGCACACCCCTTCCCCTTCAGGAGGGAGGGACCTCAGTGCTTTGGGAAGGAAAGAATACTGACCTGGGGCTGAGGGACAAAGAGAGAACCCACAACTCCACTCAGGAGGATGGCTTCTCTGGAAGAAAGGGGGTTCCACAGGAAAGAAGCAGGGGGACAAGGGCACGTGCAATTACCTAAACTCGTCCCCTTGGCAAAGTGAAAGGCCAGAGACAAGAGGATTTCTGCATAAGAGCGGGAGCCTTGGGCAGAGGCCCCAGATTCCTAGTCGGGAGGCGTTCCCTGCGCTCTGAGCGTACCTGTGCTGTGCTGGACATTGCCGACGGGGTGTCAGCGTGGTCATCTGTAACACTGAAGTCTCTCACCTTGTCCGGGCGACGTCAAGCAAGGACGGTTTCAGTGTCCAAACACATTCTCACAGTCCCCCACATCAATCAACATTTTTCTGATCTCTTATACGGCTGAGGGAGCGGAAGCTAAGGAAGGAAAAATGACTGGCCTCGGGCCACTCAGCAGGTGTGGGCGGGGCCAAGCCTGCAGCCTGGACGTTCTGAGCCTCAGACCAGGTTGCTTTTTGCTCTGCTCCTGCGGACCCTCTCGTGGAGTGGAGTCTGTGGAGTCTTTACAGTGGGCACTCAGCAGTCATCCTGAATATCGATCGGATCTGTAAGCCCAGTGGTGACAGTAGTGTCCCAGGATTTGGGGAAGAAGTGGCGTTGGCACTGTGCACTGGGGACACCCAGGCTCCCAGCCTACAGCTGGAGCCCAAGACCAACCAGAAATGTTTCTCAAGGAGAAGCAGCTGCCTGAGTCGCCAGAAAACTGTTGCTCCTGCTACACTCTAAGCTCCCTGAAGCTGGAGCCTAGGTCTCTGCTGACTTTGTCTGCTCTGCATAGAGTAGGTGCTCAATAATTTATTGGATAAGATAATAGCTATTATTTGCCAAACTTTCAGCTTAGGATCAGATCAAGTGAGCACTACACACTGTATCATTTAATTCTCACAACTGAAACGAGGTAAATAAAACCTCTGACTTGAGGCTCGCAGGCCGGGAACAACAAGCCTTGTGACATTCTATTCTGGCCCTACCGCTCCACTCCTTTCACCCGCCATGCCCTCGCACATGCTGTTCCCTCTGACCGGAATGCCTGTCCCTGTCCTCAGATAATGGGTTCATGTTTCTATACCTAGCGCCTCTCACATAGGATCTGATACTTGCTGGCCTCTCTTTCCCTCATCCTGCCCTACTTCTCATTCCAACCACACAGGCCTCTGCTACCCTCCCCCACTCAGAGTCCCACCCCCACTTGCTTTTCCAGCACCACGGCCTTTCTCTTCACAGCACTAAAACCTTTGGCAATTTTACATCCATTTAAATGATCAGTGATCGTGTGATGAATCTTCTCCCACTAGAATATAAACTCCACAGAACAAGGGTCGGGTCGGGCGGTCAACATGTATTTGTTAAAGTGCATAAAAAGCACACAGTTCTCATAGGCACCAGGGGCTGTGTGGTGCACGGGACAGAACACAGTTTTAAGAACCAAGCAGGCCTGGCTTTAAATCTAAGTTAGTCACTTATTATGTGACCTCAAGAAAGTGGCCAAATTTCACCTAAGGTCAAATTCTGCATCCATAGCCCTGACTAGTGTGGCTCAGAGGGTTGGGCGTCCTCCCACAAACTGAAAGGTCAAGTTTGATTCCAGTCAGGGTGGATGCCTGGGTTGTGGACCAGATGCCCTGTTGGGGGTGGTGTTGGAGAGGCAACCCATCGATGTTTCTCTCCCTCTCTTCCTCCCTTCCCCTTGCTCTATAAAAATAAATAAATAAAGTGTTTTAAAAAATTCATCATCCATAAACAAAATGCCATACCTACTTTGTAGACATAAACATAATGTATGTGCAGTACTTAGTAGGAGTTCAAGAAATGGTAGCAGTTACCCTAGGTACTCAATGATGCTTGCTGATCAAATAGTAATTTATGTAACTTCTTGTTTTGAAAGGTGTTTGTTGATTATCATGACATTTATCTTTTTTCATTCAGAAATTATGTTGGACGTGTAGTCTCCTATTTTAAAAATCTGTTGGGTTATTCCCATTTCACAGATGGGAGACCTTCAAAGAGGTGAAATGACTGTTCCAAGGCCACTCTGCTAGGGAGAGTTAGGGAACAGGTCCAGGTTGATGCTCAAGCTGATTAAAAAAGAAAATCAGAGCTAAGTGCTCTATCTACCAAGTGACATCATGAAACATTTCAATGGCGAGTCTGGTAGTTCCCTTCAGTTGTAGACCTGCTTTCATCAAAGGGCAGGTTGGTGGGATGGAAAGTGTTGTGGGCAGGCCCGTAGTCTGAGGACGTAGGTTCTGGTCCTGTTCCCCCTCAGTCCCCTCACATGAAGGATAAGAGTAATCATGAGATAGCTTGGATCCTTACTTCATGTAGAAATGCTAGGCAAATGAGAGATCTTCATAGAATCACTTTCAGACACTGGAAGGGCAGGGATGCTGCCATTTTTCTCTGCATTCCCTACAACCTACCACTGTGTTTTGAAATCAGAAAGCCCCATAAAAGTGTGCTGAAGGAATAAAAGGTAGACTGAGCGAATGAGACAATGTCTTATTTCTTTTTTCCAGCCCCAGCGACCCCTTTACCTTGGGAGTGGCTGGGGAAGGATGTCACTCAAGCCCAGCCTTAGGGCAGGAAAACAAGTCTGTTACGGAAGGAAATTGAAGATGCTGCATTTGCATTGGAGATTTGCTCTCAATTTCCTACTTGGAGTATAGGAGCTATCTTATTCATTTTTTGTTTTCACTGCTCAGCTCTGAGGTTTGGCACTAGCTCTCAAGATGCCCTGGAGGAGGAAAAGTAGGAGAGGAGGTCTGAAGGAGCAGCACCCCGGGCTTAGCTTGGGCCAGGTGGAGCGGGAGAACACAACTTTCCCATCTCCAGACGGCTCCCGAACAAAAAAAAATCCTGGTTTTGAGGGAAAACTTTTTTCCTAAAGTAACAAAAAGGCAACTTCTCCAGGATAGAACCTGAAAAATCTGTACTGCATATTATTCAATCAGGAAAAAAAAAATCAAATCCTGTCAAATCTGGATCTGTTGTATGGGTCCACTCAGAATTTTCTTTCTTTCTCCCTACGCTTTCCTTCTTTTTTTCCTTACCTTTTTTGTTGTTTTGTTTTTAAGTCAATCCTTTTCTAGATTGGTGCATGAAACAGCTCACCAAGCTGGGAGGATTTGGCCCATACTGAGAAGCAAAGGGGTTTTCTAAACTCAATTTTCTTTCTTCTTTTTAAGTGACCCCCCTTCCCTTGGGAGAGACAATAGAAATAATTGATCCATCATCCAGTATCAGGCCCCAGAGATTTACATGCAAATCCCCCCTCTCCTCCCCAGACCCCCCACCCCTCATATTTAAAATCCAAGAAGGGGAAAAAAAAAAAAGAAAGTCCTTTTAAACTAGCAGGAACCCTGCTGGCCACTCACCCCAAACCAGGTGAGAGATAGGAGGGGGTGATAATCCACAACCCCCAGCCTCTTCCCTCGCCACTCACACCACCCCTTTCTGGTGTGGAATCACTTAAGATTTGGGTAAAACGCTCGTCTCTCCCAGGAGACGATATCTGGAAGCTTTTTAGGGGGCGGAGGCAGAGCTGGGGAGAGAAGAGTAAAATTCCCCCAAACGGCCTAAGAAAGTCATCTCTTCACTCAAAACTGCCCGTCATCCTCCACCCCCCACCATTAACCTTCGATTAAGACCTCCTCGTTATGGCAACTAAACTTTACTTTGCATAATTAAGATTTGCCTCGGAAGAAGGGGGAGGGAGAAGCCGTAGCTCCCGGCCATTCTCCTTCACCTCACCTCCTCCCACCCCCGCCCCAACCCTCCAGCTCTGGGCCTCTAAGTTCCTGAGTTTTCTCACTTTGAGGTGCCACCAAACACAAAGAACCATAATGGGCTCCTTTGTGCTCGCTACGGGGCAATTACGCCCCGGAGTCCAGGCCCCTTTAAGAGCCTCTTAAAGAGACAGGCTCTCATTTTTCAGAGGGTTATTTAGGAGTGTGTGTAGGGGAGGGGCGAGGCAAACTCCTAGGGTTCTGCATACAGCGTGAAGTGAAACTTTTGTCTGGACTACATGAGAAGGGGCTAAGATAAAAAGTCTTTGTTACCAGTTAGCTTTTTAAGTGTCTCTTTAAAAAATTTTTTTTTGACTTGAGATTTTTCACTTGATCTGAAAAATTGGACTGGAATAGGTGGGGTTCGAGAAGCCGGGGCGGAGGCGAGGATTTAAAGAGGCCCTACCCTGGAGAGCGCCTTGGCCCCCCCCGGAAGAAAAGTGATCCAGGTCTTAGCAGTTTGGGTCCGCTGCAGTGCTGGGGAATGAGTGCCTACGAATTTCGTCTCCGCGACTCCGGAGAAATCCCGTACTGGGCAAACAGCCCTAAATATAATAATAGCATGTCTCTTTAAAAAGCAAAAGGAGGGGGGAAAGTTTTGTTGGCATCTGGTTTCTGATCTCATTATATTGTGGTCGACCAATCCAGCCCTCGGGGCTGGTCCTCGGGTTTAAATCTGATTGGCCGAGAGCACATTTTGGGATGGTGCTTAGAGCTCGACGGGGCGGTTTCAAGGTTCCCTTTTTTGGGGGGCTGAGGAGAGGGCGGGGCCGCCGGCGGGGGCCCCCTTGAAACCGACTAATTGGGATCGGAGAGGCCGAGGTGAGGGCTGGAGGAAGGCACAAAGGAGTCGCTGGGCGGAGAAGGGAGGGGAGAGGCGAGAGGAGGAGGAAGAAGAGGAGAGAGAGCAGGCAGCGCGCGGTGTCTTCGGCTGCTCAGTCCGATTGAGACGAGCTAGCGGGCAGGCGCGCCGCCCCCTCCCCCGCCCGGCCTCCCCAACTCTGCGGCCGCGAGCAAAGTTTGCAAAGAGGCGCGGGAGGCGGCAGCCGCGGTGAGGCGGCGGCGGGGAAGGCGCGCGGTCTCCGGACTGGGGGCGGGGGCGGGGGGCCGCCCGGGAGCTGGGTGGGGGGCGGCGGCCAGCATGCGGCCCCGCAGCGCCCTGCCCCGCCTGCTGCTGCCGCTGCTGCTGCTGCCCGCCGCGGGGCCGGCCCAGTTCCACGGAGAGAAGGGTATCTCCATTCCGGACCACGGCTTCTGCCAGCCCATCTCCATCCCGCTGTGCACGGACATTGCCTACAACCAGACCATTATGCCCAACCTTCTGGGCCATACGAACCAGGAGGACGCGGGCCTGGAGGTACACCAGTTCTACCCGTTGGTGAAAGTGCAGTGCTCGCCCGAACTGCGCTTCTTCTTGTGCTCCATGTACGCACCCGTGTGCACGGTGCTGGAGCAGGCCATCCCGCCGTGCCGCTCCATTTGCGAGCGCGCACGTCAGGGCTGCGAGGCGCTCATGAACAAGTTCGGTTTCCAGTGGCCAGAACGTCTGCGCTGCGAGCACTTCCCGCGCCACGGTGCGGAGCAGATCTGCGTGGGCCAGAACCACTCGGAGGACGGCGCGCCGGCGCTACTCACCACTGCGCCGCCACCCGGCCTGCAGCCGGGTGCTGGGGGTACCCCCGGCGGCCCGGGCGGCGGAGGCTCGCCCCCGCGCTACGCCACGCTGGAACACCCGTTTCATTGCCCGCGCGTGCTCAAGGTGCCGTCCTATCTCAGCTACAAGTTCCTGGGCGAGCGCGACTGCGCGGCGCCCTGCGAGCCGGCGCGGCCCGACGGCTCCATGTTCTTCTCACAGGAGGAGACGCGTTTCGCGCGCCTCTGGATCCTCACCTGGTCGGTGCTGTGCTGCGCCTCCACTTTCTTCACCGTTACTACATACCTGGTGGACATGCAGCGCTTCCGCTACCCCGAGCGGCCCATCATCTTTCTGTCCGGCTGCTACACTATGGTGTCCGTGGCTTACATCGCGGGCTTCGTGCTCCAGGAACGCGTGGTGTGCAACGAGCGCTTCTCCGAGGACGGCTACCGCACGGTGGTTCAGGGCACCAAGAAGGAGGGCTGCACCATCCTCTTCATGATGCTCTACTTCTTCAGCATGGCCAGTTCCATCTGGTGGGTCATCCTGTCGCTCACCTGGTTCCTGGCGGCGGGCATGAAGTGGGGCCACGAGGCCATCGAGGCCAACTCGCAATACTTTCATCTGGCCGCGTGGGCCGTGCCGGCAGTCAAGACAATCACTATCCTGGCCATGGGCCAGATTGACGGCGACCTGCTGAGCGGCGTGTGCTTCGTGGGCCTCAATAGCCTGGACCCGCTGCGGGGCTTCGTGCTGGCGCCGCTCTTCGTGTACCTGTTCATAGGCACGTCCTTCCTCCTGGCCGGTTTCGTGTCACTGTTCCGCATCCGTACCATCATGAAGCACGATGGCACCAAGACCGAGAAGCTGGAGCGGCTCATGGTGCGCATCGGCGTCTTCTCGGTGCTCTACACGGTGCCCGCCACCATCGTCATCGCCTGCTACTTCTACGAGCAGGCCTTCCGAGAGCACTGGGAGCGCTCGTGGGTGAGCCAGCACTGCAAGAGCCTGGCCATCCCGTGCCCAGCGCACTACACGCCGCGCATGTCCCCCGACTTCACCGTCTACATGATCAAATACCTCATGACGCTCATCGTGGGCATCACGTCGGGCTTCTGGATCTGGTCCGGCAAGACGCTGCACTCGTGGAGGAAGTTCTACACGCGTCTCACCAACAGCCGGCACGGCGAGACCACCGTGTGAGCGTGTGTCCCCAGGCCCGGGCCGCACCGCGCTTTCCTCCGCCCCGGGTGGGGGGGCTCCTACAGACTCCTTATTTTATTTTTTTAAATAAAGAACAGTCGAAACCATTTCTTTTTTAGGTCGCTTTTTAAAGATAACTCTGCCCAACACACCCACCAGGTTTGTAATTAAAACTGTAAATAGTCTTTGTAAATTTAATTATATATTTTCTATTTAAAAGGAAAAAGGAAGAAAAAAGCGACGGGCGCCAGGGCTGAAGCCCGGGGGGAGGGGGAGTTGAGGGAGTTTTTGCCTTTCTTCAGCGCCCTTTCAAACACCACGCCCCACTTTGGTTAGGATTTTTTGGTGATTTGGCAGGGCCGAACCCGCGGGAGGAGGTGTTGGCTGGTTTGTTACATTTGACCTCTAAGGCCAAATTGGTGAGCCTTTTCCCTGACGCTGGGCCTGGGGAAGCTGGTGGATATTTTTGAACAAAACTTGGATTCTTGTTTTATTGCCCTTTCCCCCTTTCTCTCCGCACTTGTCTCCTTCCCTGGATCTTCGTTAGAACCTTCCCCACGGAGATGAAGGCGTGGAAAAAAACCCAAACCAACGGGTGGGGTGGTGAGGAGAGGGCGGAGAGCGTAGGCCCGCGCTGGCCCACTCCTCTGCAGACAGGATGATCTTTCTCCTCCCTAACTTTTCCTCTATTCAGCTCGCTGCCCCAAGCGCTAGGAGTGGGCCGAAAGTGCTTTGTGAAGTGTTTTGAAAGTAACCTCCCTCCCCCACACACCACCTTGAATACCGATCCTGACCCCTGACCACATTTTTAGGGGGAGTATTATTAGCTTGCAAATGGGGTTTGGTGATGCCCTGTATCCTTCCCCTAATTTCCTCCGAAGCTTGCACCCCAATCCCACCCCCGTCAACCGAGTATCTTCTCTGGCATTCATTCAGGTTAGCAGTTTGTGGGGTGGTTGGTGTCTTACGTGTGGGTTTTTGTTGTTGTTTAGGGCTTTTTTTTTTTTCCTGGAAAAGCAATAAAAAAAAAATGGGTTGGGTTGGAGGGAGGGGACAGATGGATTGGTGGGGGTTTTAGTTTTCCTTTGACAAAAGACTGGTTTATTTTCAAACTTGTCCAGAAAGGGGGGTGGGGTGGGGTGGGGAAAGGTGGGTTCCTTGCTTTGGAAGAAGGCTCTGGGCAGGCTCTTTGTGACTGTGGGGGCGGGGCTGAGTGTTTACATGACATTCTATATCACAAGATTGATAGGATGTTTATAACAGCTGTTTCTTATCTTCCTCCTACCCCCCCACAAATAAAAGTCAAGACTTTTTCTTAAAGTATCTTTGACACTGGTATGAGAATTGCAGTTTCCAATACACATCATCTCCCTCAACTATTTGGGATATTTTAGAATTTTAATTCTAAAGAATTGATTTGAGGACGGGAGGGGGTGGGGGGGTGGGACACTTATGCCACAGAACTCAGTTTTTCACCATTTCCTGTTTCTTGATAACAGTGCAAATTAAAAGCTAGTAATCATAATAATAAAGTACATTTAATTATCTTCTAGAGATCTAGGCCTTTAATTGTATTTAACAGGGTTGTAACATTTTATTAGTTTAACCAAACCACACCCCCTCCTTCCCTCCCCCTGCAGTTGTTCCTTTGGGGATGGGGTGGAGAAGAGGTTCCCTGCTCCAGACCTTGCTTTTTTAGCTCAGTGGTGATGAGGGAAATCGTGCCTCACCACCCTTTGTTGGCAGTCTCTGGGACAAGGGAGAAAGTAAGTCAGAACCCCTACTTCCAAGTGTTTGCGTGTGTTAGTTTATGTTGGGGGAGGGGATCTGGAAATGTTTGGTGGTAATTGAAGTCGTATGTGGGGCTTTGTTTGGAATTGTATGAAGTCTGAGGGTTTCAGCAGTGCCCCTTTCCCAAAATATATAACCTTCCCCCAGATCGTTTGTGCTGGTGGCCAACATTATCCGTGAAAACGAGCTTTTCCTCAAATGACGATATGTGTGAAGTCCCAACCTTAAGATTCCCTCAACTGTCAAAAGTAGGCGGGAAAAGTGTCACAAGGCTTAGGCTCCATTTGTTGCAGGATTCTGTTAGAAAGGAACCCCCGCAAGGGCTGCAGGAAAGAGTTACATTACAAACAAATTGTGAGTGCCTCTCCTGGAAAGAATGGGGGAAGCCTGTGAGTGGGGGTGTGGGGTGTAGATTTTCCAGGGGCTGGATGGAACCCAGTGGCAGGGGGAGTGTTGGTCTCTGTTGAAGATTTGGGGAGGAACCCCCTCTACGGGCCCAGCACCCCAGCTCTGTGTGCTTCTAGGTACACTTGTCTGTGGCACCCATGCCGTCAGCCGAAGGAGATGTAGTTGAGCAGCGATGACCTCCTCCTTCCCCGAGTGGTGGTGGGAGGGAGAGAATTTTGGTGAAGATTGTTCTTCTCAACCCCTTCCCTTAAAGTCTCCGGCCCCCAGAGGGGAAGTGGGCCCAAGAAAACTGGGGTAGGGGGCAGCGTTATGGTGGTGACAGAAGGACAGATGATAATTGCCTCTGGGACAGGAAAGGCCTTCTACATGTCCTCCCCCTCTCCAAAGGGCAGCCTAGGGCTGAATGGCCTCACGGAAAACAGAACAGTAGGGAGCCCTCTCGGTGGCTGCTTTCACTGTGCTAATGAAACAGCTTTTCGAGGAGGGGAGGTAGGTGTTAGTTAGCCCGTGGCGAGGGGGATTTAGGGGAGAAAGTGCCTGGAGCTCACCCACCCGAGCTCACTGCTGCACCTGGAGATGGGTCTCTCCTCTCTTGTATGGAAAACTCAGTTAAACATACAGGCTTGGAGGTCTGCAGAAGCAGACCTGTGGGTAGGTTGCCCTATGGGTAGTTGTAAGTAGATTGGTACCTCCCTCTGGAAGAGGGAGGCTTTGGTGGAGGGTCAAAGGCCCAGAAAGAAAACTTCACCTGAGGCCCGGGCCTGGGACTAGTCTCAGACCAAAGCTGCTCTCCACCTGACCTCCCTTCCTCACCCCACCCACACAGGGGCAAGGCTGCTGGTTCCCAAGGTTCAGGACAGCTCTCCTCCAGACTCCTCCCTCATTGATCAGACTTTGGCTTTTCCTCCCGCCCTCCTCTGACTCCCCTCCTGAAAAAATAGTTCCATTAGTTACAAACTCTTTGTCCTTTTAAGAGCCAATCTCAGAAAAGGACAGTAAAGTTTTCCAAAACAAAATTCTTCTGAACGTCCCCAAAGAGTGAGGATCAGTAGGATCTGGAGCTGCTGACTTCTGGATTATTTCAAAAGCCTCTCCAAGAGGGTGTTGGGGACCCCAGATCTGGGCTGGGTTCTGGAAGTGGGGTCTTTCCCAGGGTGCACGAGGCCTGTGTCTGGCTAGGGGAGACCAGCCCAAGCCCCTGCTACCTCCTGGGTATCGCCCCTCAGATAATCTCACTGCCCATTGTAGTAGGGCCCTTTCCTGTTTTGGAATCACCTGCCTCTCCTCTAAATGGGTTTTAGACTGGGGACCACCGACTCCTCTGAAAACCTGAAAAATCTTTGGACCTCCTGGGAGAAAATGGTCAGACCCCCATGAACATACGATTTTGCATTAAACTTTTGGGGGTTTATGGACCCTCTAGTTGTGCCCCCCCATTCCATGCCCTGCCCCCTGAGCTAGTTTTCCAATACCTGGTTTAGATAGTTTCCAGTCCTGATAACTGGGTGTCTTCACTTCTCTAAGGGGCAGCTTTTACTTTCTCAGACTCTAGCATCCCAGGTCTCGAATCACCTCTGCCATGGAAAAGGTGTGGCGAAGGGAACACCATCCAGTCTACAAAACCAGGAACACCCACACCAGATTCTTCACTCGGTCCTGTCTCTCTCGCAGGGAACAAGTTCCCTAGATGCAGCAGGGGAATGAATCTGTAATACCCTCGTGGTGGAGAGAAAAAAGTAGGAGAAAGACAGAAACACAGACCGGCCATGTGTAGAGTTCAGGCTTTGGCAGAGTACAGTGCCTGGCTCTGAGCCCCAGCTGTCACCCGTAAAAAGGCCACAGTAACTGTCCTGCAAGGTCATTGTGAGGATTAGATCAGATGGTGCGTGTACAGAGCCAGCACATAGTAGAAGCTCAACAAATGGTAGCACTCTTCCAGTTACTTAGGATAAATTCCTAAAAATACAGTAGAATCCTTGGATCAAAGGATGTGCCTTTCTTGAGGATTTTTTAACCTATCGTTACTGGCAGTTTTAGCAGAATAGAATGACGTTTTGTGCTGGCAGTTTTTTCTACCTAACGCAGGGTGCCAGCTCGCAGTCTGGAGGTTCCTCAGGGTGGTGGTGGACAGTGCTTTTTCTCCCTCTCTCCTCTGATTAGGACAGAAATGTCTTACCCGCCTGAGTGAGCAGGGCACGCAGGTGGGCGGGCTCTCTCTCCAGCTGGCTTTGAAGCTGGCTAATTAGGGCTAGGGCTGTCACAGCTGGCTTCCCCAGTGCCTCCCCCTCCCCCTGCTCTGCCCCATCCTCAGACTCACAGCCCGAGTGCCCCTCCCTGGCTGCCTAGCCTTCCACTGCAGACTCGCTGCTTTTCCAGGACACATGGGAAAGGCTGAGATTGGAGGCCCGGGGAAAGGACAAGATGGGACTTGGGACATGAAACAAGCTCCGAGACCATTGACTGGTTTAGAGAGGACCGCCCATGGCCCTGGGCCCCCTCCTTATTCCTAATGAAGCCTGGAGAGGAGCCGGCCCGGGCCGGGGGCTGAGCCCTGGGTCCTTTGTTTGAAAGCCAAGCTTTCTGAAGGCTCCAGCCTCCCAACCTGGCCCTTGTAATTAGCCCCAATCAGAGTGTTTATGTCGGGGCCTCGTGCGGAACTCAGAGCCCCGTGATTTCATTCCAGACCTGGGGGGAGAGGGGAGGGGAAGGGATTTGTGTGGGGACAAGAAAAAAGGAGGGTGGGGATGAGGAAGACCTGGGTGAGGGGAGGAGCGGAGGGCGGGGGTGGTGGGGGGAAGCAGGACAACCACTCTCCATTTGTCCACTGCAGGGGTCAGGACCCCTTCCAGGTTAGCTGGTGCCCTGGCATCCTGACCCTGGCCCGGCCTGCATGCCTTCTGGACAGGCTCTGTGGGTGGGTGGGCTTGTGCCAATCGGAAATGGCTTGGATATAATTAACCCAGCTAATCACCAGCCTTCGCCCTGTGCAGGGGAGGGGAGAGCCCCGAGCCAGGGCTCCCCCAGAAAGCTCCAGTGTCTCTATTCTTCTTCCTCTGACTGGGGCCTAGGACGTGCCAGGCTCTGCAGCTGATTAAAATGGTGGAGTCGGAGGGTGGGCAGGGAAGTAAGGGTGCTTCATTTTCATCTCTGGCATCACCCTCAAGAGGAAATGTGGCAGGAGGGAGCGGGCCTGAAGTGGCCATACTGGGGTGGGGGTGGGAGGTGATGACAGGAATTGTGGGAGGGAGGGAAAGGACTCCCAGCCACTGCTCCCAGGTGGCAATGGGTGAGTCCCAGACTCAAAGGGCATTTCCCTCTTGTCTAGGCTTCCCGGGGAAGTCTCTGGGGAGGAAGGGGGCTTTTAGGGAATTCTGAACGTTGGGTTTAGTGCCCTGTGGGTGGGGAGGGGGGCAGGGTGTGGGGTCTAAGCTTCTAACACTCTTGCTTAAAATGCTGCAAGGCTTCCAAGGAGTGTTCCTCCTCACTCAGCACATAAAGCTTTCCAAGATTTGGAGCTGGCTTCTAGCTCTCTAGACTCACTTCGCAGTGTCCTTCCCCACACTCCTATGTGCCAGCCTCCGGAACTCATGTTTCCAGAGCAGCCGTGTTCCATGACTTGGCACATACTGTTCCTGCAGCCCTAATGGGCTTTCCTTCCCCTAGCCCAGACATTAGCTACTACTGTCTGTCGCAGAACTCAGCCGAGGTCGGGTGGCCCCTCTGTAGACAGCCATATCCTAGGCCAGTCTCGTTCCCACATTGTGTCCTGTCTGGTCACAGCATATCCCATTATTTGTTAGTTATCCACCTCCTTTCTTAACTGCGAGTCTGTGCTTGGCCTTTTTTCTCTCTCCCTCAGCCCAGCGATATGCCTGGCACATAGTAGGTACCCAAGATCACAGGCTCTGGAGCCAGACCACCATGCTTGAGTCCTGTCTCAGCCCCTCGCTGGTTCTTGACTTTGGGCAAGTTAATGAACCCCTCTGTGCATTATCTGTAAATGGGAAAAGTAATTATACTTACCTTGCAAGACTGGTTTAACGATTAAACAAATTTAAGTAAAATGTTTAAAGCAGTGGCTGGCACATAGTAAGTGTTTAATAAGTGCTAGTTAAGCTTATTCATTTATGTGTTCTGTAGGGGATCTGTAGGTGTATATTTAGTGCTTACCGCAACTCAGGAACTTGCTGAGCTGTAGAGGTGCACAAACTCAACCCCTGCGCACAATCAGTTGCGTCTAGTTTGTGGAATGAATGAATGAATGAATGAATGGATAAGTAGTAGGTGTGGTACCTTCTGAGTTTGTTTGGTATGTGTTTTGTTAAACAAGCTTGCTAAGTAAGTGTTTGAGAATATGTCCAGGCTCAAACGGGGAGTCATGATGTATCTATTTGGATAGTGTAAAACAAGGAATGAAATTGGGGATGGTCCCTTATAAATTTGACATGTAATCTGGTGTTTGGAGCATGTGGTGGAAATTGTCCCAGAAGCCTCCTGCTCAATCTTCCCTGCTAGTGAGAACAGTAAAGAATTTTTTTTAGAAGGCAGATAGTTACTCTCATGCAAATACACAATGAGCACATCACACTTTTCATTTAACTCCTTCATTAATGTAGAAACCAGTGAGAAGTTCAAAGAGAACACGAAGAGTAGAAACGTAGCTAGGCCATCGAGAATGCTGCAGTAAACTTGCTTAATGTAAAACTAGGTACTATCCACTGGGCAGTAATCAACTGCATCTCCACCAGGTACAATTTCTATTTTTATGAGCAAAAATCGTTTTGATTATCAGTTGTCTGGGTTTTAAAATAACTAAGCGATAATAACACTCAGCGATAACCTGCAAGGGCACACAGTTTTCTTTTTGACCTTTTTAAATTCTTGAAAAGTTTTCCTTGGTAAGTTCTGAACTCAGATACCTCGAGATGACAAGCGTCATCCACCCCTTCTGATCTAAGAGCTGAAGTACCAATAGGAAGTTCCATTCTATCCAGAGAAAGCTGGAAATCTCCCAGCCCCGCCCCCCCCGGCCCCCCGCAGGCTGGCACAGCCTTGGTCCACCGTTCTTCCCCATCCTTAACTCTCTGGCTCCTTTCTCCCTGGTCTTCCTTTTTTCTTTCTTTTATTTTTTAAAAGATTTTTATTTACTTATTTTTAGAGAAAGAAAGAAAGAAAGAAAGAAAGAAAGAAAGAAAGAAAGAAAGAAAGAAAGAAAGAGAGAGAGAGAAACATCGATGTGTTGTTGCCTCTCTCATGCCCCCAACTGGGGACCCATCCCACAACCCAGGCATGTGCCCTGACTGGGAATCGAACCGGAGACCCTTTGGTTTGCAAGCTGGCACTCAATCCACCAAGCCACACCAGCCAGGGCTGTCTCCCTCTTTTCCATCCCACCACTTACATCCCTTCTAACTGTGCAGCCAACCCATTCACCCCCTACATGGTAGTGATCATTTATTGATACTTTCTATATGCTAGACACTGTGCTAAGCACTGTGCATGCATCATAGCATTTAACGTTCAAAAGAACTATGAAATGAGTTCTATCTCTACCTCAGATTACAGCATATTAAAGTAACTGGAGTTCATGGAAACAGCTGTTCCAAGGGCGTCTAGCTCACTAGTCAGAGGGGAACAAAAGCAATCAGACTCTTAACCACAATACCAGAACTTCATATGGCGTCATTTCTCAGGCCAACTGTAATAAGTGGTAGTGGCTTCCTGGAGAACTGTGTTCAGATGGAGTCTGAGGTATCCTCTTGGTTTAGTGAGAGCCAGTGCTGCAATCCCCTAGTGATGTCTGCCATGGTCACAGAATCAAAAAAATGTAAAGGTTGGCAAGTACGCTAGACATTTGTCGGCTGGCTTTACTTTACATTCTCTCCTGCATCATTTCCTGGACATTGATTTTACATTTTTTTAAAGATTTTATTTATTTTTAGAGAGAGAGAGGAAGGGAAGGAGAAAGAGAGGGAAACATCAGCATGTGGTTGCCTCTCACTCACCCCCTACTGGGACCTGGCCCGCAACCCAGGCATGTGCCCTGACAGGGAATCGAACCAGTGACCCTTTGCTTTGCAGTCTGGCATTCAGTCCACTGAGCCACACACCAGCCAGGGCTCTTTTTACATTCTTGATGGCAGCTTCTCCCTTTAAGGTCTGAGCCTGGAGCCCTCAGTGTCTGAATCTTAATGCCAGTTTTAGAGGATTTTGCTACTCAAAGTGTGATTCCATCTGCTTTCTGCCCTGCCCCACCCACCCCAACCGTCCCATCACCTTGTACTTGTTAGAAAAGCAGAATCTTGGGTCTGACCTTGTATCTACTGAATCAGAAGCTGCATTTTAACAAGATTCCCAGGGGATTTGCCTGTCCATTCCCGTGTGAGAAGCACTGGTCCAGGGGACTTCTTTCTCACCGGTACCCATTCCTCCCTCAGCAGCCAGAATCACCTTCTTTCTTTCTTTTTTTTTTTTAAGATTTTATTTATTTATTTTTAGAGGGAAAGGGAAGGAGAGAAATATCAATGTATGGTTGCTTCCTGTGCATTCCCTGCTGGGAACTGGCCTGCAACCCAGGCATGTGCCCTGACTGGGAATCGAACCGTGATCTCTTGGTTCA
>CM052545.1:96419120-96596611 GCA_028533065.1 Trachops cirrhosus
ACCCATTCCTCCCTCAGCAGCCAGAATCACCTTCTTTCTTTCTTTTTTTTTTTTAAGATTTTATTTATTTATTTTTAGAGGGAAAGGGAAGGAGAGAAATATCAATGTATGGTTGCTTCCTGTGCATTCCCTGCTGGGAACTGGCCTGCAACCCAGGCATGTGCCCTGACTGGGAATCGAACCGTGATCTCTTGGTTCACAGGCCCGCGCTTAATCCACTAAGCTACACCAGCAAGGGCAGAATCACCTTCTTTCTAAGAGGGTGCTGGCTCGTGCCCAGTCTGAATATTCCCGATAGGCCCTAACACTTAACCCAGCAGGACCAGGTGGGTTTACAGAGTATTTCGATTGAGACATGAAGTCTTTAAGGCATCCTCTCCAACAATGATAAAACTTTGCAGGATTCTCTGACTTGCCCCACCAGGAGTGTGAGCGCCTCTGGGGCTGCTGGCCACGTTGCTATGGCTCAGCACCACGTCTTTTCCTGTTTTCTGAGTCTCTACAGGGTCTCCCCAGGGCCTCGAGAATCCAGCCCAAACTATCCACCCTAGCCTTTGAGACCTTTGCCCTTCTCACAGGGACCTGGGGAGTTGGGGTGAGGTTAGGTGGAGCTAGACAACACAGAGATGTGAAGGAGAAACAGTTGTTGATTCTGGGAGTAATAGCTTCTCATTTGATCATTGATTCACCCGGTATTGTTGAGAACTGTTGTGTGCCAGGCCCTGGGGAATACAGCCATGAACAGAGCATGGTATCCGCTCTTGAAGAAAGGGGACGTGTAAGCAGATCATCGAAATATCATGTGATACAAGAGGCCAACGCTGGGATTGTCGGAGACAAGACAAGGGCATTCTATACAGAGGGAACACCATGGGCAAAGCCGTGGAAGAAGATGGTACGACCGGAGAACAGTGAGGAGAGCACGCTTGAGACGTGGAACGAGTGTGAAGGAGAGCGGCAGGGCTGATCTAAGTGAGGATTTGGGCTGATCCCCAGCAAAAATTAAATCTCACGCTGGCTTGGCCCTGCAGCACATGTCGGAGCCAGACCTGCCTGCTTTCAACACCAGATCTCATTTCTTTAGTGGCTCGAGCCAATCACAATCAGGAGACATTTACACACACACACACACATGCACACACACCAAAGGACATGTTAAAGCCAAGCGTTAGTGGCTTTTGGATCTATGCCCTCTCTCCAATCAACGACTAACTGGATTCCATCCCTACCAACACCTCCTTCCCGTTCACACCAATAGGAGCAGGAATGGTTGGTGAAGTTTAACTTCCTGGGAAATAATTCTAGGGCAGGACTTTGGGTCTCCCTAACTTGAGACATGGCTAGAGATGGGGGAAGCTTGGCTACATGTATGTACCAGATCTGACTGTGCCTCTGTGCCTGTGTGGATGGATAGACGTGTGTGAGCACATGCGCTCCTCCAGAGACGTGTGTGAATTGGTTGCCTTGAAGTCTCAGGAGATAGAACCCCAGTTCCTTGTCAGAAAAAGTGGGATAGACGGTCCCATGGATGCCTCTCTGGGATTCATATGAGAAACTTCCTCGAGGCTCAGAAAATGAGGTGGCATTAACACATTACTTCAAATTCTTTGACATTTCCTATTGAGAGGCAGGTCTGTGTCATCGCCCCTTGAATCTGGGCTACTTTGACCCGTAGAATATGGCAGAAGTGATGCTCTGTGACTTCCAAGTCTGGGCCATGAAAGCCCATGCAGCTTCAACCTTGCTCGGTGGAGCCCTTGCCCTTCGAGCTGCCTGAGCTGCCGTGTAAGAGGTCAGACTACCCTGAGGCCACCGTGCTGGAGAGGCCACGTGTAGGCGCTCCGGTTAATAGTTTTAGCTGAGCCCTGGCTGGTGTAGCTTAGTGGATTAAGCGCGGGCCTGTGAAACAAGAGATCACGGTTCGATTCCCAGCCAGGGCACATGCCTGGGTTGCAGGCCAGTTCCCAGCAGGGAATGCACAGGAAGCAACCATACATTGATATTTCTCTCCCTCTCTCCTTCCCTTCCCCTCTGAAGATAAATAAATAAAATCTTAAAAAAAATAGTTTTAGCTGAATCCAGCCCTTCAGCCATCCCTGCTAACATACCAGACATGTGGATGGAACCATCCCGAATCCTCCAGACCAGGCCATCCATTAGCCGAATCCTCAGGTATCCTCAATCTTGCCAGTGGAACAAAAGGATCACCCAATGAAGCCCCACCCAAATCCCTGACCCATAACACTGCCGGCTACAATAAACTGTTGTTTTAAGCTACTGAATTTTAGGATATGTTGTTATCAGTGATAGACTACTGAAACAAGTGGAACTATGAATAATTAAGTTTATTAAGGACTTGCTATGCATCTGGCACTGTTCTAAGTTGTTGATGTGTATTCACTCATTTATTCCAAAGAAGAGGATGCAGCAATTAGAGCAATGAAATAATTTTTTCTAGGAAACAGCCGAAATGTGTGATCACTTGAACGCAGGCAATCTAACACCAGAGCCCACACCCTAAACCCTGACCTTAGTCTGTAGAACAATAGAGAGTAAAAGGATCTTTTTTAAAAAAATATTTTTTAAATTTATTTTTAGAGAGAAGGGAAGGCAGGGAGAAAGAGGGATGTGTGATCAGATGCCTATCTTCTACCTCTCGAAGGCCCCCAACTGGGGATGTGGCACACAACCCAGGCATGTGCCCTGACTGGGAATCGAACCAGTGACCTTCCGGTTCAAGGCCAGCACTCAATCCACTGAGCCACACCAGCCAGTGCTAAATGTTTGTTATTTAAAACTACTAAGTTTTAGGGTAATTCTTTACATAGCAATAGATAGCTAATACACTGCATTTTGATGAAATTTGGGGGTATAAAGAATGTATACATTAAGTAAGAAATAGATATAAGAAGACCCTTTTCTCAATCCATTTACCCATTTGTTCACTGTTTCTTTCAACATGCTTTTATCTGCTTTGTCTCAGGGGTACAAAGACTAATGATACCATTTCTGACACTGAGGAGCTTTCAGTCTAGTGGGAGATGCAAACTTGTGAATGGATTATTAAAATTTTAGTGAAAAATGTTAATGGAGGAAGGTTCAAGATGCCAGGGTGGCACTAAAGTAATTCTGCCTGGAGATAGAACTAAAACTTCACAGAGAGGATACTCAACTTGGGTTTTGAAGAATGAGTAGGAGTTTGCCAGGCAGACAACGGGAGGAAGGGCGTTCCAGGCGGGAAGAGCTGCGTGTACATAGCCTGAGAGGCTAAGAAAGCCTGATGTGTCTGGGGACTTACAGGTCATCCCGTGTGGTTGGATCTCAGAGCACTAGGTTGCAGGGGAGGCTGTCAAGGTAGGTTGACCGTGCAGTCGAATTGCTTTTGGCTTTTATCCCGTTGGAAATAAAGAGGAGGCGGTTTTTAATCCAAAAAGTGTATAGTAAGATTTGTATTTTAGAAAGAGAACTCTGGGGGCAATATGGAGGTTCGCTGGGGAGAGGAAGCAGAAGTCAGAGAGTTTGGGTAGGACGCTAATTCTGATCCAAGGAAGGATAATAAGGCCTGGACCAAGCATTTGTCTGTCAGATCAGAAAGAAGGTGAAGGAAGAGGCAGCTTGAGGCAGTTTCCAGCTGGGATGATTAGGTGGATGATAAGGCATTTACCAGTGGGAGAAATTTTTTAAAAAAATGCAGATATGACAGTGAATAATCTATTAGTCCGGATCATGTAGATTATGCTACAGGAACAGGTAATCTCAAAATCTCATTAGCTTAACAAAACAATGCTTTGTTTTCTCACTCATATTACAAATCCCATGTGGTCAAGAGGGGTCTCTACTCCATGCCACCAGCCAGGGATCCATGCTGACAGAGGCTCTACCGTCTGGGAGCTGCGCCGTTTAGAACACACGGCTACTTCGGTCACCTCCTCAGTTCCACAGGAAGAGGAGAGAGATGCTAGACTGTTGTGTGTGGACTTTTTACTTCCCCATCCCAGCGGTGATGCGCATCTCTTCCACTCACAGTTCATCAGCCAGAACCAGCCTCATGGCCTCTCCTAACTACAGAGGGTTGGCAAGGGCAAGGGCGCCATGGCATGCTTAGTGGACGTGATTGTCTCTGCCACAAGGAGGTGACAAACTCAGTTCTGAGAGCATTTACTTTGAGCAGGAGATATCCAGTGGGCCGTTGGAAATGTTCAGATGAGAGCTGGGAACTTGAGATGTAGGTCGGACATGTGAGCACTAATCTGGTCCTTGCCTTCTGGAGGACTTACATCCAGAGAGGGAGAGAAACAGACACAAACAGCTCTTATCTTTAAGACGTCGAGTTACGTGCTATTTGGTTATGAGCAAAGTGCCGTGAAAAGAAAGATGGAGGAGCAGCGAATCCCATGAGAGTGGGTAGGAGTCCCACTGGCGAAGAGCAGTGATAGTGGACCTCTCACTGGAGTGGTGCCCCTGTACAGAAAACATGGAGCAGCGAAGGATGGTGGATGTGGGCAGAGGACACAAGGCAAAGGAGGTAAGTCTAGAAGGGCAGGTGGGCCGGGGGCAGAGAGTGGAAAATCAGCACAGACTTCGGGAAGGGACAGCTAGATGTGTAAAAAATGCGTGGGTAAATTTTTTCCATTACTTTCCTACCAGATTCCATGCACATACGTGTGTGTACGTACACACACACACACACACACACACACACACACACACACCTGTTCCTGCCCAGATCCCAGTTCTCTACCTCAGTCCTGGACTATACGTGATTTACCGCTGTTACCAACTAGGCAATTTACCTAAATTTCTGACCGCACATGATTCCTTCCTTTCTTTCTTCCTTTCTTCCTTCTTCCTCCCTCCCTTCCTTTTTTTTACTTTCTGCTTTCCTTTTTTCTTCTTTCCCTTTTTTACTGAGTTATAACAGAGTAAAATGCACAAAGTGTATTTTAGGTACAGATCAGTGAATGTTTCACACGTGCCTCCATTCCTGTAAACACTACTTAGATGAAGATACAGCACATTTCCTCCCTGCCATCTTCCAGTGAAGACTGTCCCGGAGGTGGCCGCTATTCTGACTTCTATCACTACCGATTAATGTTGCCTGTTCTAGAACCTCTGGAAGTGGAATAATATAATATGCCCTCTGTCTTATCTAATGTCTATGAGACCCGTCCACATGGATGGATCCTGGCCACATCCTGAGCTGCTCCACTTTTGAACCAACTTCTCTTCCTTCTCTTCCTCTCTCCCTCTCTTTCCTCCACCAGACACAGGCGCTCGGGAAACAGCAGCGAGCAAGTGGGCTGAACCCCAGCTTTATGGACCGCGGAAGACTTCCTGGAGGACACATCTAAGCTGAGCTCTGAAAAATAGTGTTGTGGGCAGTCGCCTGTGCAAAAACTGCGAGGCAAAAGAGAAAATGATGCTTTCGAGGAACTGCAAGAAGTTCAAAGTCCCGCTCCGCTGGAGCACAGAGTGCGAAGTGGGAAGATGAGGCTGCAGAGCCAGGCAGGGCAGATGGTGGAGGACTTTGTAAGCCCCATTAAGGTGTTCCAACTTCATGCTGGGGCCCTGGGCCATCGTGGACGGGTTTCCAGTAGAAAAGTGACTCAGCGAGGATTTGGTTTATTTTATATATCATTACACTTGGTTTTGAGTCCATTCTAAGAGATGTTTTAGTTTTTAGAAAGGTACGCACGTGGTACGAAAGGGCACATAGTGAATCACAGTCTCCCTGGTCCTCCTGTCCCCACCCACCAGCTCCCTGTACATGTGGCTTTTAGAACGGCGACTCCTCCGGTGCTTGCTTCAGCAGCTTAAAGACCAAAAAAAGACAACATAGAATATCATTCAGGCTGCAGTGTGGAGAGCAGCACGGTAGTGAAGCAAGAGTAGAAACGGGAGACTTGTTAGAAAGCCAGTGAGCATTGCAGGTAAGAGAGGAAGGCAGCCACCCGTGGGGGAAGATCTCAGAGTCATCAAGGAAGCAGAACTTGGGCACCGATCAGACCCAGGGTATGAAAGAGAAAGGGGTTAAGGATGACATCTCAGGGAGGACAGTGCCCTTTGGTGAGCCAAGGGGGAACCAGAATGGAGAGAATGTGGCGGATGGTCTGCAAAACCAGCCACCAGCAAAGCCTTCCCTGTCCTTGCCTCTGTTTCTCTCTTTTTGAATCTGGGCGGCCTTGTGACTTGCTTTAACAAATAGGATGCAACAAAATCGATGTCCTACAGTCCAGGTCTGGGCCTTAAGAGGCCTGGCACAGCTCCCACTTTTGCCCTCGTGGAAGCCAGGCACCACGTACAGAAGCAAGAGAGGCAACATAGAAAGAGAGGGAGAGAGATGTGCTCTGGAGGACGAGAGACTCTGACCGGAAAGAGAGGCCCAGCCAGCCCCCAGCTCTTCCAGCCATGCCCTGGGAGGCGCCAGACGTGTTAGTAAAGCATCTTGAATGCTCCAGGCCCCGTGGAGCTGCCCAGGCTTCAGCCAACACCGCAGGGAGCGGAGGCAAGCTGTCCACACCAAACACTGCCCAAACCGCAGAACCATGAGCGAGTGAAACACTGTTCTTATTTTAGGCCACTCAGGTTTGGGGTGGATTGTTTCTCAACACACAAGCAAAAGAGATAGGGAGAAGTGAAGAGGAGATGCTCTACGTTCAGTTTCTTGCCCATCTCTACCTTAGAGATCCATACCATGGACGGCGGCTTTGCTGGTTTTCAATTCTAAAACCCCCAGGATCTCTGCTAAACACCTGCATCTTCAAAATCCAGAGCTGCTTCCGTCTGGGAGGTTCGGGTGTCCTTGTCTGTTGTTTTTTAGTGCCCACATCAAGCTCTGGAATCCGGTTGCAAGTTGGTTTCTGTTTCCTTGAGTCAGCCTAGGGTGGGTTGGTTCCAGTTCTACCTTGTCTTAGGGAAGGAATTTTTTACATTTCTTTCTGACCTCATACCCCTGGGGGAAATGTCATTTCTTTGAATTCCTCAGTTTCTAATTCAGGACTGAAGATAAAGTAGCTGTTCGCTAAGTGCTAAATGAATAACTAATAAAGTTCACTTGGAGAAAATCCTAAATTGAGTCCAATTCCTAAGTGCCCACCGCCAGCCAAACCCTTCAGTTTCTCCATTTATGCAAGGAGAAGGTCTCCCTTCACCCTCTCTCTCCAGCTCCTGAACTGGTCCCGTAGCTAGGGGTGGAGCCCGGGGTGGAGATATAGGGTAATGATGAGTTAAAGGGCCCAGACACCAGCAGAGAGCCATCCCCGCTGGGCCTCCATGGAGAAATGGCGTGATGTGACATGGGCAGGGGACTGACGGGACAAAGACCAGGAAGGTCTGTCTGTATTCTTCCGCAGGGGCCTGGGGGTGGGGGCGTGGGTGTGTCTTTGCTGCGTGTACATGAAGGAACTGGGGTGATGACCCCGTGCTTGCTGGCTCAGTGACCCTCTTCTCCCCTAACACGGGACTGCCGTGGGGAACTCAGTTGGGAGAATCTGGTGTTATTTGACTCTATGTCTAGAGTTCTCAGCCTCCCCACAAAATGGGGTTCCCTAGGGCAGGGACCACCGCCCTTTCTCAGAATTGCCCCTCCAGAGCCAGGAGACCTGGGGACACTCCTCACAGTTCCTGTTGACCGCTCTTTGTGACCTGCCCAGAATCTGTTTCCCCCCCTGTGCCCCCAAACCAGCTCTGCTCTCAGTGGAATCTAAGAAGGGGCTCAGGAGAGGCTAGCCCAACCTTCTCACTTCACGATGAGGAAACCGAGGCCCAGGTCAGGGAAGTCGCGTGTCCAAAGTCCCCAGCTGGTTCATGAAGCCAGAACCCACATTTCTAAACTCCCAAGTAGGTGCCCTCTGCTGCCGACACAGCCTCCTGCAGGGCCCAGCTGCATCCACCTCCCTGTGCTCTTCCCAGCGCCTCTCCAACACGCACCCATGGTAGGGGCAGTGCCAGCGGGGGGACGGGCCACCAGCAGGCAGCCTTTCCTGGTGAGTGTGGGACTTTCAGAATTTCTGAACATCAGAGGCTGGTGTGTGCATGTTCACACACGTTCATCCACTTCCCAACATCATCAAGAGGTGCCCCTTAACACTACTGCCCGTGCTGGGGCACAGAGACACAGGAGCACACAGACAGCCACACACGCCTCCGCTAGAGTCACCTACACCCCCCACCAGCCCCCCACCAAGGGACCCGGCACACACCCAGGCCCCGGGACTCCTCACCCGGCCTCAGCCCTCGGTGTCCCACATAATCAGCGGCACCTGGGTGAGCCCATCTGCGTACCCGTTCTGGCCCTTGACCCAGAGTCAGGAAGGAAAGGACAGACAGGGTCGGAGCTGTCATCGCCACAGCGCACCTTTGTTCACTCGGGGCTCCTACCACTGGGCCCCCAGTGTCTCTCCCTGAGTGGGTAATGGGAGGGTGAGGACCCCACTTACTTTCTTCCTGTTCTGTTGCCACCCCTCTCCCCCTTCCCGAGGAGAATCTGTATGAATGGAGCTCCTGCCAGGCTGTAGATTCCGTCTGAGACACAGCTGGATCTCTTACAACACAAGGGGAGATGTTTATCTTTCCTCCCACTTCGGTCCTGTCACCTCCTCCCAGGCACTGCCAGCCAAGGGCACTGCCTGGTGAGACAAATTAGGTAAGACTGAACCGGGCCCCTGGTTCCTCCCGCTAAGAGTGTGAGCGGTACTGGTGGAAGGCTGGGCGGCGGAGCAGCCGGGGGAGGCAGGTAGGGCAGGAACTGAGATGTCCCTCCAGAGTTTGCTCACCTTTTCCCTTCTGCGCTCCTCCCCCACCCTGCACCACCCCCAGCTCCAGCCATTCCAATGCCCCCAACCTCTGGAAAAGCTGAATTGGGATTCGATCCCCAGGCAGTTGCCGGAGTTCCAGGAGTTCCGGAGCAGCTGTCCCAGGCTGGGGGGGGAGGGGGCCAGGAATGCTGGGGCTGAGGCCTGGGCCGCCCCAGACAGAGCCGGCTCTGAATTCTGGGAATGTTTGTGCAGCTGGAGCCCATTAAGGGAGGGAGCCGGGGCCGCTTATTAATCCCAGCCTTGTTCCCCGGGAGGGGCCAGGGCCCTGCACAGGAGTGGAGGGGGCCGGGGCTCTACTACGGGAGGCCAGGCCGCAGCCCTTAGCCCCCTGCTTGGTCGAGTCTCAGACAGGAGCTTGGAGATCTTGGGGCCCTGCACCTTGCTTGCATGGCGCATGCGTGTGTGGGGAGGCGGGGGTGTGGGCACATGTCGGGGGCCCATAGGGGCACAGTGAGGTTTGACAGAAGTGCTCCTACCTGGGGAGACAGGAGGCACACAGTGGGTCTGGGAGGGGATGCTGGGTACCGCTCAGGGACCCTCACCTGTCTCCACCCCCACCCCTGCTGGCAGCCTAGCTAGCAGAAGAGAAGGAGAGTTCCCGTTGCCTCGAGTGTTTGAATACATGCACAGAGAGGGCTGAGGAGCGAGCTGAAGGCCACCGCATAGGTCACTTCCTGCAGCAACAACAAGGGACTCCATTAACAGAGACTCTCATGTGAGGAGCAGCCCCTGAGCTAGTACAGTGCACGGCCCGCTCAGCCACACACAGCGCCCCGGTGCAGAGAATCTGGCAGCCTGGGCTGGCCCCCAGCTAGCGCTGCTATAGGGTATGATTCCAAGGGTGATGCACTGAAGTAAAGAAAAAAAAGGCCCGGCGTGGTGTTTCAGCTCCACTGACTAGCTGTGGGGCCTTGGACACGTTTCTTAACCTCTCTGAGCCTTACTTCCTTTACCCACAAATCGGGATGGGGTCTGGTCCACGCCCCTTGCAAGGCTGTTGTACTGATCGTGTTCCTTCGTCTGTCTGTGTATCCATCCATCCATCCATCCATCCCGCAGACTTGAATGGTTACTGTATGCCATCTGCTCTGCTGGGTACTGGGTCCACGGAAGTGAAGAAGGACCCTGACCATCAGGATGCGATCCTTAACAGGATGGGGTGGGGCAGGGCAGGGTGGGGTTAGTCACCTGCACAGATACAGTATAAACGTGGAAAGCGCTCTAACTCTGTGTCATGGAGAGTGGAGGAGGAAACGCTGCCGGGCGTCCTGTTACACATGTGCTCTTGGGGCGACCTCTGTAGAGGCGCCCAGTATCCTGTAAGGCCCAGAACAGTGTGGGAGGAGGCTGCGGGAGGGTGTTCAGGGACAGAGCCCAGGTCCCCTTGTTCCTACTCAGACCTTGCCTGCCACGTCTCCAGCTGGGGGCTGGGGGCTGGGGCTGCTGGATGCTCAGGGCGATAATACCAAAAAGGTTCCAGACTGAGCTCTACTAGGACTTTGGGAGCTATGATAAAAATCCCAACGCCCTCTCTGGAGGACAGGGAGGAAGGCTCTTTTAGACTAATTCCTTAGAGAGAGAGAGAGAGCTTTGATGCCTTTACGGAACTACAGTCTCAACTCTTCAGGGAGATGGTGAGGAGGGCTGGGGCAAGGGAGAGGGTGAAGGTCAGTGAGGGGCAGGAGGCTGGGGAACTGTGGACACGGGTCACCTGCCCCAGCCTTTCCCAGAAGCCTTGGCCAAGGGAAGGCAGAAAGGCCTCTCCTCCCATCCTCCTTCCCCACGAGACTCCCTTACTCCACAGGGCCTCCCGCTTAGGTGGGGTGAGCTCCCTTCAAAACTTCAGAGAATTCCCTAGGACGACAGGAACCGCAGATCCGCACGGCTGGTAATGACTGTGAGAAAAAGTCTGGAATCTTGGGATGGGCAAGGCATGGGAACAGCTGTCTGAGGATTCTCAAGTCACGCCTGCAGTGCCACTGGCCATTTCGGGCATAGTCTCCAAACTGAGTGCTCCTTGTCCAAGGGCCTTGCCCTCTTAGGTCCTTGGCCCCCTGGCTCAGGGACTAACACCAGCACTGTCTCTGTTGAAGAGAATTGTGGAGGTGAGGAGGAGACCCACAAAAATTCCGGAGGCTCAGTTTCTGCTTTTAGGGAACCCCAGTCTAATAAGGGAGATGGTCCCTGCCCCCAGGGAGCCCCTATTCTTGTGGAAGGGAGACATCATTTGTCCTCTAGAAATGCCTCGTCTGATGGTAGAGACAGAGCTTCTGTCCTTGGGAGACCCTCCATCTGATGGTAGATGAAGACACAAAAACGACGTGACCGTGGAGTGAATACGAGATGCCCTAATGAACGGAGCATCAGGAGTGGTGGAATGAGTGATGGGGGAAGACATGCGCAGTTAACTAAAGAAAGCTCCTGGAGGAAGACCCCAGGTAGCAGAGTGGACTCCAGCCGTAAGGTCGGGGGAGAGCGCTGTTCTGTGCACAGATGTCCTGACTCTCTCCCGCTCTGGGAAAAGCTTGTAAAATGTCCAGACTACACTAGTGGACCACTAAGATCCCTTCCAGCTCTAACAGCCTAGACTTCCTGGCCCCAGCCCTCTCACCCCTGCTTCCTCTCCCTCAGAGCCTCCCCCACCCCTGCCCTTCCTTCAGCCTTCCATTTGGTCTCTCCTGGGGCAGGTGGTCCAGCCAGCTGCTTGGCCTCTGTGGCGAGGAGATCCCACCCACGGTGTTCCGTGGGGATGGGCTGTGACCTGAGGAGCTGACAGCTGGGTTTGGGGCTCAGGCTGGGGGAAGTGGGGCGAGAACATGGCTTGTGGCAGCTTTCCCCAATACCCTCAAGAAGGGGAGGGTTGTGAGGAAGGAGAGGAGGGTTCAGTGGGTGTCGTGGGTTCGGGCTGTGGTGGGTCTGGGTCCCTTGTGGAGGTCTGGGAGGGGCCATCAGGGAAGGACGGGTTGAACTCCACTTCCCCTGCGCCGGGGATACTGGGGCTAGAGGTGGGCCAGGCTGGACGGTGCCTGCAGCTGCTGGGTGTGCTTGTTGTGAGGGAGCTGTGTGTGTGGGGGGGTGTGGATTGCACAGGACAGCTGGGTCTGCCAGGAAGCCTCGCCTGACACCCCTCCGGAGACACTTCCCCTCCTCCACCCCACACACATGGGCTGAGATGGGGGCGTGCTCTCCACCCACCCAGAACAAGAGGCCAGACAGAGACTGGGAAGAGATTAGAGAGGGGGTTGGGCCTAAGGAGCTGTGTTATTTTCATCTCTGTGCCTTTTCATCAGAAAGGCTTCCATGGAAGACACTGGGTCATGTGGAACAGCCAGCGACGGGCGATGGCTGGGTGACAGCATAGAGGGCTCGGCTCCTGTCGCCACTGATTCAGCCTGGAGCACTCCCCACCAACTTTTGCCCTCTGAACTCTGGTTCTGAAACTTTAGCAGGGCCCGAGACTCACCTGGAGGGCTTGTTAAAAGCATATTGCCACAAAGGCCACCTCACGTCAGAGACCGTCATTCAGTAGGTCAAGGGTGAAGGTTGAGAACTTGAATTTCCAAGTTCCTAGGTGGTGCAGATGCACCTGGTCCACAGGCCACAGTTTGAGTTGCACCCTACCCCTTCTTTCTCCTCTTCGTGCTCAGCTGTCTCATCCCTCTCCCAGCCCCTGCCCGGCCCCCACCCCCAACCCACAGCACACAGCACCCCAGCTGTTGGGGCCTGAGCACATGGCCGGGTGGCAGAGGGCCAGGGTCAGATTCTCCCGGAGGAAAGGGTGTGAAGCTGGGCTCCGCCTGGCTTTTTGTCTGGCCCAGGCCCTGGCAACCTACTGAGGTGATTTTTCTATCTTCTCTTTCCCCATCCTCCCCAGTGCAGTGACCTTCAACCTGTGGGGACCCTGGGAATTCCTAAATGGACTAAGCATCATCTATAGAAATTTCCCACTGTCTCCTAGGTCTGTGTGCTGTTGTTCTTCAGATATGTGTGGATGGTGTTGTGGTGGAAAAAAACTCCATAAAATCCTTTAAAAGTCTTCATAAAGTTATGCTTTCTTTACTTTAAAAATTATAAAATACATTGGCGTTTTGTCAAGCTGAATGATCCTTACGCAGCCCGTGAGAGTGTGTATGGCTTGGTCCAAGCTACTGCTGCAGCCTCAGCTGAGCTCCCCTCTGTCCTCCCCACAGAGGCCTTATTTCAAGTTCACAAATGGGCTTCGCTCCCTCCGGCCCCAGGGCCTTTGCACGTGCTGTTCTCTCTGCCTACAACAACCCAGTAATCTGTCTCTACTCACACCCATCCCCTCTACTCTTTGGCCTGGGAAACTATTATTTTTCCCTCAAACCTAAGCTCATCTCTTTCTTGGTGAATGTCTCCTGCCTCTCTGACCATATTCATTCTGAGATATATATATATATATATCCCTCTCTGTGCTGCCCTCAATATTGTTTTAATCATACATTATATATGTGGCTTTGATCGATTCTAATTCCCCATCAGTCTGAAATTTCAGCGAGGCACAGCCCATTTGTTTCTCCCACTTATTGCCCACCTTTAAAAAAAAAGTAGTTCATTTGCTATTGCATTTTTTTCCATTAACATTTACCCCCCACCTTCTTCCACCTCCACCCACCCACCCCCTGGCAATCACCCCACTGTTATTGCCCACCTTTGCCCCTCTAGAACCGGCCACGGCACCGCTCACTGATGCAGTCAGTCAGCCAACGGACACACAGAAGATCCAGGGGCTTGCAGCCCATCTGGCAGCGGAAGACAAAAGTTAAGAACCACCCGTACACAGGGGTAGCTGCTCACTGGGGTTTCTGACCACCTGTTCTCATAGGTAGACCCTGGCTTTGGCTCTTACAGTGAAGGTGAGAGAGAAGCAGGTTGCTTGAGCCAGAGTCATAGGAGTGGGGAAGAAGAGGGAACTGGGGGGAGAAGGGCAGATGAAAGAGAAGGGAGGGAAGAAAGCAAGAAGAGATGGAAAGGAGAAAAAAAGGGTCTGAAGACGAGAAAGAGGACAAAGCCCCCTTAGGACAAAGTGAAAGGAAGAGAATTTCCAGAGATCGGGATGGGGTCATAGGGTGGGGTCAAAGGGTGTCATTTGACTGCTTTGCTTGTGACCTCCTCCAGCAGCTCAGCCACCTTCTTCTCTCTTCCCCCGTCCCCAGCCCCCGCCCCCTCCGCCCCAGGAACTGGGCTCGTTTATTTTCCTTGGGCAGGCTTCCTGAAAGGGGAGCCTGGTTTTCCTGACACATGAAAAGTGTCTCAGACTGCCGTCTGACCCTTCCTGCAGAGCCCCAGCCCCAGGGAGTCGGTCTGACACGCAGTCGCACACGTGGGCGCATGCACAGATCCTGGCACATGGCACGCACATGCACCCAGGGGCCCCAGGGGGAGTCTGGGAGCTGTGTGACCACAAATGCGTCTGCCTACGGGCACCCTTCCCATGTAGATAAGATGTAAGACACGTACACCCAAAGCACACCCCCGCACGAGAACCTGGTACCCGTGCTTGCATGCTCAACACATAACCTCACCCGTTTACACATGAAACATTATTTCAAACACTCAGCTATGCCCCTTTCCACTCTTCGCCGTACCATTGGTGGCAAGAAGAGCTCGAGTGACGGACACGAGGTGTGACTGCGGTGTGAGTGGCCCCGCGCCAGCCGCAGCTTCTTCCTGAGTCAGAGGAGGAGCTGGCCAGAGAGACCACCCACTGTGCTGGTGAGGGTCCTCCCCCTGCCTGTGGGTGGGAGGTGGGATGTCTGTGTCCTCAGGGCCCCCCATCTGTACTTCCAGTTGGAAGGGAGCTCTCTCCTGTACACACACTTCGTTTGCCTACCCTCATTACCCAGCCTCCAAACCCACCCTGCTGGACCCAGGGCTTCTGCCCTCTGAGACCAGCCTTCTCAAGCAGTGTAAAGCTCAGGGGCTGCTCTGCCCGCCCCCCAGTTACGGGACTGTGCAGTGATAGTAAGCTTAGCCTCTACGACATACCACTTGCCAGGAATTTCCTGCACAATATGTCATTGAATACTTCCAGCACACCTTTGAAGAGACTTCTACTCTCCTGTTAGGGATGGGGAAATCGAGGCATTAGGGGGAAGAGACTTGCCTCATTCACAGAGCTAATGAGGTCAAGAGCTGAAATTTGGTCTGAGGTCTATCTGCCACCCAAGTCCATGGTCTTAAACACTACGCCATACCACCCCAACTTCACTTGCTGTAAAAATACCCACCTCAAAAGCTTTCTGAGAAGAAATTGAATTAAGTTTTGTAAAATGGCCTAGCACGGTGCCTGGATCACAGGGGGCATTCGAAAACCCGGTTTTCTCTTCTCTGGGTTCCTGTGTGGAGAAAAGGGGGGCACGTTGCACTCCCCTGACCAGCAGGTGGGGGCCTCAGCAGCAAGGAGTGAGGTGGACAGGGTAAGCAAAGAGGCAAAGGTTGAACATGCCCCCCATAACCCCGCCTGGGCCCCAACTGACACCACTTTAACCTCTGGAGCCGGGTCCTAATGGGAAGCCAAAGAAAGAATGATCATCACTCAGACCCCCAACACTCACCCACACCAACTCACCCACTGTTGGGGTGATGGGGCTGGGAAGGACAAGGAACCTCCCCACCCACTGCCTGTTCTCCTTCTCTCTGACACCCCCCCAGAAAAAGGAGGCATTCCCAGATTCCCAGACAGAAGGAGGAAGGGGAGGGGCGGGGTGGAAGGGGAGGAGGGACCGCCACACACTGAAGCCTTTGTGGGACTCCCAAGCGTGGAGGTGGAAACACTTCATATATCAAGTATGTTTGTCCCTCCCTGGGGAAGGTGGGGCAAGAGGGAGGGAGGACAGGGTGGAGGTTGGGCCATCGGCAAGGGCCTGAAATAGGAAACGCCAGTGTGTAACCTGAGTCAGTGGAGAGGGGCTGCCCAGAACCTCGCTTGAGGACTGACCTGTTCTTGGCTTCTGGGATTCCCACTTGGAGGCGTCGACTTCCCTTCTCCGGGCCCCTGTTCACTTTGCAGAAACACACACCCCAGTCACTCCTCCCAGATGGACGCCGTGCTCTTCCCACCAGCTCCATGGTCCCCTTCCCTGCACCCCACTCCTGCTCATGCCCTAACCTGGCCCTCGGTCTTCTTCCCCCCATACCCGACTGTAAGTCCTGGCCCCTTCCAAACCCTGTCCTTTTGAGCCTATGAGACCCCTGGCTGCCATCCCTCCTGGAACTCCCATTCTCTTCAACCTTGGCCTTGTCTCCTTCTCCCAAAACCGTTCAGGGTCCCAGCTCAGTCTTCTCTAAGTCTTAACAGGTTCCCCGCCTCTGTTCCTGACTCATGGCCTGACCCAACCAACGTAGTAACAGGCATGCTGGGGCTGCGCTGAGAACCACTGTCTCAGTAACCTTGTAATGAACAGGACTGTGATAGTTTTGCAAAAGTTACTGGCATTCAGTTGCTTATTCAAGAAGCATTTACAAAGGGCCTACTGAATGCCAGATTCTCTGCTAGATGCTGAACGACTTCATGGAGCTCATAGTTGGCAAGTATCAGCCTTAGGCTCTCGGCAAGAGGGCCCCCTGTGCCGGGAGCCTGCAGATGCTCCCCACCCAACACAGCAAAGAGTCCATGGGAAGTTCCTACCCAGAGCCCACACAGCCCCCTCCGCTCTCCCTTCCAGTACCGTGCTCTGGGTTCCCGGCCGAGGGTGGTGTGGAGCCATAGTGGAGTCTGAGCAAAAAAGAAATCAGTAATACCGATCCTGTCTTTCTGACAAATTTTGATATTTTGCTTATTATGGATCTTTTGCATTAATTTTTTTACTCTTAAGATATTGCATTAAAATATGATTTATCTATATTTCTAACTTTTTTGGCATTCCTAAAATTTTGCACCGGACTTGAGGGTCTCACTGGTCCTCAGATTCCCTATCTAAAGTGTCCCCACGCTGTGTCCAAGGACTGCAGAGCTCTCCCTGCACCCGTCCTCCCAAGGGCAGGCCAGGTGCAAGCGTGCAACCCTCGGGGCTGAGGGGTAGTAGTCAGGGGGTGGCCTCACCTGAGCAGAGCGGAAAGGAACAGTTGGTGGCAAGAGAAAGGGGGTAGGTGAGAGGATGGGGCAGCGCCACCTCATTCCAGGGAGAACCTCCCAAGTCATTATGAAAGTAGATGTGTCAACGTAAGAGACTAGGATATAACTTATTTCACATTTCTTCACTTGATTTACAACTTTTAAATATTTAGAGATTTTGTTTGTGGCCTTCTATTTGTATTCTTGCCCCAAGCCCCACAAATGCTCAGGGCAGGCCTGCGCGCGGGGATGGTGAGCGGGAAGGCAGAGGGTGCCAGGAGGGAGTAGGCAAGTCTGATCGGCTCGCTGCCGTTGAGTCCCCACCTGGGTGCCTTTGCTCCTGCTCTTCCCACTGCCAGTCCCTACCTATCGCTTCATGCCCTTCTCCTCCCCACGTCAAGTCTTCAGGGGTCCCTGCTGCCCTTGGTGGCCTCTCCTTTCTCCAAACGGTGACGTGCAACGCCAGCACCGCTCCCTGGTCCTCACCCACGCTGCCTGGCGTCAGCCCTCCAGAAACTGTTTTCTGCTGTTTTCTAACTTGTAGCGTGTGTGTGTTTGTGTGTGTGCTGCCACGCCCAAGGAGCTGCATTATCAGTGTTTTAATAGCATGAATGATATATTACTTCATTCTTTAAGTTTCCTGCAGGGCTAGGCTTGGAAAAAAATGGGTTTGAAATTAGCCAGAGACCTGGGGTTGGTGCTGGCCCTGCCCCTTATTAGTTATAGGATCTCAAGCACGTTCACCTCTCTGAGTCTCGGATTTCTCATATATAAAACAGGATAATAAGGTCTACTTGGCAGGGTGTTATGAACATGAAAGGTAATATATATCAAGGGCCTGACAAAGTAAGCGGTCAATAAAATGTTAACCATAATAATTATATTATCACACATACTATATTAATATAGAGTTTACATTTATTATGTGCCTGCTATTATATTGTTAATAGAACAGTTATAATTATGTATCATTAAAGGCATTACATAAATTAAACAGTTGAATGGGACGATCAGGAGGCCCGAGAAACCTAAGGGAAGGGCAATGGCGCCTTTCTGACTTGCGGCTTTTCTGACCGGGAGAGACGGAGGTTGCCCGAAACTGCACTGCTTTGGTAAGGGGATCCTTGGGACTCGTGGTTCCTCCCTCAGCACTTGGCACAGGAGTGAGCAATACGGGGCTCAGAATTAATCCTTCCACGTGGCTGAAGCCACTTGACCCTGGGTACTTCATTTAGCCACACCAGCCGTGCCCTTGGCACAGCCCTGTCCCCGCCTCACTAGCGGAGGCAGCTGTGCACCAGGCACCCCCTCCATCTGCTGCAGAGTTGGCCAGTATTCCCGAGTGGTTCCCCTGACCCGGCATACCCCCGCAGCGCCTGCCTCGGAGAGACCACGGGAACCGGGGGCTGGGGAAACAGGCGACACTAGATCCCAGCTTCCAGGACCACCCACCCTGACCTCCTCCCCTATGATTATTAAAAACATATTCCTAGGGATTAGCAACTATGCCAGGGATGTTGATCACTACCCCTCATCCAATCAATGGTTTTAATCACTAGCTGCAGCCACATTAACATTACTAACTAATGAGCAGTCTGCCAAGGCAGGGTGGACATTGGGTGAGGGGTTGGGGTGGAGAGGGAGGCACCTCCTGTAGGACTGAGCCAAGGGGCCACCCTGGGAGAGAGTGACTTAAAACTACATCCTCCTTAATCAGGAGACTAGCTTCTTAAGACAGTGAAGACACTGGCTTGAGGATGGGGAGCTTGTGTCCAGGCATTCTGATTTAGCACACCCTGGGAGAACCCTCAGTTAAGTTCCGTGTGGGACAGTCCCCAGAGCGGGGCGCCCACCTGGGCCCGGCCGAGTTTCTAAACCAAAGCACCCTGTAAAGACCTAGCTCCTGGCTCCAAGTGTGCGCACGAGTGGAGGAGATTCAGGCTCAGGGCCTTGCCCACTGTCCCATGGCAGGGAGGATAGCTTACGTCCACTCCTAGCCTTACCTCCATCTCTCCCAGCTGAGCTCCCACTTTCAGCAAGCAACTGTAAAGTGCCAGCCAATGCAGGAGGCTAAAAGGTGGCCCATTGGTGCCTGCAATGTGTCTGGGAACTTGAGAGAGCATGGGAACTTAAGAAGGCAGGAAGGGCATAGCTCAGGAAGACAACAGGAGAAGAAAACAGGCAGATGAGTTGGTGGAGGGAGAGGTGAAGGGTTGAGCACAGCCTGGAGACCCCTCTGGCCCTTAGGAACCCCTAGGGAAGAAGGAAGTCAGCCCAGAGAGGACTGTCTTTGAAGAGCATTGTTGGCATCTGTTGCATTCATCAGCTGATTACCGAAGACCTGGCTTTATTACCCATCCATCCTTTCTCTTTCCATCTTTCTTTCCCTTTGTTACTTCTTTCTCTCTATTCCTCTCCCCCACCCCACCCCGCTTCTCTGCGTCTCTTTCCGTCCTTGGTTCCAGCTCTAGCGAATGAGCTCTTAGCAGCTCTAAGGCCTGAAGTTGGCTTTCTCTTCACTCAGTGCAGCTTCCCCCCTACACCCAGAGACTCCTGGGAGCTCTGCCTCCACCCAAGCCGACAGCTCTGCATCATTACTATCTGCTCCCACGAAAGCAGCTTCTCCACTCACCTCACCTGGACAGGACATTTCTCCTCAATGTGCGCACCCCGTGCTAGGCACTGGAGAATGCGTCACAGGAGGAAGGAACCCACTAGACCTTGCAGGATCAGAAGGAAGAAAAGTACATTTCCAGAGTAAAATGGGCCTTCATGTGAGTGGGAATAGCTGAGTACACATTCAGCCAATCAGATTTTGGAAAGGAAGGAGAGGCTCTCCTGAAGGAGGGGTGTGTGGTGGGGGTGGGGGTGGGAGTAGAAGGAGCTGGGGTCCAGCCCAGCACAGAGGGGCAAAGATTGGGAGCTGCAGAGTGGAGAGCTGTCTGCCTGGTCTGAGCCCATGGGCTCTAAGATGCGGGCTGGTGTGGGGGAAGGGAGATGTGGCAAAAGCTGGACCCCTGAAGCCAAACTGAAATGCATGGCATAAATCTGCAGGGAATGGGGGCTCGTCTGTGGGGTCCTGGGCAAAGGAAAAGGCAGCCTCCCTTTTTGTGCCCCTATGTACCAAGTAGGAGCAGGCTTGGGAGAGATAATGTCCTGGGGCAGTTGTCATGGAAACTGCCCTGTCACCTTCTCCCCAGGCCAATTTGATGGCTCTGAAACCCAAGGGCCCCAGCAGCCCCTCCTGCCCCACCCTGCACAGCCGGTGACAGCAGAACTGTCTCTGAAATAAACACCATATAAGAACAACAACCCCCAGAAACTCCAAAGGGGCTTTGATGTTGGGGCCAAGGGTTTTGACTAAACAAACTGGAAGCGATTTAGGCCAGAGAATGCTGGCGGCGGAGCGCCGAGGCGGCTGCACTGGGGAATTGAGTCAGGCCGCCAGGAGCTAGCAGAGGACTGTATCCTCCCCACCCCTCCACCAGCCACCCTGGGACTTCAGACACCAGTCCAGAGAGGAGAGGGTGTGTGCATCTCCCCGGCTTCCCTCCTTCCTCCTGCCAGAGGGGCTGGGCCATTTAAGGACACCACGTCCACCCAGGGAATGCTGGGCTATGAAGCCAACTGGTGGGCAAACCCCGTCTTCCCCTTCTCTCCCCCTTTAAGCCTACAGAGCACACATCCACTGCCCTCCACTTCTCCCAAGTTCTCCACCCCAGCCAATCCTTATTTCAAATGTCTTTACAAAGAACAACTAGGCCAGGCTGAATAGCTCAGTTGGTTAGAACACTGTCCCCATACACCAAGGTCATGGGTTTGATTCCCGGTCAGGGCTCTTACAAGAATAAACCAATGAGTGCATAAGTGGGTGGGGCAACAAATTGATGTTTCTCCCTCTCTCCCCCTCTAAATCAATTCTCTAAAGAAGGAAAAACAAATAACTCTGGGAGTGAATCTCGTCCCAGTGTGGAATGTTCTCGGCCCCAGCACCACCACCTGACTCCAGCACTGAGAGTGAAAGTTGAATCCTTGGAACATCATGAACTCCCTCCCTAGAAGGAGGCTTGTGAGAGGGCAGGACCCGTGTCGTGTTCACGGCCACTGTCCAGCAGGACGCCCGATGCAGACGGGTGTCAGGGTGTGTTTGCTGAATGAACGAATGAACAATCCCTTGGGGGAACCACGGAGGGTTAAAGTCCTTACTTCATCATAAACCTCAGTTTCCTCTGCAGAAAGCTAACACCCACTCGTAAGCGGTTTTATATACCCACGTACGCATACATACGTTGATACAAACTGTACGTAAAGTGAGCGCCAAGCCCGTGGTTGACTGTGCAGCAGGTCCACAATGGCTGGCTTAAGTGTTGTCATGATTTAGGCTACTTCCCAGCTGGTCTGTATCTTATTTGTAGCAAAAAAAGATCCTACATTTGGAAATGTGCACAGAGGGGCTTAGGAGAAAGGGGTCTGACTCTCCTTCCAGGGAGGCCACTCAGGCAGGAAGGCAACAGCGGCCCCGTCCCTGCCCGGCCTCCGGAGTGTGGAGAAAGCTGAACCCCGCTGGAAGTGTGTGGCGCCTTTCTCCGTTAGAGAGGCGGGAGACCCCCTAAAAGAGACCCTCGCCCTGTAAGAAGGTCCCCCTTCTGACTGTGCTCTGGCTGTTTCTATCCCTCATATCCTCTCCATGAAGGCATCTGCCTTCCTGTCTTTTATTTCTTAAATCTTAATTATTGTTTTACATTTAATCACCAAGTCTTGAGGAATAAGATCCTGAAAGAGCTGGTGAGATCTCCCCGGCTGGACCGCCTGTCACAAAGGAACAAAACCAAAAACAAAACGAGGGAGCCGCTCCTGGTGGCCCAGACACGTGCTCACACACTTTCTTACACACACACACACACACACACACGCACGCACACATGCACAGACGCACAGAGTTCCATACAGTAACAGAGAAGTACCAGGAACATGGCGAGCCATACAAACACACGCACACACTCAGACACACACGCACTCCGTGCTAACAAAGAAAGCGGGCGCGCACAGACTCACAGGAGGCCCGACGACCACACTTCCAGCTTCACCTCCCAACCCGAGCCCAAAAATCTGTCTCCAATTATCTGGCCCGTGTTGGGAGCAACAGGAAATCCAGAGCTGCCTCTGTCTTCTGGGGGAGATGCCAGGATTTCGGCCATTTCTCCATCATTGGAAAACAAAAGCCTTCTGGCCTTGCCTCCTTCTCCCGGCTTCCAAGTCAGCTGGGGCTAGCAGGGTGTGGGTGTGGGTGTGGGTGTGGGTGGGGGTGGGCGGCCCATGTAAACCGAGCCTAAGAACAGCTTGACGGGCCTGGGAAAGGGGCCAGGGGGTCTCCGCCCTGGAGCACGTGCCTTTTCCACTCCCCTCCCAAGCACTGAACAGGGCAGTCGCTTAGGTCAAGGACAGAGGCCTACATCGGGGACCTCAGAATCAATACTGACCCTAGACACCAGCCTCATGGGGTGACAATGCAGCACAGTGGGACAACCACCAGACTTATAATCAGAAGACCTGGGCTGGGGTCCCCAGTCTGCAGGGAGCCAGCTGCCAGGGAGTTCACTTCTCAGAGAGAACCTCGCTTAGAAAACGGGAGCAATATCAGCAGCGTGCCTTACAGGCTGGTGCTAAGTGGTGAGCTGGTCCACGCACCTATGTCACTGGGAAAAGTGACCACACAGGTGTCATTATTGACTACAGGATCGTGTCCCCAGCTGTGTAAGTGGCTAATGTCCCCACAAAATAGGAATCTCTCCTCTCTCCTCCAGATGCACCTGGCTATTCTCACAGAAGAAAAAATACTATTTTGAGAAGCCTGGGTCTGCTTCTTCATCCCTCTTCCCTTATTAGATGGAGCGGTCCCCACCATCTTGCAGCCTCCCCCCTTGCCTGCACAGCCCTCTCACCCCCCCACCCCCACTGCCTGTGCTCCTCCTGTTATCCAAAGACCGTAGAAGTGGCTCGGGGTAGTGGGCAGACCCTTGGACTCGGCGTCTTTCGTGTTTTTAAGGACATTCAACCCAGGGGCAGCTTCCCTGAACTCAGCCCAACCGTAATGTCCCTAGACAATGGACACCCTCCGCTTGGCTTTGTTTCGAGAGAGTTAGGAATCGTGACCAAATACGTGTGATGGCTCCCACAAGGGCTTGAAGGAAAGAGCTTCTGAAGGAATCGTTGCCACAATCCCAACCAATCTCGGAGTCCTTTGGCACTTTGTAGGATGTGCGGTTGGGCACGTATTGCCCTGTGAAATAGTCTTTCATTGTTTCAGCGTAAGTTCCTCCCACAGACTGGGAGTTCCCAGAGACCACACTCTGCCGCCCCCACTAGACAGGGAGTTCTGGGCCACTCTCTCAACACTCCAGGCAGGCACTGGCCAAAGCACGCGAGAGTGGGCTGGGCTGGGGCTGCCCGGGGGGCCCATTTGACAGCCTCTCAGGCCTCTGGATGGAGAAGCCTGTTGGAGATCTGGACTTCAGCGAGCACTCAAAACAGAGGGAACCTGGGCCAGCTGAGTAAGATGGAAAAGGAAGATTCTGCCCCACCCTGCTGTCTCACTTATGTTATGAAAGATCTGATGGAGTAATGTCCTGGATGGCAAATAGAGTGATAGGGAGAAACCAGAGGGAGTAGGAGGAGAGGCGAATGAGAAGAAAGAGGCATGTGAGTGAGTGCCACAGCATCAGGGAACAAACAGCCTTGAATGGGGGTAGAGAACAATGAGAGGACCCCTTAGGGGGGCCTGCTTGATTGTCACTAACTCCAGAACCGGGGATCTGGGTCCCCACAGCTAGTCAGCAGGGCCCAGCTTTCTGGCGGGGCCAGGAGCTGAGACAGCTCCCTCTTCTCTCTTGGAAAGCACAGAGAGGATACCTTTTCTTCTCCCTTGAGGCTCCCAACACCTGACCTTTTAACATGTGGGATTCTCATGTGGGGTCAAGGGGTGCGAAACAGTCCAGTTCAGCAATTAAGAGGTCCCAGCTCGGCTTGCCCACCCTGGCCCTCGGAGGACTGATTGCTCAGAGGGTCCACCCACAGCCGGAGTGGCCCTCCTTTGAAGGCCGGCGGAGAGGTTCAGCTTTCCAGACTGCCGCGAAGTGAGTCACGGTCTAACAATGCGATCAGGCGAGTGCTGCAGCTCCGGGCCGGGCCTGCCCACCGCCTCCTGCCGCCTGGGTTCTCCCTGGGCGTTCCTCGGCGCTTCCAAAATGTGGAGATCCAGCCGGTGGCTTTTCTGGGCACTCCTCAGCGGCCCCAGATCCAGCCATTACTTTCAGTGTAGCTGGTCTAACGGGGACACCCAGCCAAAGAGATGGGTCAGACGTGGAAAATGCTGGAAATATGGGGCAACTTTTCCAGCATTTGAGTCCAGACTCTCAGGGAGTTAAGGACTGGGGGGAGGGGAGGTGCGGGGGGTGGTCTCTGTGGCAAAGAAGGCTGGATGGGTATAGTGCTCGGTAATAAAGGTTAAGGGTATATACTAAAAACCATTGAATGGTACAGTTTCAAAGAGTGAACTTTATGGTATGTAATATATATACATATAGCTGCCTTTTTTTAAAAAAAATGAGTACCTGAGTGGGAGGTAGATGAGTCTGTCCCCAGAGGGAGGTAATTAATGCTTGCTATGTCAAGTGGGTGAGAGGATGGATAAGATGGTGAGAAGACTCTGTCTGCCTCCAGGTTCAAGTGGATCTGAATTTGTCAGCCCTACTATGAGCCTTCAGTTTGCACGCTGGGTGCCCTGAAACACCACCACTCAAGGGACCCCTCTACCAACTCAGCTTGCCAGCAACCTCGAGGTCCACCCATGGCAAACATAACCTCGTTTTGGACACACTGTGTCCTCATCATTCTGTTCTTCTGCTCTTCCTCTCACTTTTAATTTATGCTGTGTTACATCTTGTATATTCTCTTAAGCCTCTGTAAGCCCACTGCACAACAGACAGGATATAAACAACATTTTACAAATGCAGCTTGCAAAACACTCTCATGTACATTTTTTTTTCCATTTGGTACTCTGAACAGCCCGCATGGAAGGTGGAAACCATGAAGCTATTTCTATTTTTAGGCTGAGAGAGATTCAGGGACTCAGTCAAGGTCATATGGCTTTTGAATGGTGGAGTAAGAACTAACACCCGGGCATTTGAATTCCACGGTACCGTTCTTGCCTCTGCAGAAGGCACCTGAAGAAAGCCCTGAGGAAGGACCAGGTTGTCTTCCTCCAGCCGTGCCAGTGCACGTCACCGCCCAGTAATGCAGACAGGCCTTTCAACAGAGCGGCGTCTGTGCTCATCTGCTGGTGCGGAAAAGGCCAGGGCCTCGGGGGAAGGAGAGAAATGGCTTCCCATTTCCCCTCCCAAGAAGGCAAAGTGAATAAACACTCCTCTTGTCAGTCAGTTAGATACACAACCAAGTCACTTTCCCTCAGACAAGGGGCAAACAGGTCCCTTTTCTCCCCAGCCTGAGGCACAGCTTCCCACTGTTCCCTGCAGGGTTTATACAGGGGACAGAGGGTACAGTTATCTCCTGACTTTGGCGGCGGGGGGACTCTGAGTTGAGGGAAGACCGCTGAAGAGATGGCTACAGCAGTCTCGGTGACAAGTCCCCAACTTTTTCTCCTACTCAGAGTGGGAAAGGCTGCAGCTAGGAGAGGCTCCTCAGACTTCAGAGCGCCCCATAAACAAACATTGACCAACGGTAGGTGACACAAAGATGGGTCTTGCCCAGCTCCGCTTTCTAGAGCATGGTCTGGGCGGGCGGTGGGAAGGAGGATGCAAGACAGAGCAGACCTGCGTCACGGAGAAGCAAAAGCCAAGTCTGGGGAGTGAGGAAAGGTTATATCCTGCTGGGAGATCCGACCAGGAGTCTTTGGGAGCTATTACATTTGAGAAGGCCCCAGAAAGACATGTAAACTTTATTTTCTTTCTTCTCTTTATAAGTGGATCACCCTAGTGTTTAATCAAAGGGTACAGTGGGAAGAGGGAGAGAAGACATCAGCGTTGGGAGGGTGGAGGGAAAGGAAGAGAAGAGGAAGGTGTTCGAGGCACAGGAGGCCCAGCACCAACAGAGGCGTGGGGTGGAGCGTGGGCACACTCGAGAAGCGTTGAGTAATAATTCAGTTTCGCTGGAGCATGAGGTAGTGGAAGAAAGAACTGAAAAGGCGGACAGCAGCCATATCACCACGGAGGCCCTTAAATTCCGAGCTAAGGAATTTGCACTTCATTTAGCAGGCCGCAGGGAACTCCACAGTGACTGGATTAGACGTGTGCTTTGGGAGGAAAAGTCCAGCAGCCTTGCACGGGATAAACTGGAGGTCCCCTTCCAAGTTTCTGCAGAATGACACAGGCCTTCACAAGGATGCTGTCTTGGGAACTGCTGGGCAGGAAGATATTCAGAATTCCCGTATGATGACTCCCCGCTCTGTTCTGAGGAGGTATACAACAAGCATGAACAAAGAGGAAAGCCCTGAGCTCCGGACCAGCTGGTTTACAGCACAGGGAGAAAGCAGGTGAAGGACCGGTGAGCCCACCATGGGGTCAAGGGCTCTGGGACTGCCAAGGAAGGGGCCTTTGAGGAATGGCTCAGGAGGTTCCCACATAGGAGAGAGCTTAAATGCTAACTCACGTCTTCCCTACTGTAATCTAATCGTACTGCATTTTCCATTTAGATGGCACCCAATCGAGGAAGTTTCGGCCAGACAGTCAGGAAGCGAACAGCATCCACTGAATGCAAACAAGGGCCCCGGTTCCCGTTCTGTGTCCACCTTCCTAACACCCCAGAGGGGCTGGGATAAGAACACTGGAGCACCGACTGACTCATTGGACCGGGTGTGTCTGAGAAGCCCAACGCCTGGGGGTAACTCTGACCTCCACACATGTACCCCACCTGTCAGCTTTGCTTAATTGGGTTACAGGAATTAGTCTGGAGAAACAGAGGAAAGGAAGAAACCACATTCTCCTCACTCCTAAGCCTTTAAAGAAGAGGTCAAGCGAGGTCGCCCCTGCTTGACCTGGTGAGGATGGCCAAACAAGGATAATGGCTTCTTGGGGGAATGATAAGGCTGGCGCATACACGGCAGGCAGGAAGTCGGTGACAGTCAGACCAGGGACGACGGATGGAGGAGGGTGCCCCAACGTGCTGCCTGGCACCTAGGGGACACCCACTAATTAATTACTTACAGACTGCGGGAATGAGTCTCAGGTCAGGGGGCACTCAAATGAAGAGAAATACAGTGGAAACTGCAGTGAGAAATCATCTTTCAGCTCCGGGGTAGGCAAAGATGAAAAAGCGGGTAAGATCCCGTGTCAGTGAGGATGTAGGAAGCAGACCTTTGCACGCCCTGCTGCGCAGCGTATGGGTGGCCTCCGCACCAGGCGACTGAGCAATATCGATCAGCACAACAAATGTGTGTAAGTTGCAGGCAAGAGATTTCGCTTCTGGAAATTTATTCTGCAGATGTGTGCATGTGCGCAGCAGCCCATGCACAGTGTTTTTATTTGCAAATTTGCTTGTAGTTGTTCGATATGAAAAAGAATAGGGGACTGGTAAGTTGATTGTGATTTACCGTTCAATTATTTATGAACGATGGTGTGGACTGATCAGCCAGATCAATTACCTCAAAGAACTAGAGGAAGACAGTGTGTTTAGTATAGTACCATTTGTGTGAACAATAGAAACGACGTGTGTGTGCTACCATTTGTGGAGGGAAAATAACAGGTTTGCTTACATAAGCATGGAATATCTCTAGAAGGAAACACTATAAAACCTTTTGGGTTTGCCCCTACGTTGGCAAACTGGGTAGCTGGGGAGCAGGTACATTGTGTACTCATTTGTACCTTTAAAGTTTTATACCGTATACAAGTAGTATTGACCAAGGCTTTTTTAATACAGAGAAATGTCAGGAAGGACCGCGCAGTTCCCGGGTGCTGGTCTGCAGCACCCCCTGCTGTCTATGAGCGCACACTGCGCAAAGTGGGCGCAGACGGGCAAGGCAGGAGATTCTTTGAGGGAGCCCTGAGGCCTCTTAAAGAGAGGAAGGAAGAGCCAACGACATCGGAGCTGGAGGAGACTTAGAAGGAACAGGATGTGCCCTGTGGCATCCAAGGTGTAACAGAAGGGGCACCAGGAATGGGCAGCCTGGGGTTCGAGTCTTGACTCTGACCTTGGGGACTATGTGCTCTTGGACACATGATCCTCTTAATAAGTCTCAGTACTTGCCCTATAAATCGGGCTAATAATGTCTACCCTTAGGGTTGTTGTGAAGATCAAATAAGGTACGAAATGTGAACAGTGCTTTCGAATTGGAAAAGTGCTGTAAAAATGTTAGGGGATTATTTTTAACTAGCTTCCCTCGTTTTATGAGGTAATAGGTAGAACAGGACAGTGGTGAAGGCAGGGACTCCGCAGCCAGAGCTGCCAGAGTCCGAAGCCCAGCTCCACAACCCACTGGCTGGAGTAATCCAGGGTAAATTACTTAATTTGGAGAACTTCGGGTTTTTTTTTTTTTGTCAGTGAAATAGGGTTAATAACATTTTCATAGGGTTCTGGTGACAGTTAAGTGCATAAATACATATAAAACCTTTGGCATAGTGACTGGCACACTTTAAATGCTATGTAAACATCTGCTAGTATTGATTTCTTGTAATATAACCAATGCTTATGTACCTTATGGAGGTGCTTGATACATGTTAACAAGCCTTACCATTTTATAGGTGAATAAATTGAGGCTTGGGGAGGCACGTGACTTGCCTGAGCCACCCAACCGAGTAGCGATCATTCCACCTGCTGAGCACCCTAGGCACCTCCGGGACACAAGCGCGCTGGAGGAGAGGGCGTTCCCAGGTGAGAGCATAGTTCTTCATTCCTGCAACGGGAATTAAAGCTGGACTAGATGGGGGATGAAGGAAGGGGAGTCCATGAGGAAGAGAAGCTTTAGTGGGAGGAAGATGTGGAGAAGAACAGGGCTTGTGGGGAGACAAAGGGCGTACTGTGTCAGGGTCTGTAAGAATCTAGCAAAGAGATGGGATGGGGCACCAATAGGAAACTGAGTGGGAATTAGGGGTACAGGACGCTAGAAGAACTTTAGGGGAGAGGGTGGGAGATTTGCAGCCAAGTTCTGGAGAGGGCGGGAACTGAGAAGATGATAATTATCATCCTCACTATGAGTACATATTGTATTTCCCGAGAAAGGCAATGTGGTGCAGTGGGAAGAGCACTAACAAGTACATATGGAGCATTTACTATGTGCCAGGCTAGAAACCAAACAGACAGAGTTTAAAAAGACTGCTTTGGCTAAATGGGTGCCCTTAGACAGACGGCTAAACCTTCTGAGTCTCCGTTTTTACAACAAGCATAGTAGTACTTACCTGGCAGGATTCTCATGAAAAACGAAGTTAGGCAATAATAAATGTGAAGTACGCGTACACTCAGGGGTGTCCAGCCCGCGGCCCTCGGGCCGCATGGGGCCCAGGATGGCTATGAATGCAGCCCAACACAAAATCATAACTTTACTTAACCCCCCTTTTTTTTTTTTTTTTGCTCATCAGTTTTGCTAGGGTTTGTGTCTTTAACGTGTGGCCCGAGACAACTCTTCTTCTTCCAGTGTGGCCCAGAGACGCCAAAAGGTTGGACGCCCGGGCTGGTAACTGGTATCCTGTGGGCACTCACGCATCTCCGCTGAGCCAGGTGCTGTGAGAGATACAAGATGCCCGAGACAGGAACCCTGTAGCCAAGAGGCTTGGTGTCTGGTTAGAGAAATAGGACAGATGGATAAAAGATTTCGAAAACAAAACAATGTGGGGAATGTTGAGAATCAAAGCGGTGAAAGAACTTGCTAATGGTCACACTTAGCAAGTGGAAGAATCAGATTTCAAACCCAGAACTCTGAGCACAAAATCCACACAAAGGGACTAACGTTAGAAATATCAGGCTAGGGAAATCTGTGTTTTACTCGCACCCACTTGTTCATTCAATGAGTATTTATTGAGTGTTTACTATGTACTAGGCATTGTGCCAAGTGCTACCTGGGCTACTGTGAGCAAAACAGACACGATCCTTGCCCTAATAGGGCTTTATGGCTTGGAAGGCTGCACAATTTTAAAATAAATCACAACCAAATAAATTCTGTGGAGGAAACAAAAAGAGAGGGTGCTGTGACAGAGAATAATGCAGGACCTAAGTAGATTGGGGAGTCATCAAAAGCCTCTCTGAGAAAGTCCCATTATAGCTGAAGACTGGACTTCCACTCAAGATGGCGGCATAGGCAGAATGGCTCCCCGCTTTGCACAACCACATCAAAATTACAACTAAAATATAGAACAAGCATCACTCAGAACTGTCAGAAATTGAGTTGAATGGAATCCGACAAACACGGAATTGAAGAAACCACATCCATCCAGCCTGGTAGGAGGGGCACAGACGGGGAACAGTCTGGTCCCTCACCCACGAGTGGTGGCTAAAAATTCGGAAAGGATATCCTGGGAGTGAGGAGTCTCAGCCCCACACCGAGTCCCCCAAGGTGCCAGTGCCAGGAAGATAAGTCCCCACAACTTCTGGCTGCAAAAACCAGAGGTGATTGAGTCAGTGGAAGAAACTTCTGGAGCTCCAAGCAGTGCCTCTTAGAGAACCCACACACGGACTCACCTGCTCAGACTCACTCTCTCTGAGCTCCAGCACAGATAGCAGCTTGAAAGGCACCAGTGGCATACAGGATGAAACTGAAGTGTCTGGCATCAAGGCGAGCAGAGGCCATTGTCTTTTTTCTAAACTCTCTCCCCCCACAAAGCTGGCAGGCTTCAGCCATATCTGAGGCTCCATCAACCTGGCTAACACTGTTTGACCCGCCTTGGAAATCCCCAGTGACTCCGCCCCACCCAATTTATAGGCTCACCCAAGCTGCTTTTCCATGTGAATGGCTGGTCTTGGCTCATGCTTCATAGCTTCCTACACCCTCTCAAACAAGCAACAGCTGGCCTCAGTGAGCCCCAGGCCCAGCACTAGCAGCAGTCAGTCTAGATTCACAGTTTGGCTTTGCCTGGGAATCTCCAACCCCAGCACAAATAGCAACCTTCTTAATTGCTTTATAGCTTAGGCAGGGCAGGCCCAGGCAAAACATAAGTGGGGGGCTGACCTTGGCCTGCACTATCCGGGAAACCCCAGGGCCATCACACCTAGTGGACAGCTATAGACCACATTGGAGCACCACCACCCTGCCCCCACACAGCAGGTCCTCCACAGAAGGTGGAGGTTGGTGGTCAGTGGTCACAGCCAATCCTTGCAGCTGACTGGCCTGGGTAAATCTCTACCACTGATTTGCCAATAGCAAGCTCAACTACAAGAGGAGGGTGTACTCAGCCCACATGCAGGGTGTACCTTGAGTACCCAGCTAGGGCGATAGGGGAGGCTGTGCACCTGGACCATACAGGACACCTACTACATTAGGGCATATTACCAAGACGCAGAGCCAAGGCAGCTCTACCTAATATATAGAAACAAATACAGGGAGGCTGCCGAAGTGAGGAGACAAAGAAACATGGCCCAAATAAAAGAACAGCTCAAACCTCCAGAGAAGAGCTAAATTAAATGGAGATAAGCAATCTATTAGATGCAGAGTTCAAAATACTGGTTATAAGGATGCTCAAGGAGCTTAGTTAGTGAGGACCTCAACAGCAGAAAAAAGATCCAGTCAGAAATGAAGCATTCATTAATTGCAATAAAGAACAGTTTGTAGGGAAATAACAGTAGACTGGAAAAAGCTGAGAATCAAAGCAGTGATAGGGAACATAAAGAAGTAAAAAAAAAAAAAAAAAAAAATCAGAACACCAACAAAAAAGAATCCAAAAAAATGAGGGTCATATAATAGGTCTTTGGGACAATTTCAAGAAGCCCAATATTCATATCATGGAGGAGCCAGAAGGAGAAGAGAAAGAGCAAGAAATCAGAAATGTATCTGAATAAATAATGAAAGAAAACTTCCCTAATTTTGTAAAGGAAATAGACATGCAAGTCCAGGAAGCACAGAGATTCCCAAACAAGATGGATGCAAAGAGGCCCACTCCAAGACACATCAAAATTAAAATGCCAAAGTTTAAAGATAAAGAGAGAATCTAAGAGCAGCAAGAGAAAAGCAGTTAGTTACCTACAGGGGAGTTCCCATAAGACTATCAGCTGATTTCTCAAAAGAAACTTTGCAGGCTAGAAGGGATTGGCAAGAAATATTCAAAGTCATGGAAAGCAGGAAACTACAGCCAAGATTGCTACACCCAGCAAAGCTATTGTTTAGAATCCAAGGGCAGATAAAGAGCTTCCCAGACATGAAAAAAACTAAAGGAGTTCATCATCACCAAACCATTATTATATGAAATGTTAAAGGGATTTACTTAAGAAAAAGAAGATCAAAACTATGAACAATAAAATGGCAAAAATACATATCTATCAACAATTGAATCTAAAAAACAAAATAAGCAAATGAGAAGAACAGAGAATCATGGATACAGAGAGCATTTTGATGGTTGCCAGATGGGAGAGGGGTGTGGGGGAATGGGTGAACAGGTGAGAGGATTAAGTCAAATAGGTAGTTACAGGATAGCCATGGGGATGTAAAGTACAGCATAGGAAATGGAGTAGCCAAAGAACTTGCACACATGACCCATGGACATGAACAATGGTGGGGGATTGCCTGAGGGAGTGGGGGTTGCTGGGTGGAGGGGGACCAAAGGGGAAAAATCAGGACAACTGTTATACCATAATCAATAAAATATAAAAAATAAATAAAATAGTTAATCAACAGTTTTTTGAAAAAGCCAAAGCCTGAAGAATGAGGAGGATTGGTGTGTGTACAAAGGAGACAGAGTCCTGAGCAAGGAGAATAGTCCAGGTAAGAGAAATAGAAAGCCTTAATGAAGAAACTAAAGATCATGTGAAGGAGCCTGATGAAGGTGAAAGGTGCCAAGGTCAGGCTGGAGGAGTAACACAGGCCGCACCACGCAGACCCACGTGCACCACATTAAAAACTTCAGATTTGATCCTAAGCTCAATGAGAAACCAATGAAGGGTTTTTAAGAAGCAAAGTGACCCGATCCATTGATGCCTGAGAAAGGTCATTCCGGGATGCTCTGTGGCACAGGGGTGATGTGGCAATGGGTGGAGGTGGCGGCAAACTGCAGTCATCCCGGAAGGCTGATGATGGCTTGGACTGGGGTGGATGGAAATAAGAACAGGGTGGGCAAAAGTAGGTTTACAGTTGCGAGTATGCATGACACAGAGTTTATTCTTGTGTTGTTATTTATTCATTATTGGGTTACTTTCCCTATGAACAACTGAAACCTACTTTTGCCCCACCCTGTACTTCTTCGGAGTAGCAGTGTGAGGTCTGGATGCCATATTGGATATAAGGAGAATAAGGAGGGTTGGTTGTCAAGGTTGACTCTGAGGTCAGGAAATGCCATTTCTACGATGAGAGGGACTGAGGAAAGAGCAGACTGGGGGCAGCAGGGTGTGGATCAGGCATTAATAGCAATGGGAGCAAAGAGAGGTTATAATGATAATTTACTTTGAGAATATTCAATTCTATGGTAAAAGATGAATAAGATTGTAGTCTGTAAAACATGAGTGAAACTTTTAAAGGTGTGTTTTGGCTGGTGTGGCTCAGTGGACTGAGCAGCAGCCTGCAGACCAGATCACCGGTTCGATTCCTGGTCAGGGCACATGTCTGGGTTGCAGGCCAGGTCCCCAGTTGGGGGCGTGCAGGAGGCAACCAGTTGATGTTTCCCTCTCTTTGTCCCTACCTCCCCTCTCTCTAAAAATAAATAAATAAAATATTTTTATAAAAGAAACTTAAAAAAACATTTTATTTATTTTTAGAGAGGGGAAGGAAGGGAGAAAGAAAGGGAGAGAAACATCAATGTGTGGTTGGTCCCCCCTCACGCAGCTCCCACTGGGGACCTGGCGCGCAACCCAGGCATGGGCCCCGACCAGAATCAAACCAGGGATCCTTTGGTTCCCAGCCCACGCTCAATCCACTGAGCTATGCCAGCCAAGCTAAAAAAGAAACTTTTAAAGATGTTTTAAATATAGATCAGTAGCTAGTAAGCAAAATGTTTGTTTGACACAGTCAGAGGTCATAAGATGTGTTAAGTAGTCATTTAACTACTAGTAGTCATAGGATGTGTTAAGCAAGTAGAGCATGTGTGTGTTAAATACAGATAGGAAGAACCAAGAGACGCCTAATTTTCACAAGGTACCTGGGTACCATAGTCATGATGCACTAAATACCAAAAAGGTACAAAATATTCATGATATCCTGACCATGCATAAGATACATGAGGCACTAAATATACCAAAGGCACTAATATTCAGGATAAATTAAATATGTGTGAGCACTCAATATTCATGAGCTTTTACTTTGATTCTTTGGTGATAGCTATTCTGGCCCCCTGTATACTCTGTCGAAGATGTACAAATATACTCATGGCTATTCTGCAGGCTAATTAGCGAGTTACAGTGTGGCCCAGCAAACTTGTTTGTATGCCTGTCTGAGAAAGCAAGTGTACGCCACCTTCCATCTATGGGTCCCCTTGCTTGAGTGTCACCTCTGGTCCTTGTAATATTATCAGTAGGAAAGGCTGATGCAGCAGAGACAGACACAGAACATATGAACATCACATACCCCAAATCCGGGGAGTGGGACCCTTGACCCTGCTTGCACCCTAACTTAGGCGGTGAAGTAGTCCCATCCCTTTTCCCTTGTTTCCTGCCATATTAAATTGATCATAATAAACCATGTAATTTGAGCATTTCCCAATTAGGGCCACACCTGTCTCAGGGTGTGGGTTCCTTATACGTTGACAGTGGTTTTATTAATTAATATCTTATCTTCTGCCTGGTCAGGGGTGTCTTCAGGGCTCACAGAAATAACCATGAGAACACGTTCCTGGTATTTATCCCCATGCCGATCTGAGTCCAAGGATCACTGATGTGGTCAATCCTTTGGCAATAGAATCAGCTTGTGTACCTCCTAGGGTGAGGAGGCAGGGAGGAGGATCGGGAAGAGACAGCGTTTGGAGATAACCAGGTTCACGCGTTAACTGAAAGGTATTCTAAATGGCCAGTTCCAACTCCTTGTTTCTCAGGCCTGAGGCATGACTCAGGTCTGAGAAATGCCTCCATGCAAGTAAGACAACATGCAGCTTTAAAGGGGGCTAATGAGGACTTTGTGGGAGCCAAGTCTTCCCCCATCCACCCCCTACCAGTCAGGCATTGAGCTCTCTCTGCATTCCCTGAGAGGAGAAGAAAAACAATGCAAACTGACCTACTTTGTAATGTCTTCAAAGGGTTCTTCAATTCGTTCATATTCATTTGTCCTTTTATTGAATCATTAGAATATAAGAACCTGAGGACAGAGTTGATGTCCCTATAGAGTGTTTTTAGATTTTTAAAAATCACAGCCCATAGCAAGAAGTACATTTTATATGTGGCTCAGGTCACATATACTTACATAAATATATAAGTGCAACAAAAATTTCTCAAGACAATACTAACCTTTCCTACCAGTCATGCACTCTGACCTTTTCTATTCCATTCTGTTCTTTTTTTTAAAATGATGATTACTTCTCACTAACTGATTTCACAATTACTAACAGGCTACAACTTGCAGTTTGAAAACTGTTAATGAGTGTGTGAAGGGCATGAAGACGAAAAGCTGGGTTTGAGTCCCAGCTCAGACGTTTGTTGTGTGGGCTCTGGCAAATTACGTGGTCTCCATGGGCCTCATTTTTAAAAAGATTTTATTTATTTATTTTTTAGAGAGGGGAAAGGAAGGAGAAGAGAGAGAAAGAAACATCAATGTGTGGTTGCCTCTTGCAAGCCCCTAAATGGGGACCTGGCCTGCAACCCAGGCACGTGCCCTGACTGGGAATCGAACCTGCAATCCTTTGGTTTGCAGGACCATGCTCAATCCACTGAGCTACACCAGCTACGGCACTGGGCCTCATTTTTTAAAATTTATCTGGAAAAGGAGAAAATTGGACTTACCAATTCTCAAACTTCCTTCCAGTGTTAAGATATGTATTTTTAAGAATTAGGAAAGCTCCCCAAGAACAAAGATGTTATAAGAGACCGAGGCTAAGATCATCTACACCCTCATATTCCCAGTTACTATGCATGGATAGTTGGACAGTGAACAAGACTGATAGGAAAAAAATGGGTTCACTTGAAATAAGTTGCTGGAGGAGAGCTCTAGGACTCCCTGCACCACCAGAAAGACAAACGAGTGGGCTGTAGAGCAGATCAAGCCTGAAATCTCGCTGGAGGCAAAAATGACAAAACAAAAGCTTCTCCTGGTTCAGGCACACGTGAGAAGGCAGGTTCTTTGGAAAAGACAGTAATGCTGGGAAAATCAAAGGCAGCGGGAAAAGATGAAGAAAATATGGGGTGGATTCGCTCCATAACGGAGCCACAAACGTGAGTCACAGGAGCTGAGCAGGGCTGTGAGGACAGGACACTGTGGACGTCACTCATTCAAAGGGTCGCCAGGAGTCATAGCGGACTCAATAGCAGGTAAGACAACACACCCAACGCTGCAACACCCCCTCCCCCAGAGTACTACTCTCTTACAGAGCACCCGGGACTGGGTTTCTGTCACTATTGGCTGAATGACTATGTCATCTAGGAGGCCGGGCTGTTAAAGGATCATCTAATAAAAATAGTTATTGATGTTAGTTATTTTAATATTCCCTTGAAGGAAAGTCTTACAGACATTTTACAAAGTGTCAGCCCATTTGACCGTAATTTGGTCATTATCATCACCTATTACCTCTTCAAATTCTTTATTACGCAGTTAAATGACGATAATGTCTTCATAGTTTACGACAAACTCTAACCATGATGTCACAAAAACTTCATAAGCAGGTAGGAAAGATGCTATCATATTTTTAGAAAAAAAAACTCATTTTTTAACAGATGAGGGCGTTTATTTATTTAGTATTTTTTATTTCAGAGAGAGGGAAATGGAGGGAGAAAGAAAGGGAGAGAAATATTGATCAGTTTTCTCTCACACACCTGGACTGGGAACAGAACCCGCAGCCTGGGCATGCACCCTAAGCATAGACCGGGAACGGAACTGGCAACCTTTTGCATTGTGAGATGACGCCCAACCAACTGAGCCACACCAGTCAGGGAGAGATGAGGAAATTTAGAGGACTAAATGTCTTGTCCAGTCGCAAAGGTCATAAGAGCTGCTAATTGGCATTGCTGCACCACGAACCCGTGCCTTCCACTTCTACATCCAGGGCCTCTGTCCTATGAGAACCCAGACCCAGGACTAGGCCCCCCAGCTGTCTTTCTGCAGCTGTGAGGGGAAGTTGGGCTGGGTATGCCCAACTGAGTCAGATTTGCCGAAATATCCCAGCCCTGCCGCGCTATACTTAAAAGCTCATCTGGTCTTTGTCCTACTTTAAAATGTGAATCTCTTCTGAGGGAAAGCCAATCCATGTGTTTCTGATTTGTTTACGCTTAATTTCTCCAAATAGTGCTCTCTGACAGCCTTGAGCTTCATACCTTTTCTGGAAGACAGGAAATGTCTTTTGGATGCCAAGGGTGTGTAGACTGGGAAGCGATGGAGCTCTCAGGCACCCACTGGGATCCTCCCCATTAGGAAAATAATGTCTCCCATCTTTATAGTGGAGCCGACGCCCAGCTTCCACTCCATTTTCCAGCTCCAGCTCCAGCCAAGGTGACAGTTGTAATACCCGGGCCAGCCATCATGGGACTCCCTCCAGAACATAGGACATAATAAAGCAAAGAATGAACTTGATCCTTAATAGCTTGGCCAGGGCATAATGTGAGGTCACATGTGAGAGAAGCAATGATTCTTTGTTGCTTCATGACTATCCTAAGTATATACCTCAGCAGGAGACCTCAGATGTTCCCTCTAGGCAAACGTATAATAATGAAAGTAAAAATATGACCTGGGGTAACATGATGGGTATCCCCTAATGGAGAGAATATATGGAGAAAATACAGCACAGCGGAACTGCTGTGTAGTCGGGCAAACCTGGGTTCAAAGCTTTGGCCTGGCATTAAGCCTAGGGACTTTAGGCAAGTTACTTAACCCCTGTGAATATCACCAGTAAACCCCAACCCCCCAAAATTGTTTCAAGAATTAAACAAGATAATGGGTATGGCAGGACAATTAATAGGCACTTAATAAATGGCAGCTAGTAGTATTATAGTATCTGAAAGTAACATGCCATATGTTGAATTCCCTCCATATTCCCATTTAAATCATGCTCTAGGCAGTCTCCTGACACCCTGCTGAGTTCAATATGGAAGTTTTGGTAACAATCAATCAAAAATAATTTAATGAGAATGTGACGGTGTACAGCCAACGCCAGATGCTGTAAGGGTGGACTGAAGAAAAGCAAAAAAAGTAGGTTTACAAGGTTGCTGAGGAAATAACACAAGTCACGGATACTTGAGAGAGATCACAAAGCAACTGAGCATCGGATTAACGGAACCCAAGCTGAGTCTTGGGCCACTGGGGATGCAGAAGCGAGCCTGGGGGATATGGAGGCATGCTGGAGGATGGCCTTAACCAGGTAAGCCTTCTTTATGACTCTTTTTTTTTTTTAAGATTTTATTTATTTGCCCTGGCTGGTGTAGCTTAGTGGGTTAAGCGCGGGCCTGTGAACCAAGAGATCACGGTTCGATTCCCAGTCAGGGCACATGCCTGGGTTGCAGGCCAATTCCCAGCAGGGAATGCACAGGAAGCAACCATACATTGATATTTCTCTCCCTCTCTCCTTCCCTTTCCCTCTAAAGATGATAAATAAATAAATAAATAAAAGATTTTATTTATTTATTTTTTAGAGAGGGGAAGGGAGGGAGAAAGAACGATGGAAACATCAGTGTGTGGTTGCCTCTCGTGCACCCCCAACTGGGGACCAAGCCCACAACCCAGGCATGTGCCCTGACAGGGAAGTGAACCAGTGACCTTTTGGTTCGTAGGCTGGCGCTCAATCCTCTGAGACACACGCAGCAGGGCTATATTGTAATTTTGTGAGAAAGAAAAATTATTTAAAAGTTTTCAGGAAACAATTTTAATTATATATTGTTATCTGAGCCTGGTCTCATCTCATCTATAGCCTCAGTGTTATGTAATAATTATAAGAGTTCAGAATCTATTCTGAGAGCACTGTAAGAGGCTGAATCAAAGCATTTATGTTATGGTTATCATAATTCTACTACTGGGTGTTTTATTCTGTTCTAATTACATAAATGTTTGCTAACGCATATATGGTATATACAACTCCCATTTAACCAACATATGGAATACATTGGAATACTTCATTTCTTGTTCATTCTGATTAAGTGGGAGTTCAATGAGTCGCTCTCTCTTCTGAGGAATTCAACACATTTTTATTTCTGGCAGTTCATTAACATTACTCAATCTTTGAATGAAGAGGCTAGGGATTATCGTCTCTAGGTGATAGATGGAGAGGTGGATTCAGAACAATGTAAAGTTGGAAGGAACTTTAAAGGTTGACTAATGAGACTCTTTATTTTACAAATGAGAAAAGTAAAACCCAGAGAAGACAAGGGCCAGAAATTTGGAGATTATCCGGACAAGAGCTGGAATAAAACCACTTGATCATTTATTTTCCAATGGGAACCTCCCAACAGATTTCCCTCTTGGTGCCCAATATTTAAGATGAGCTGCATATGAAAAGCCAGGCTTGTTTAGGGTTCACCTATGTGATAGGTGGTTCCTGTCTCTTCCCAACCCCAGCGTAGGGACTAAATTCAACCCAACTATAGAATCTAATGACAGTGGTCTGGAGGAGAGAGTTCTTAAATGAATAGAGATACAAGACCCCACCTCAGCCTTGGCAATGAAGTGCAGTCGAAATGGGGAGCAAGAACATTCCGTGAGGCCAATTTTAGCCCTTAAAATTTTTATCATCACAATGTTCAAGGAGCTTGCTTACAAACTAGCTCATATGAGAAAGTTAAAGAGTCCTAAGTATCATCAGTAGAGCAAGGAAGAATGGAATGAAAAACATGATGTGTATGGTGTGAGGGTGGGTATAGGGTGGTTGGGACTGAGCACTCTAGACCAGTGAGATCTCTTAAGGAATGATATTATAGGTAGAAGGAGCAGGTTAAGGAAGGAAAGCCAGAAAGAGTACTATTGCCAAGAACTGTTATCAATTAACATTCTGGAAACCACAGCCATACTTCTCTTCTTTGGGGATCCTATAAAACGAAACCATAAAGATTCATTGAGCCAACGAGGCTGTGGCTGCGTACTGGTGCGGGTGGTAGGGAATAAGGGTCAAGAGGCTCACAAAGGGATCCAGATGTCTGCTTCACTGAAGTGGAAAAACCATCAGAGCGGTTTTCACAAGATATCTGGCAGGACAAGTTGCCGCAGAAGCCAACTAAACTAGCTGAGAGTAGGCATGAGGTGCGCAGAGAGAGAGGGGGAGAGAGAGAGTTTTAATTCAAGAGGTGTCGCTGAGTTGTGAAAGAAACGGCCAGCCCTAAATCAGAGGCTCACCTCTCAATTGGATGGAAACGTCAGTCCTGGGTTCTCTTGTTCTCTGAGAATGAAGGCCCTGCCTTCCGAGAAAGAAGCTACTGAACAACTCTGTTCCCTTTTGCTGGATCCATAAGTTTCTTGTGCAGTTGTAGGCAGGCAAGAACATTTCGGGCCTGCCTCTTTGTACCTTAAATAATGCATAGGTCAAATTTTGTAACCCCCAAAATTCTACTGATAGAATTGGGGCAAGCAGTTGGACCTAAAAGCTGAGTAAGCAAAGGTTAAGAACAAAGATAGGGGCAAGTTGAAAGCAGGGTCCTCCCAGGGAGTTTGTGGCAGCTGACAGTCTAGAACTTTCTGTGTAAAGGGCCAGATAGTAACTATTTCTGACTTGTAGGCCCTGGAGTCCTTGTCACAGACACTTTTCTGCCATTGTGGAGCAAAAGCAACCACAGACAATACATAAATAAATGAGTGTGCTCAGTGTCCCCATAAAAGTTTACTTAGGGACACTGAAGCTTGAATTTCATGTAATTTTCACATATTACATAATATCATTTTTTTGTTTTTTGTGTATATATATTTTATTGATTATGCTATTACAGTTGTCCTGATTTTTCCCCCTTTGCCCCCCTCCACCCAGCAACCCCCACTCCCTCAGGCAATTCTCCCACCATTGTTCATGTCCATGGGTCATGTGTGTAAGTTCTTTGGCTACTCCATTTCCTATACTGTACTTTACATCCCCATGGCTATCCTGTAACTACCTATTTGTACTTCTTAATCCTCTCTCATCTTCACCCATTCCCCCACACCTCCCTCCCATCTGGCAACCATCAAAACGCTCTCCGTATCCATAATTCTGTCTCTGTTCTTCTCATTTGCTTATTTTGTTTTTTAGATTCAATTGTTGATAGATATGTATTTTTGCCATTTTATTGTTCATAGTTTTGATCTTCTTCTTTTTCTTAAATAAATCCCTTTAACATTTCATGTAATAATGGTTTGGTGATGATGAACTCCTTTCATTTTTTTCATGTCTGGGAAGCTCTTTATCTGCCCTTTGATTCTAAATGATATCTTTGCTGGGTAGAGCAATCTTGGCCGTAGGTCCCTGCTTTTCATGACTTTGAATATGTCTTGCCAATCCCTTCTAGCCTGAAAAGTTTCTTTTGAGAAATCAGCTGTTGAACATCATCCGTTTGTCAAAATTATTTTCAACCATTAAAAAATTTAAACTATTCTTAGTTCATGGGCCATAAAAAAACAGTAGGCCAGATCTGGCCTGCAGACTATAGCTTGCAGACTCATGGTCTAGAATAATGTTGTCCAACAGAACTATAATGAGAGCCACATATGTGACTTAACATTTTTCTGGTAACCTCTTGTAAAAGATAAAAAGAAACAGGTGACATTAATGTTAATAATATATTTTATTTAACCCAATATATCCCCAAATACTATAATTTCAATATGTTTCAATATAAAAATTACTAATGAGACATTTTGTCCTATTTTTTATACAAAGTCTTCAAAATCCAGAGGGTATTTTACCCTGAGAGCACATCTCAATTCATTCTAGCCATATTCCAGGAGCTCAACTGCTGCATATGGCTAGAGGCTACCACATTGGGCAGTGGGACAGTGCCGATCTAGGACAGTATTTGCAAGCTTTCGTTTGCATCAAAATCTCCTGGAAGGCTGTTAAAACACAGATTATTGGACCCCAGACCTTCTCATTTAGTAGGTTTGGGCAAACTTGCATTTCTAACAAGTTCCTGGGTGGTATTGATGCTGTTGGTCTGGGGACCGTACCCTGAGAAACACTTATCTATAAGGTGGGCTAGAAAGAAAAGTAGAGAAGCAGGAATATGTAAAACCAAGAGCTAAAAGACTGAATACTAGACACTGAGATACCATTATACACCTAACAGAATGGGCAAAATTAAAAGCACTGACGACACCAAATGCTGGCGAGGATGTGGAGCAACGGGAACTCCCCTTCATTGCTGGCGGGAGTGCAAAATGACATGGGCACTTTGGAAGACAGGTTAGCAGATCCTTACAAAACCAGACATACTTTTACCATACGATCCAGTAATCACACTCCTTGGCATTTACCCAATGGAGCTGAAGACACGTTTACACAAAAAGCTGCACATGGGTGTTTATAGCAGCTTTATTTGTGACTGCCAAAAGTTAGAAGCACCCACGATGTCCTTCAGTAGGCGAATGGATCAATAAACGGGTACATCCAGCCATGAATTAGTGTTCAGTCCTAAAAGGAAATGAACTGTGAAACCTTGAAAAGACATGGAGAGACCTTAAGTGCATATAACTAAGTGAAGGAAGCCACTATGAAAAGGCTACAACTACATGATCTGCTGAAAAAGGCAAAATACGGACACAGTAAAAAGACCAGTGATTACCAGGGGCTAGGAGGGAGGAAGGGATATATAGGTGGATCACAGAGGGTTTTTAGGACAGTGAAACTACTCCGTGTGATACTGTGATGGTAGATACAAATATATAATGATATATTTGTCAAAACCCATAGAATGTACAGCACCAGGAGTTAACCCTTGTGTAAACGATGGATTTTGGGTGACAATGATGTGTGAATGTGGGTTCATTGATTGTAACAAATACACCACTCTGGTGCAGGATACTAATATTGGGGTAGGCCATGCATTTTTGGGAGCAGGGAATAAGGGGAACTCTGCATTTCAGCATTTTCCAGATAATTTTGCTGTGAACCTAAAACTGCTATGAAAAACAGTCTATGAGAGAGAGAGAGACAGAGAGACAGAGAGACAGAGAGAACCATATTATTAAGTCAGAAAAACAGTAGGACTCCAGAGATAAAGACCTTGAAACAGAGGTAGGGCCTTGCAACTGGGGAAACCTCCCTCGTGCTACCCTCCAAAGCAAGAGTCAGAAGTCAGAAGGAAATAGCTTCTCTTTTTCTCAAGGAAAGAGTCAAGCTTCTCCAGATTTCAGTTTTGCTGGTGTCCTGAGGAAAGACAGAGCTGGAGAACCCTGCCTAAGTAGGGGCCAGCTCAGAATGTGAGCAATTTTTAAAAGTATTTGCCATCGAACAACTATCTCCTAGCTCTGAAAAACTCCAGTAAAGATGCCCAAGCCTCTTCTTATTCAACACAATGATCTACAAAACAACTGAACTTCCAGGTGAAACCCATAAGTATGTCTTCTTAGAATACCTTAGACTGCTGAAATAGGAAACAAGACAGATAAAATAATATAGAAATTGGGGCTGCTCAAAGATTGCAATAATTATGTGGGCTGTGCATTTTCAGGAAGATTCTATAAATCCAGACTCTATTTTCTACCTTAAGGGTATATAATCAACCAATTTGGAAACCACATCTTTCATGACTGTCCTTTGATTGCCCTTTGGAAGAAAGCTTGTTTGTAGTGGTCCATTACAACATGCAAAGCTTTAATGGATCTTTAAAAACAGGTCCCCCCATAAGTCCTTGAACTTTGTGACCTCAAGTAAAACTCTGGATCTTAAATATTTTTTTTTCAAGAAACTGTTTTCTGGTCCATTGGTGTCAGAAGATCCTTCATTATATAGTTTGGGGGTCTCTCAAATTCAGGAGAAACTTAAAGGTCTAAAGAAAACCTGAAAACACATCCTTTTAAGGTGTCTTTTTCAGGTGGTACTCTTCTATGAACCTTTTCTAACATCTGGTTCCAATCAAACACTGAGAAATAGATAACTCAGTTTTGGAGGGCAATGAAACAGAGATATTCAGAACTCTTCACTTTACAAAGCAAACACTAGTTCAATGTCTAATTCATCTATTTAAATATCAAATATAATCCCATTAAAATCAATTCAAGAAATGTTATACTTAGAAAAATATCAAAATGTAAAAAGATGAGAAAGAACATTAATTCTGACCTTTGCAGGGATAAAAGGGCTTGCCATAGGGAAAACACAATATTGTCTTTAATAAATAATTAACTCAAGTATATCCTCCCCCCTACTCCAAGCAGAAACATTTACTCAGCAAAGGTAAATGCATAAATTTGTCAGGATCTCATCTCAAACTAAGTAGAAATTCCTGGAGCACAGATGAAGAGACAGTGACCTGGAACCCCATCCAACCAGAAGGGGAAAAGCAGAAACAAGTAAAAGAAACCATGTCTGGTAGCCAAGTTAATTTCAGAAAGAACAATGAAAGGAGTTTAGTCCCGCAAGTCAGAGAAGCCTGTGAAGAACTGCAAATTTGAATCACAGAGGTGTGCAGCCCATTGAAGTCATTGGGCCACTAGTCCTTTAGGAAACTGGAAAAATAACTTGTTTAATACAGATGTGAGCATGCATATAACAATCCTGCAACGATTTATATAATCGTTTATAATTTATATAATCGTTATATAATTTAAAAATTGACTTGGAATGATATGATTGCTTCCTATGAGGGATTAATTCAGAGTTCTCTCTTTGGCACTGAGGTTGTGTCAATAATACACCTTAACCCTAAATGACTTTCAAAAGTAAGTGCTTTATTTAAATTTGAGTTTTACTTGGGAGGCAAATGAAATACTATTTATCACTCAAAACTGTAAAAGTGTAGAAAATACTTTATTAATGTAACTTCATTAAGGTACCACATTGTACATTGTCTTCCAGAGTTGAAAAAGAAAAGAAAAAGGAAGAGAGAAAGGGGGAAAAAGGGAAGAAAGAAGAAAAATAATTTAGCCTTTATAAATATACTTTGGAGGAGAAAGTCTGCATTCTGCACTAAGTTTTCAGGATGAAATAGGTTTAAATTGTTCCCATTTCCATCAAAGAATGTTCTTAAATAGATATCTTTCTTTAAAAATCCAATCATAAGTTTAGATTCATTTAAATATCCCCAAAATAGCAAGGAAAAAAAGGAGTTTGTTACTTAAGGGCACCATCATTCTGAGTTGAGTCGAGGTTACTGAAATGTGATCAACTTTATATAAAAATCTTTCACAGTTGCTCCTGTAGAGGGACACTCAATGAATAGAAAAATAAGGTCACCATTTCCTAAAAAAAACTTTAAATTCAGATGAAGGCAAAGAAGACATAAAAGAATTATTTGAGTATTTCAAGCTTCTTCTCATTTTAATCTGAGGTTTGTATATATCTTTGGGTAAGACTGTGAAACCAATCCCACTCACCTTTCAACAAACATGTTCAACATACAATAGATATATTCCAAAAAAGAAATACAAGAGCTGAAAGAAAAACTAACTATGTATTAAATATTTGCTCTATAATCAAAATGTTACCTTTATTAATGTATTCAGATGAGTTCAATGTTATGTTAAATTTTCCTATAATCTTCATTTCCAAAACAAACCATGCCGATACTAAACGAGATGATATGATCTCAAAATAATGAACAGAAGACTTGAATAGTTCTCTAACATCATTGGCCATAAGAAAATACAAAACAAAACCACAAGGAGGTACTGCATCACACCCTGTAGAACGGCTATTGTGTCTTCAAAAAATGAAAATAACAAATGTTGGTGAGGATACAGAAAAATTGAAACCTTGGTGCTTTGCTGGTCGTAATGTCAAATGGTGCAATGGTGAAAAACAGTTTGGCATTCCTCAAAATGTCAAGCAGAATTACCATATAACCCAGCAATTCCATTCGTATATGGAATATGTCCAAGAGAATTGAAAAAAGAAAAAGAAAACCAGATACTTCTACACTAATGTTCACAGCAGCATTATTCACAATATTGAAAAGGCGAAAACAATCCAAATTTCCATCAACTGATGAATGGAGAACCAAATTTGGTCTATACATACAGTGGAATATTATTCAGCCATAGAAAGGAATGAAGTTGACACCTGCAACAGCATGGATGAAACTTGATATTACACAAATGAAATAAGACAGCCACAAAAGGACAAATATTGTATGATTCCTCTTATATAAGGTGCCTAGAATAGACAAGTTCATAGTGACTGGAGGTTACCAGGGATTGAGGGCAGGGGGAATGGGGAATTTCCGTTTATTAGGTACAGAGTTTCTGTTTGGGGTAGTAAAAAACTATGGAAATGGACAGTGATGACAGTTGCACAACATAGTGAATCTACTAGATGCCAATGAACTGTACGCTTGAAAATGATTAACATGGTAAATTTTATGTATACCTTAGAATAAAAAATACACAAAAAGATTCCTAGTTTTTCAAACTGTTCTGGGTACTATGAGAGAGAGAGAGACAGGCAGAGAAAACAGTAAGTTCTCAATGAAACAAGGGGAAATGAGCTCCAGCTCCGCAACTTGAAGGGTGAGGTAGGAAAAGGCATGTCACTAGGTCCACTTTCTAAAGTCAAAACTGAGATCTGAAATAACTATCAGGACAACATGGGCCAACAACACCCTATTTCTAATTTGTGCCTGAGTTAAAAGAACCTCTTCTGCTTAACAGAGTGCTTCTCAAGCTTTTATTTTTTTTGTTTTTAGAGAGAGGGAAAGGAGAGGGAGGGAGGGAGGGAGGAGGAGAGAGGGAGAGAGGGAGAGACAGACAGACAGACATGGATTCGTTGTTTCGCTTATTTACGCATTCATTGGTTGGATCTTATATGCACCCTGACCAGGGATGGAACCCACAACCTTGACATACATGGACAGTGTTCCAACCAACTGAGCTACCCAGCCAAATATAAACACCCTAAAAGGTGCTTATTGTGTTTACTTTTATCATCTTCAATATTTCAACTCACAGAATTTTTTCAGCATCATCTGGGGACAAAACCTTGCATTTTCCTGAAATACCACATCCCCAAGTGGGACTGCCAATGTAAACGGCTTGTTCTGTGCAAATCAAAGTGAACTTCGTTGAACAGTTACATTAACACCCAAATGCCTTCGCCGCCCACTGCAGCCCAGGACCCAGGACAGATGTCCCTCGGAAGGGGGTTTCCCAACAACACCCAACTCTACAAATGGGCATAGGTCTATTATTCTCCGGGAGGTTCCAAAGGATTCTAGGAGTTGGGGGGGACGCCCAAGGGGCAAAAATAAAATGTTGGCACAAAGTGGGCAGCTGATACGTTTACGATTATAAAGCAGTTGCTGAACGATTTTTCAAATCTTTCCACCGCTTCCCTCACTTGTCTCACCCAGCTAAAACCGCATTCGGGCTCCCCCCCCCCCCATGCTCCGCCCCTTTACTGCCCTACTAGCCAATCTTCGGGCTGGTGCTTGCGGGTCCCGGCCAATCCCGAACCCGTTTACTCTGAGCGGGAAAGGCGCAAAAGCTGCGAGAGAACGAGGGCGGCTAACCGCCCCCTCCTGGCCTTGTCTCTGGGGGGTGGAGGGTAACAGGCTCTGGGGGCGGTTGCCCATTGGCTGGGAAGCGGGCCAATGAGGGGGTGTGAGGCGGGGGGCGGATCTCACAGGAGGGGGCCAGCCGCGGCTGGCTGGTGCCGGGTCTCGAGCCGGGGCTGGCGATATAACGGCCTCTCCCCCAGACCCTCTTCCCCGCTCCGACCCCCCCACCCACAGACCCGCTCCAGGCAGCGCCGGGGGCGGTGGCGGCGGCAGGTGCGGGCTGAGGGAGCCGGGCCTCGACGCCCCCCCTCACCCCCGGGCCCCAGGAGCTGTACCGAGTCCCGGACGGGTTGGGGGGCCCATGGAGGTGAGAGGTGGACCCCGCGGGCGGCCCCCTCACCCCCCAGGCCTCAGGGAGGGACTCGAGGTAACCGGTGGGGACGGGCAGGGTCTGGGTGGCGGCCGGACGTGGAGGACGGCGACGGTGAGGAGCGGCTGAGGGGCGGGCGCGTCCGCAGACGCGGTTCTCTGGGGAGGCGGCTGCGGGGCGGGAGGGGCAGGTCGCCGGCGCGGAGCCTCGACGGGACGGGGCCGCGGCTGCGGGCGGGGCGGGGGCTCGCGGCGCGGCCGACGGGACGGGTTGCGGGTGGCGGGAGGCGGCCGCGACGCCCGACCCTCGCTGCGATCTTCGCGGCGGGCCGGGCGGGCCCGTCGGGGCGGGCGCCGCGGCGCCGGAGGCGGGGCCCGCGGACGGCCGGGGCTGAGGGAACCCCGGGGGCGCGAGCGCGGGCCCGCGTGGGTGCCCTCGGCGGGGCTTCGCCATTAGGCGAGGCGAACGGCGAGGGGCCGTTTCGGCTTCGCCCTGCGTGACGTCCCCGTCGCGTTTCCCGTCCCCTCCCGCAGCCCAAGGTGGCGTTCCGCGGAGGCGCGAACCGCTGCTTGAACCTCTGCGCCGACGCGGGCGGCCGACTAACGGACGTGCTCAACGGCGTGATGCTGCCCGGCGCCGCGGCCTTCTACGACTGCTACAAAGCGCAGGTGCTCGACGGCGCCGCCGGGGTGGGGGGCCGGGCCGGACGGGGCCGGGCGGTCCGCGCGGGTCCGCCTTCGGGACGCGACGGTCCCCACGGCGCCTACACGCCGCCCGCGGAGTCCGCGCCGCGCTTCGGGAGCCAGTTAGCGAAGCAGACGGGCTCCGGCAGAAGTAACGCCCGCGGGAGTGCGGTTGGTAGGGAAACCGTGTGGGTGTAATAACTTAGTTTTACGTAGTTTTATATAGCTTTAATTTGAACATTTCACCTAAAATGCCCTATGGCGTGCTCGAGTGCGCTGTGCTGGTGATTTTGTAATAAAAGGGTTTGTAATTAAAAAAAGGAGTTATTTGTGCCGGACCCTGTATATATTTTTTTAACTGATTCTTGTTTTCATCTTGTCTTCAATGAGGTTGGAAATGTAAGAAAATCCATACTTACTTAGTGACCTCAAATATTTTTTTCTTTTAAACATACAAGTCTGTACAAACATACTTTTGAGAATTTAAAGGTGAAATTATTCTCTGGCTTTAACGATGCCTTACATTACATGCTACCTTTTACCTCACCTAAAATATTTAATTTTGTTAGTCATTAAATTAGTCTTAAGGTTATTTAGACTAATTTAATGTAAGTTATTTTCATTTAAAATTATTTAAGCAGGACATCAGTGTTGACATTGTTATATTTTTAATATAATAATATCCTGAAATAAATTATTTAATCCCCACTACAGCCTCATAAAATAAAACGGTCACTGTGCTGAGTGAGGCTCAAACTGAAATTATGGAACGGAGAGCTTGAATTGTGCCCCAAATGACACAGCCCACCTGGAACCCAGGTCTTGTCACTGCCAAGACCAGCATTCCACCACTCTCTCTGATGTTTACATCACTGCTAAAATTTGGATTTATTTTCCGTAGTTTTAAGTATATCAAGGATATAAGTAGTCCGTTTTGCAATTAACCTAGGTCTAATTAATATGCAAACCCCAACATTTGCATATTTAATATCTGTAAATGTTTTAAGTGAAAAGGATCCAGAAATTTAAAGTGTAATTATATTTGAATCCACCACATTGCTTTAATTGCTTATTTTATCCTGGAATATAAAATTTAAATCAATCTTTTAAAAGGACCTAATTTTCTAATACTGAAAACTTGTTTAAAAATGTGAAGTAAAATGAAAAAATAAAATAAGTACATAAAATAAAAAGTAGAAATGTGAAGTATGCTTGAAAGTATATCCCCAAAATACATTTAGTTTCCAGTACCCTTAACCTTGTTTGATATTACATAATCTGAAAATGCTCCTTTTGGTTAAGCAATTGTTTTAAAAAGATGAACAATTATGTCACTTTGGATACTTCACATCTAAAAGAGAGTTAAGGTAGGCCTATAATAAAAACTTCAGAACTAAAAAAAATAAAATTATGAAAGGCCCTAAAGACAAAAGTCTTTGTAAAAGTTACTAACATCTGGAAAGGTAGTTTTTAGTGGCACTCTTAGCAAATATTCTTCTGTGCCTTAGTTTCCTCAGCTTCAGAAGAATCATCATGATGTAAATAAGCTATAAATAAGATTATGTATAGATTTCAAATAGTCATCACAACCAGAGTTTAAACAAATGGTTGTAAAATATTAGAGATTCTTGAAGATGGGTGATTGAAAGATTAATTTTTAAGAACTTCATTTTTTAAAGATGTTATTAACTTATTTTCAGAGAAGGGAAGGAAGGGAGAAAGAGAGGAAGAGAAACATCATGTGTGGGTGTCTCTCACATGCTCCCCACTGGGACCTGGCCCGCAACACAGGCATGTGCCCTGACTGGGAATTGAACTGGTGACCCTTGGGTTCACAGGTGGCACGCAGTCCACTGAGCCACACCAGCCAGGGCTAATTTTTATACTTTATTGGTGTAGCATAAACTCAGTATTGTATGTTTAAAATGTTTCTCAATTATGTCTATGCATAAGAACAAAAATTGAGGAATACTTTAACTATGTCTTCTCTTTTAATGTAAATTTTAATTAAGAGAATAAAAGTAATTAGAAATTTTTTTAGCCAAGATTATATTTTTCTCCATTTGTAAGTACAGGGTGGAGCAAAAGTAGGTTTACAGTTGTTTGTATGGGAAGTAATACAATAATAAATAGTAATACTACAAAAATAAACTGTGTTTAGTGTACTCACAACTGTAAACCTACTTTTGCTCCATGTTGTATAAGAAAACATTTCTACAGCATTATATCTGGATACTTGAAGTCATTACATCCCAGGTTTTAGTAGTTCCTTATTTGAAGAATTAAAAATTCTGGACCTATACTTTCAGACTTCTTTAAAGAAGCATTTTCTAGAATAAAACACATCTAAATGTTTAATCTTTAATATTTATTAAATTCATCCTACTATTTCAAGTATTTCAAATTATTTTCACTGTTCCTCAATCCGTTTTGGAAGGAGACAGTCTTTAAGATTTTAAATCATTAAAATCTTAAAATTCAAACTTTTTACCTTATTTAGTCAAAGTTCATTGTAGAAATGTTCACCAGAAAAAGAAAATTAACTGGTATTTTTCTTCTAATTATAGTAATATCTTTTTTTAAGATTTTATTTATTTATTTTTTAGAGTAAGGAGAAGGAAAGAAACACCTATATAACAGAGAAGCACTGATCTGACCAGGGACTGAACCTGCAATCCAGGGATGTGCCCTGACTGGGAATCAAACCAGCGCCTTTCACTTTGCTGAACAATGCCCAACCACCTAAGCCACACCAGTCAGGGCTAATTGTAGTAATATCTTTAAAATTTCTGAAGAGACCTTAACATTTCATATATCATCTCATTCTTATATCTCTTGAAAGTAGAAACAAGACTGAAAATTAAAGATACTGTTTTAAAAAGCCCTAGAATAAGAGTAAGAAGGCCTTCAGTTGGGTTTTAGTTTTGTCACCTATGGGCTCAGTAACTTGTAGCCTTAGTTTTCTCATTTTTAAAATAGAATACCCAGTCCTGACCCATGTGGCTCAGCTGGTTAGGCATTGTCCTGCAAAGCAAAAGGTCGCAGGTTTGATTCCTGGTTAGGGCACATGCCTGGGTTGCACGTTTGGTCCCCAGTTGGGGCATGTAGGTGAGGCAGCTGATTGATGTTTCTCTCTCACATTGATTTTTCTCTCCCTCTCTTTCTCCCTCCCTTCTCTCTCAAAATAAATAAATAAAATCTTTTAAAAAATAAAATAGAATACCATGTCACAAGATTAACTAAATACAATGATGTATTGAAATTTGTTTGAAACTACATAAATGTACATTCACTTTTTAAAAAAACAGATTCAGGGCATTAAGACTGACTTTTGTAAATGTTTCATGAAAAATAACATTGCTAGTGTTCATATTATGTTCATCTGTTCAAAAAATTAAAACTGCAATAATAGAAGGTGTTTTTACTAGTTATAAGCAATAACTACTCCCAGGGGTTAGGTTAGATCTGCCAAATGCTTATTTTTGTAAAAAGAAATTATTGGAATACAGCCACATCCATTTGTTTACATATCTATCTATGGTTTCTACAGGGACCCTAATAGTCAGCAAACCCTAGTATTTATTATCTGACCCTTTACAGAAAAAATATGCTAATCCCAGAAAAAATGGCTGTCTACATTTGATTTTGTCTTCCAAATGTTATGCATGTTATTTCCTCCAGTTTCTTATGACCCCACTAATACTCTATAATAAATGTAGTTTTGATGTGTCTGATCCACAAGCATTTCTTTAAAATTTCAGAGTGAAGACAATGTTGACCTAAGGCAGACCTATACTCCACTGTCTTCATCAACAGAATATGCAAGTTCTGTAGATTCTTCACTTTTCTATGCACCATGGTCTACTTATGGAGATGATGTTAAGCAGCCTTCTAATTCTCAGATTAATGTAAAGAACAGGTAAATTAATAAATTATATTTCTGAAGCTAAATGAAGTGTTAAGTTTGATTACATGGGAACCCAGTTGTATTAGCTCTTTGTTCCTTATATCAGCATTTTAATTTAATTCTGTTTTTAATTTTTGTTATGGCATAATTTTATGTTTACCATGCTTTTAGGAAACCCTAAATTGGGCATATGTATATAATTATATATATAATTTTTAGCTTATTACTGTTTTTTATTCATTAGAGACACCTTTAGTGAGTAAATCTTAAGTTCCTGTTATGAAAGATATATATGAGTTAGAATTTTTAGATCTCTTTCTTCATTCAATTTTAAATTTTCAGTAATTTTTTCCTTCACCAAGTACACAATAAACATGATTTATAAGATACTTTTAATTATTTTTCTGTGCAATTCTATAAATAAGGGACTACTCTATACCAGATTCTCTCCTAGTGAAGATATTAGCATTAACATGGCAAATATTATCCCTGCCTTTATACATTTTACAATACTAGTGATGATGACTGAGAAGTCATCAACATTTATACTTACAACCTGCCAGGCACTGTAAGTACAGTGAAGTTGAAAAGAGGTAAGATATTATGGAAGCCTATTGCAAAGAAAAGCCTAGGGAGTGACATTTACCATTATTTTAATTATATGTAAGGGAGCATTTGATAGAAGTTGATGCATCTTTAGTTTAAGCAGAAAATAATTATTTTTAAAATCTTATTAAAAAATTGTTAAAATTCATGGTAAATTCTCTATAAAATAGTGATTTTATTAGAAAGATTATGTAATATATAATTATATTAAAAATTTAAAAAACAAATATATTTTAACTTGTGGCAGTTCATTGAAAAAATTAAGGTTTTCCAGGCCCTGGCCAGATAGCTTAGTTGGTTAGAGCATTGTCTCAATACCACAAGGTTGTGAGTTTTATTCCCTGTCAGGGCACATACAAGAATCAACCAAAGAGTGCATAATTAAATAGAAAACAAATCAGTGTTTCTCTCTCTCTCTCTTTCTCTTTTTCTCTCTAAAATCAATAATTTTTTAAAAGACTTTATAAAAATATATAAAAAGCAGAAGTCCACCTTAAACCTGCCTCCCCACCTCCCAATAACAACTACTAACAGTTTAGTATATATATGACTAATATATGTACTAATATTATATAAGAACTTTATATTGAATATTTGTGAAATAACATGATGTAGTGGAAAAAGACCATTTGTTTAGCAAGTAAAATTTTGGCAAATCATATATCCTTGCAAAATACAAGTTTCTTTTTCTAAAGATTTATTTATTTTCAGAGAGAGGGAAAGGGAGGGAGAAAAGAGGAAGAGAAATATAATGTGTGGGAGAATGATCAATTGGTTGCCTCTCACATGTTCCCAACTGGGGACCTGGCCCACAATCCAGGCTTCTGCCCTGACTAGGAATTGAACCAGCAGCCTTTTGGTTTGCAGGCCAGTGCTCAATACACTGAGCCACACAAGCCAGGTGCAAGTTTCTTAATATCTCAAATAATTGATCATCCTATGTTATGAAGATCAATGAAATGTTTGAGTGTTATGCAAATGTAAGGTATTTTTTATTTCTAAAATGTCCTAACACTATTAAAAGTTAAAAACAACATATGAGAAAACAAGAAGTTATAATTTAAAACAACATGTTAGTTCTAGGAACAAATTACCCAAACTCTATAGGAGGTAAAACGGCACAAATTTTCCATCTCCTTATCATTTTTACATTTTGTATTATTTAGACAGTGTTAGTCACCAGGTAGAATATCAGGTACATGGAAATCCAGTCACCTCTTTGGTGAGGATTTGGAGAGCCCCTACGTCTATTCCATTTAAGGGACAACTGCAATATTGCTGGGGTATCTAGGATGATCACATCACATTTTACTTTCTATAGTTAGTATAAAGAGACACAAAAATAGAACAACGGGTTCATATGGTTTTCAAATCGCAAATCAAAAATCTGAGCAAGTGTTGATGGAAGGATGTAAAATGGGACAGGACTTCCTTTCAGGAGCAGCCACAGTACCAAGCATCATAGGTCAGAGATTTATATTTTGGTCACCTATAATAAGTAGCATGTGTTTTGGAGAAATAAAAGGTAAGCATACATTGTGAACTAGACATAGGACTTAAAATGAAGGAAAAATGTTTATGTAGCATAGACAATAAGCTAAAGTGAAAATTATTCTTGAGTCCTTGTTCCCTTTTTATTTAAAATTATGGTGTATCTTCAATCCAGATATTTTGTAGAAAATAATGGTAGCATAAGTCTGGAAACAGAAATCAGTATGTTGTATTTCAGTGTGAGTAAAATAATTTACATGTGATATTCATTTATTTTTAGGATTCAGACAGAAAGAAATGACTATGGCAGTGAAACAGACTTATATGGACTTGTATCTAACATTTTGGAAGAACAAGATAAGTCACAGTCATATTTTGCTGATGGGTTAGTATATCATATAAGCTTCATAGTATATAGTAAGCTTTTAAATTTATATACCCAATGGGGCAAAACTATAGGTTTATAGTTATGAGTACACGAAGCAGTTTATTGTTATTATTTATTATTGTATTATTTTCCATACAAACAGCTGTAACCCTACTTTTGCCCCACCATCTATACTGTTATCCTATTCATTAACTTTTATTTTTACTTAATAGAGGATCATCTGACAGTAGACATCTTAATTCAAATACTTATTTTTAGGAGCCTAGATTTTTTTGAGGTCCTTGCATATAGTTGAAAGTTTCACTCTGATAAGGTTTATTTTTTAAAAACGATTTTATTTATTTTTAGAGAGTGAGGAAGGAGGAAAGAAAGGGAGAGAAACATCAATGTGTGGCTGCCTCTTGCATGCCCCCCACCAGGGACCCGGCCTGCAACCCAGGCATTTGCCCCGACTAGAAATCAAACTGGCAAACCCCTCGCTCAATCCACTGAGCCACACTAGCCAAGCTCTAGGGTTTAATTTGCTATTAAGAACTTTCAATTGGACAATTATTCTTTCATAATTTAGAGCTATTTCCCTTGAGTTCATGAGCTAAAATTTGGCTTAAACAGTATAAATTCCAAGGAGGTTTTATACATATATCCCAAAGAGTAAAACTGTAACTTCTGCTATGCAGAAATCCATATGGATTTTACTCATTTGGTAAACACAATTTCAATGTACATTAATTGTTTTATTTGTGTGTGAAAGCCATATTACCCAAATGTTCTATTTCATAAATAGGGAAGTATGCAGCACACATGTAACGAATGAAAAATATTTTAATTTCAGTAACAGTTTCAACAAGACATCTTTTTTGTTGAAAAAACTGTGGTCAACAACCCTTGTATTATGTAATAACTAATTAAAGGAAAAACTGACTTCGTTTTCTACTTACTATAGATAAAATGTTTATGTAAGACCATGCAGTCATCAGCCTCAGACCTTATTATTTAATACCTCTTGGGAAAATATAGTGAAGACATATTAAGATTAAAATACATATTTTTATAGCATATAGCACATTTCAAGCAATAGAGAATTATTTGAATGTAATGCTAGTTTATAAGGCACAGTTGGAAAGGATTAGAGAATGGTGAGATGGGGCAAGATAAATGTTTTTGAAAACTTTTCCTACCTTCTCTGCTGAGAACATAAAGTCTTAAAACCTAAATTGTAATTAAATATATTTACTTGTTGTAGGACCTGCTCCTCCAATTTAAAGTCAGTTTGGCCAATGAACACAAGATTTGCAGATCACCATGACCTGTTAACAGAAACCAAAAGGCCAGTAGATACAGCCATCTCTCAGCAAGCTTTTTATAGTGGTGAATCTGTGTCAGCAGTGGAAAAGCAATACCTGCATAATAGTAATTTCACGCCACAACAAAAAATAGATGAACTTTATCATGGATTTACTGGTTTAGACCTTGAAGACCAATGGATGTACTCCTCTCGAAGTGATCATTCTAACTGTTACAATGTTCAGACAAATGATACAACTAAAACAACATTCCAAGAATATCCATTTATCAAAAACTGTTTTACACCACAAGCTGGCCTGTCTGACATCATGAAAGAATCGGGACTTGATACTTACCCTTATGGAAGAGAGAAAATGTGTGTTAAAAGTCTTGAAGCACCATTACAGCAAAAAAGGGCAGAGATATTTCTTTCCCAGTTCAACAGATACAACGAAAATGCAGATTATTGTAGATACCCAGACTATGCTCATCCTAATAAGGCTAAGCTTAATAAGTGTTCAAATTTTAGTGTCCAAGATAGTAAAAAATTAGCCAGTGGCACACCTGAACCACCAACTGTAGAAGCAGACACCTACACAAAGTTATTTCAGGTTAAACCAGCAAATCAGAAAAAAATGGAAGAGAAAATACCTGACCAGCAGAATTTCCCATTTCCAAAAACTACACACCTGACAGAAAAACAGTTTGTGAAGGAAGCAGCATTCACTGCTGATTTTGGCTTAAAATCAGAATATGGACTAAAACCTCATGTAGTTTGTCCAGCTAATAATGATTTTGCTAATGTTACAGAAAAGCAACAGTTCGCTAAAGCTGACCCCTCAAATTCCGAATATTTTAAAACAGTGAATTTATTATCAAACTCAGCAACATCTTCAGGAGGTATTAACTTAAATAGGCCAAATTGGATGAATGTCCACACAAAAAATAACACTTCTATTCCTTATCGAAATCAAGGTAACTTGATGAAATTAAGTCATTTAAGTGCAGCTTCAAAAGGTTCTAACCATTCTTCAGATTTCCCCCAACTATCATCCACAAACTTAACTCCAAATGGCAATTTGTTTCAGAAGTATTGCCAAGAGAACCCTTCAGCATTTTCTAGTTTTGATTTCAATTATAATGGTGCAGAAAGAATTCAATCTGTCAATCACATGGAAGGACTGACAAAGACTGCGGAAGAAAATCTCTTTGAATTTGTTACCGATAAAAAAATAAAGCAGCCAAACGGATTTTGTGATAACTATTCAGCTCAGCAGTATGGGATCATTGAAAATGTAAACAAACATAATTTTCAAGCTAAGCCCCAGAGTGGACATGATCCTGAGGAGGTTCCAAAGCATTTAGATGGCTTTTCTCAAAATACATATCAAGATCTGTTGGAGGCACAGAGTCATTTTAATAGCCACAGGCAGGGAAGTGGAGACAACAATATTAATAGTCGTGCGAATCGCACACAGGCGTCATGCTTTCCTAATTATATGATGGGAGATTTAAGGCATAATCAGAGTTTTCAACAACTTGGTTCAAATGGGTTTCCCCTAAGATCCACCCACCCATTTGGCCATTCAGTTGTTCCACTGTTGGATTCCTATGATTTGTTTTCTTATGATGACTTAAGCCATTTATACCCTTATTTTAATGATATGATGTATGGTGATAATTCCTTTTCTGGTTTTGTGCCAACTTTTGGATTTCAAAGACCAATTAAAACTCGTAGTGGACCAGCCAGTGAACTTCATATTCGTCTAGAAGAGTGCTATGAACAATGGAGAGCATTAGAAAAGGAGAGAAAAAAGGTAACACAAAGCTATCCATTTAAGAGTGACTTAGTATATCCCCTCTGCCTCTCTTCATTTTGTTTACCTTAGTGTACTTTGAGTATCTGCCTTATTTCAAAGCTAATTCTCTAATGGACAATGTTTGTTAAGTCCATGACTATAAGGAATTAGGTGACTTAAAGACTAAAAAAGTTTGGGTTTGGTGGGGAGGGATGGGTGGATGGGCTGGGATGGGAGTAAAAGAAAACTGTACTTGAACAATAAAAATTAAAAATAAAAAAAACCCTTGAGGTTAAAAAAATGTGGTACTTATGTAAAGTTTATTTTGCCAGTGAAGTAGACTTTTCCCTTAACAGGTTAAAAGTTAATTTCTTTGACTTTTTAAAGTATTAAACTGTGGAATGTTCAGGTATTTTATTTGCATTAAGTATGACAGAAAAATACTATGGTTTGTATTTGCTGCCTTTTGATACAAAAACAATTATTATTTAAAGGAGTAATTTTCAATTTATTGCTTAGGCCTAAGAGAAATATTAGTTGAATCATATTTGGAAAAATATGATTATATAATTATATTTTTTACAGACTGAATTGGCCCTTGCCAAAAATTACCCAGGAAAAAAAGTATCCAGTACTAACAATACTCCAATTCCAAGGCTGACTTCCAACCCATCTAGAGTTGATCGCTTAATTGTGGATGAACTTCGAGAACAAGCCAGAGTAAGCTGTGAAAAATTCCAATAGTGGACTTTTAAACTGCTCAATAGATTTTTTTTTTTATCTTCACCCAAGGACATTATTTTTTTTTTCATTGCTTTTAGAAAGGAAGGAAGGGAGGGAGAGAGAGATAAAACACTTGGTAACACCCTGACCAGGGACTGAAGCCACAACCTTTCGGTTTACTGAACGAAGTTCCAACCAACGGAGCCACACTGGCCAGTGTTAAATTTTTAAAACATTTCAGCAAGTTAGAATTCTAAAGGATTTTTAAGTCGCATTTATGTGTAACGTTCTGAAGTATATTCTTTTCCATGTTTGTCCCAGAGCTATGATTAATATTTAGGAAAGGGAAAATGGCCCCATTCAATTACTTAAAAAATAGGTTTAGTAATTTAAATGGTTCCTGTTTAAACACAAATTGGCATTGGGTTTGGATTGGCTCCAAATTGGAGCTAATCCTCAACAGAATATATTTTTTCAAAGCAAAAACCATTTTGAGTATTATGTATAGGGAAAGTCCCATTTCTTAGTCACAGACTTTGTTTTTTAGATTGATGAGCAAGTTGTGCTTGCGTTATACAGGATGGTAAATTAATAAGGAATTACCACATTTCATTTTCTTTGTACTAAGTTATTCAACAAAAAAGCATATACAGCAGTATATTAAATATTGATAAACTGAAGTATGTAGGTAAGCATAATTTTGTGAAATAGCCTTGTTTTGGGAAAGTAGTATATCACTCCGAATAAAATGTACAGATCCCTGACTGGTGTGGCTCAGTGGTTGAGTGCTGGCTTGTGAATACAGGGGTCTCCAATTTGATTCCCATTCTGGGGTGCATGCCTGGGTTGCAGGCCAGGTCCCCAGTGGGAGGCGACCACACATTAAAGGGAAAAAAATGTACAGAATACTGATATTAAGTCCTTTTTTAATTTAATAAATGATTATTCCTATTATCTCTTTTGTAATTTCAGGATTTTCTAATCAACTTTAATAGAGTATGGTAATTTTTTTTCTTTTTTGAACTTCCTCTCTTAAAAAGTTAGAATTTTCCAAGTAAAATTTGATGAGGATTCCTGAGAAAAAGCATGCAGTGAAGTAGGTGCTTCTATGATTGAATAAAAGCCATTTTAGGTATTAGAAAAATCAACATAAGAGTCTATTTTATTGAATATCATCAGTTCCATACTTTTACCATGTTGTCTTTAAAATATGGATATGAATTATTTCAGGGGAAAAGATTTATTTTACCTAATTCTCAGCCTTGGTCAGTTGAGATTCTTTTATCAAATTTGTAAATTTGTACAATGGAATTTATCAATGGTATAGTCAGATACAGGCATGGATTACAGCTAGATGTTATGTTAATAAAAACTTCACTTTTTTATTATGTTTTCTTAAAATGATTCCAAGTTAAAATTCCTTTTTCTCAGTTATACACTTCTCAGCAATAAATCAAAGGACTGCAAACTGGGTATTAAGAAATACACTTTACCAGCTTTGGAATGTGTCACATTAAATTAGGTTATTTTTATAGCTGTTGTAATAATTTTATCTATATTTAGCAACATTAGATCAATAATATACAAAGGGCAAAAATATTTTCACATGTACTCTTTTCTAGTTTGCTAGGTTTATAGAATTCTGAAAAGAACTTTTTTAAAAAGTCTATTAAGCCCTGGCTGGTGTGGCTCAGTGGATTGAGCACTGGTCTGAACTGAAAGGTTGTCAGTTCAATCTCCAGTCAGGGCACATGCCTGGGTTGTGGGGCTTGTAAGAGTCAACTGATTGATGTATTTGTCACACACTGATCTTCTCCCTCCCTTCCCCTCTCTCTAAAAATAAATAAATAAAATCTTTTTTTTTAATTTATTAAAAATCACCAGTGCAGCCCTGGCCACATGGCTGAGTTGGTTGGAGTGTCATCCCATACACCAAAAGATTAAGGGTTAGATCCTGGTCAGGGCACATACCTAGGTTGCAGGTTCCATCCCCAGTTGGGGTGCACGTGGGAGGCAACCGATCACAATTTTCTCTCTCTCCCCTCAACCTGTTTGTCTCTCTATAAAATCAATAAGCGTATCTTGGTTGTTTCTCACTCACATCCATGTTTCTATCTCTCTTTCTCTCCTTCTCTCTCCCTTAAATAAATGGAATTATTTATTTAAAAATATATTATTGCATGTTTAAACTTCAGTCACGTTCAAAGTACTCTCCATTTTGATGCAATACACCTATCAACGTTTTTTCCACTGCTCCAACCAGTTTTTGAACTTACCAATTTTGATTACTTTTAGTGCTTCTGCTGCTTTTTGTTTCACCTCTTCCGCATTGGCAAAACGTTTCCTTTTCAGATTGGGTGAATAGGGAGGGTGGGGCACGGGGGTCATGCCATTTTTTTGTCAAAAACTGCTGAACACTCAGTGTAGTGTGGGCAGGTGCACTGGTAAATCACCCATCATGAAATAGGCAAACATGATGAAAGAGTCTGCAAAAAAATTCTCTGAAACCAAATGCAACAATTCCAGCTGGTACACTGATAACAGATGGGTTCCTAGAACACTAACCTAACCAGGAAAGCCTGCACTACAAGGGGCCTGCCCTCCCAAAGATAATTGTTTTTTTTTCTTTCTGGGACCTCCCCCTTCCACCTGATAGCTCAGTTGGTTAGAGCATCATCCCAATTATGCCAAGGTTGCAGATTCAATCTGTCAGGACACCCACAAGAAGCAACCAGGGAATGCATAAATAACTGAAAAGAAAATTGATGTTTGTCTATCGCTTTCTCAAAAAAAAAAGTATCATACAATAGATTGATTTTCAATCTTTGTTGCCCCCAACATGGTGTCAGGACACAATAAGAATTCAATTCCTTGACTATTACTGCTTTCTACTTCATTGAAGATTTGTTTTTACTTAAGTTAATGATGGGCAATGTGGTTACACACCTTACCAAAATTTAAAATCTTTCCCTCAGGTTGTAACTTTACTAGGCAAAATGGAACGGCTTCGAAGCTCTCCCCTTCATGCCAATATCTCTACTGCTCTTGATAGACACTTGGAATCCATTCACATTGTACAGTCACGCAGAAAGGATGAAATTGTTAATGCTTCAAATCGGCAAAAGCAAGGAGTTCCTAGATGCCAGGATGACAGAGGTACAAATATTAATGTGTATTTTTTTAATTTAATTTTTAGAGGGGGAGGAAGAAAGGGATAGAAACATCAATGTAAGAGAAACATCAACTGGCTGCCTTCCATACCGGCTGCCTTCCCTATGCACCCCATCTGGGGACCAAACCAGCAACCCAGGCATGTGCCCTGACCAGGAACTGAACCGGTGGCCCCTCATTTGCAGAATGACACCCAGCCAACTGAGCCACACGGGTCAGGTCTGCATATCCTTTTCATAAGGCAGTGAGTTAGTTTGAATGTTAATAAAATCAGATTCTAAAGTTAAAAGGTTGAATTTCTAAGATTTACACTTTATCTAAAGAATAAATTGGTAAATGATGCCCAAATAATCTACTCCAAAAGTACCTTGCTCTGTTCAGTTATAATTCTATCAAAGTGTGTGTTCTACCCAAAGCACAGGCATCATATGGGTCAGAAATAAAGTGTCAGTACTGTACTTTTAAATGTTAAGAACTTTGATTAGCTCAGTCAATACCTATCCTTCTTTTATAAAAATGTTTGATCATTTAGCAGCACAACACTGGGATTTAAGAGTTAAGGAAAATTTTAATGGTGTCTAACGTCAATTGACTGATGATTTCCTTTACAGATGTTTTTGCCCTTGCTTCAGCAATTAAAGAGATGTGCGTGGCTACTCGGAAGGCACGCACTACTCTGTGGTGTGCACTGCAGATGACCTTGCCAAAAACAGCCAATACAGCTGGCCAAACAGATGTGGAAAAAGCTTTACAAGATATAGTCAACTATGAAGATAAAGTCCGCGACAGCATAAATAGTAGCAATCCAATGAATCAGAGAGGTGATGCAAACAAACATTAAGAAAATGCCAGCAGAAAGAAAAAGCTGATAAGTAAATGTATCAAGACATGCTCAACAATTTTAATGAACTTGTCAAACTTGAAAATTCCAATGCATTTTCTTTCAGATTTAGAGTTAAAACCTTAATGAAGTCTAACTTCTATTTAAAAATCTATTTAGAATGAATCAGATATAAAGTGAACTCAGTTAAAGTTGACTACTCTAGGAGTTGAGTAGTTAAAGATAAATTTAAGTAAATTAAATATTTCCTAACAGCTAAATATTGCTTAAACCCATTCTGCAGTGCAGGTAAATGCAAATGTGAAATTCTTCTAGAAGATGTTTCATTTAGGTCTGCCTTAGTAAGTATAATTCCAAATAATGAATCTAAATGACTGTAACCCAATTATGGCTACAGTCTAGTAACCAAGACAAGTTTTGATTGTGATATAAAAGTGTTTTCCTTGCAAAACTGGATAATACCTAGGAAACAAAGGAAAACAAGAATGAACCCAATATTCATGTAAAATTTTAATATTTAAAATACTACCATATTTATAATTTGAAATCTTAGTGCCTAAGTTTAAGGAGGGAAATGCATCTGATTCTCCTAAATTAGTGATAAAAGTGCCAGTATAAAAACCATGCAAGTTACTGAATATAAAACCTGTTCAAATCATTTGTGTATATTCTTAAAATTTAATTATACTATCAATTATTAAATACTTCCAATTTTAAAGTATTTAAATTGAATTGAAACAAAACATTTCCTTTATCTGGATCTTTTAGATTTGATGCACAGTAACTAAAATAATGACTATTGTCTTAATACCCTTAGTTTGCTGCCTTTTATGAGGGTATCACGAAGTTTTAAAATGTATTTTTTAAGGTTAATCTTTAGTTTAGTTTGCAATTGGTTAGTGTATATTTTGTGTAGTGTTGTTCATTAGTTTGCTTCTATATTTTTTTAAAAAGTGCTCTTGAAAGCTTGGCTTTTTCTGTTTCTCATCACTTAATATCTTTGTATGGAACCCAAGTAATTTATTCATTAATATGAAATGTTGATATTATGTGACTCAGATCTTGGGTTTTTACATTTCTAGCATGAGTTAAACTATGATATAATGTACTTATGAAATTTAATTGAACTATCCTTGACTATAAACACTGATGTTTTAAATGTTGGTGTTTTTCCTAGTTTTAGAAATCCTGGTATAAAAAAAAGAGTGTAATCACACCACATAAATTTTCTTTAGATGATGTGCGGAAGAAACTGATTGAGAATTCAGGAGTAACTGTGGGGAGAAACATTTTGATCACTGATATGCCTTAGAACTACCAAATGAATTACATTGAAGGTAGTCAAATAAAATTGATCACCCCACCAGTCACTGCATAGAAAGTGGTTAAGTTTGACATAAGACATGTTGGATGTTATAAAAAACAAATATTGTACTAATTTAGTCTCTCAAAACAAAATAAATTATTTTGTTGAAAATACGTGGTTTTGTTTTTTACATTTGTCAGAAAACCAAATTTCATTTAACTGATAAAAACTGGTCCTAAGTTTTAAATTTCATTACTATTAATTAATACATAATAATGCTGGTAGATAAACCAATGCCATTCAGGTATCTTTGGATATAAACTTCCTCCTTCAAAAGTGAAATTTTGCTCTGCCTTTATGCTCATCCAGGCAAGCTAGGGCAAAAATTCTGGGGAAGCTTTTACATGACAATGGTCAGAAATGAAACATTAGTCCATTAACAAAAACCAAACACAAAAATTCTTTGAAATTTTGTTGTGTCTACCCTGTAGATAATTCTCCAATTAGTTGGTTGCCCTTTCTATGGAATATGCTCTAATGGATGGTTCTTAACTATTTGTACTGAATTACAGCCTATGGAAACAATATAAACTTAACATCACACAAGACTTACAGTGAAACTGATAAAACTAATGATCCCATCATTTCTAATCCAAAATAATTCGGCCTACTCAATTTTTAATTAAAAAGCACTTTATATAAAGGGGGTTGAAAACTACTTTGAATTGTCAGCATTCTTCCCATTTCAATAATCAGTTACTGTAAATTTTATGTCTGAAACCCCAAATCTGCCTTAAAGTGTCAATCATACCATACATGATATAGTTGTTCAAAATTTTCCCTTTGCAATACTGCACATTTTAGACGTAAAGGATTTAGTAGCACCCAAGTTAAGTGAATAACCTTACTCAAAGCCAAATTAGCTGATTTTTTTTCTGTTTAAACATTAATTCAAGTGTACACTTAACTAACATACATAATAGAGTCCCAGAAGAAAAAATTGACTGTTAGAGCAGATTAAAACAAGTAGCCTTGAGGAGTCCATGGTTATAACCCAACTCTGCTTCAGAGACTCAAATCAAGGTGAGAATAAATCAAAAATCCAAAATTAAACGACTCTCTCATATGCTATCTGTAGACAAGCTATTGCTACAGCCACATAAAGCTGTAAGACTCCATTGGTACTTCAAAGGACTTCAAAGCCAATTTACTGAATTTCCACAAAACAAGGTAATCTTTCTAATACCCAACCTCACAGAAAGGGAAACTGAGGCAGACAATTTATGGATTTCAGGGAGAAGGTCTACTGGTAGACGAGATTGTTAGGGCTAAGCAAAACAAAGCATCAAGTAAAATTCAACACATTGCTAAGTGACTATCCACACTGAATTCATTTCCATGGGTAGCTGGAAGGAATCAAAATAAATCGGAAGACACTGATTTAAATAAAGTTTATTTTTTAAAAAGGTTTTTAAAATTTTGCCAATGCCACGGTTATAGGAGTGTACAGAGGTAACACATTTTATCCTTAACCATGCTGCTTTTTACCTTCTGCACAAAGGTTAAAACTTTTGTTAATCTCCATGGTATAAAACAGGTCAGCAAACTTTCTCTTCACAGGGCCAGGTACTAAATATTTTAGGCTTTACAAGCCACATAAGATCTCTTGTCACGATCTTTAACGATCCATTAAAAACGTAAAATCCATTGTTCACTTGTACCATACAAAAACAGACTGGGCCAAATTTGTCTTGCAGGCAGCAATTTGCTGACCCCTGGTATAAAATCCCTGCTTTGTCTTGTCAGAGAAATTGCTCTCTTCGGGCTTCTTGACAGTCTGCTGCCGGAAGAGAAAGGCCTTATTTAAAAATTGAATGTAGCTTGTAACAAAAGTAGAAACGGAGAGTTCTGCTCGCTTTGGACTCTCCCGAGCAAATTTCCCATTCACTCATTCAATTAATTCATTGAGCACCTACTATGTACACTCTTAAATATCTTTGTGTTAGCAGAGATTTCCAGTGTTTCTTCCTTAAAAGGTGGTTCCTCCACTTTCTCTGAACCTGTAATTATCAGGTCTTCATACTCAAATGTTTTAAGGCAAACCAAGATTAAAATCTCTACTAGCAATCAAGAGGAATCTAACAACAATATCCTTGCACACAATACTGATACATCCTTAAAATCACAACCTAGATGAGGAAAAATGTAACTATCTCTACTTTAAAAAGATACTTCCTTTCCTCCCATAGGCTGAACGCTTTCTTAAAAAAGTTCTCAAATCTAGAACATCCATCAAATAATTCCTTTTTTTCCTAGTTTGTTGCCATGTAACCTATCTGGATCCGGGCAGGGCTCCTCATTAGCTTTCTATCTGAGTCTGAAAACAATACATTTAGGGGTGAACAGTACTTCTGAAGCAATTCACACTGCATCTCGGGGAAGGAGTGGTCAGTCATGAGTCCGTTCCTTCGGAATATTCCAACCGTTTATCCAAGGTGAGGGCAGGCTTGAGAGTGGCCAAAAGCAGCACGGGACTTCGGCACTAAAATATAAACGTCGCCCCCACTCCAGATCTTTGGTACAGGTATCAACTACAGCAATCCAATTACCCACACAACAGAGACATGGCACATTTTGTAATTAGAAGGGCTTGTGATTTTCCGTTTAACCACGTAAACACAAGGGGAACTCCCTGGGAAACCACTCCGCAATGTTCTCTCACTTCTCTTAAATACACACGTGCACCGCCAGCTCTCCCTCCGACCCTCAGTTCACGAGGAGAAAGCGCAGGGTTGACGAAGGTTATCGCTTTCGCTCCCCCCTCTGTGTCCTTTTCTTTTCCTTTTCCTTGCGCTCCTGCTTGGCTAGTTTGTCCCTCTCCCTCTGCAGCTTGTCCTGTTCCTTCTTCCTTTGGGACTCATCCCGAAGCAAGTCCCGCTCCAGCTTTCGGGCATTGAGGACATCCTCCACGTTGGTGTTTCGGAACAGGACTACAGAGAGTTAAGGAGTGAGGGTCGGGGTAAGCCACCAGGGCCTGCTATTGCTCTCTCTCCATTCGCACGCCCATTCTCTACATGCTGAGTCTCTATCTATTCCTAATTTACAAAGGAAAAGAATCCTTACGTCTATCTTTGGTCAATGGGAAATCCTAAAACTACCATTACACATTAATGTGTAACGGTAGAATAAATCTCAGAATAAAAATCTCATTCACACTTATCTAATTAGTTAATGAAAATAAAATTTCATTCTAGAACAAGTACGTATATCATTCCATGGCAGAATATCGTTGGAGTGTCTGTCCTAGTTTTAGTGAACAGAGTATTCATATAAGTGGCAAAATTTTTAGGTGCTTGGCCGCTGTTAAAATGCTTGAAAGAGTAAAACAAGTTGTTTAATCTTACTATATCAATTTGTTTTCCTAGACCACTAAAGCTTTAGTGAAACCATGTTCCAGTAACAACAAACTCGGAATTTATCAAATAGTAAATTTAGCCAGTTAGAAAATACCCAGCCAAAAACTTTCCCCCTCATTTCTTACGACTTTGAAAACATAACCTGTTCCCCCCGCACGACCTCCTCTCTACCCTTAAAGCGCAGCTTTCTTCTGCTTCCTCGCTTTCAAATGTCCTCCGGAAAGAAGCCCCTCCCCCGGATAAGCCACCGCTTTCTCACCTGTATGAAGGGGGATTTCTAAATCCACTTTTTCTGGGAAGCTTCTCCTAAGTGATTCTGTTGGTAGGGGGTTTCCTCAGCACGTTTCAATCTGTCCATACAGGGGTGGGCAAATGTAGGTTTACAGTTGTAATACAAATAATACAATAATCAATAATATAAGAATAAACTCTGCGTTGTATACTCACAACTGTAAACCTACTTTTGCCCACCCCTGTGTTTTTAGCTTCAAAGTACTCTGTGTTCTCTTTCCAACAATTTGTAAGGTCTTCGAGGACAAAGAACAAAACCTCAGTACTGCTGCAGTTGCTTCCACGGCGCTGGGAAACCCAGCTGTACACAGAGAGCGCGGGTTTTTATCTTCCCTTAGAAACCCCTCCTCTAAGCTGACCCCTTTACAGAACACGTTAGCGTGTCTTCTTTGGGGAAAGGTCTGGCTCAGCTGACCCCTTAGGGCTGTCCTAGACACGGGGTTCGCAGCGCTGGCCTGACCGGAGTCCGGGAGGTAAAAGGCCCACGGCAGTAACAGCGAAATAAAAGCCGATCCTCGAGAGGATTCTGTGGAGAAGCACGTGGGGACGGACACAGAGAAGGATACGTTTGTCAGAACCAATGTTCACTGTGGTGGCATCTGAGTCGCCCTTCTCATCCGCTTCGGTAAGCGACGTTAAGGAAAGTCGGATGGAAACCAAAGTTAGCGCATCCACACCCAACAGCGGAAAACATTCAATACACGCACGGGTAGGAAAGGCACAGTGAACGGAAGGCCACCGGCAGGGATGTGGCGGCAAACCCAGGAGAGTCACCTTTAGGAGTCCCAACTGGGGAAGAGTGTTCAGAGCTTCTGTGAGATCCTTACCGCCTGCAGGCTAACCCGAACCTGAAGCTGGTCCCGGGGAGCTGCCACGTTACCTGGAAGCCAGGGGATGGTGAGATGAGCTCGAACACAGAGGTTCGCGAAGTGTGGGTTCCAGGACACCCTGGGAACATGTCGGGCACGCACATGCGTGTCCTCACGCACATGCGGGCCTCATCCTGGATGTACTAGATCAGAAACCCCGGGACGCAGAGCCCAGCAATCTGTGTTTTAACAAGTCCCCGGAGAACTACTGCTTCAAACACTCTTTTCTAGCCCAAGAAATGAGATTTCATAATGGGAACCATAGCTGTGCCGACCCTGGGCAAGAAAAGTCACGAGGAAAACCTACATGAGAAGTTGGTCCGAAGAGCCTAAGCATTCTTTTCTGAACTCCTTGGACAGCGGACGTTTCTGGTGTGATGTCCGCTCCCTTCCAGGGGCTCAGTAAACTGAGCATTTCCTAAACAAATGTCAGAGTCACAAGGACCCAAACCTGCTCCTACCAGCAACATTTTCTTTCTACCCAGGCCCCACTCAAATTCCAGACTTATCCTGGTGTTACTTGGGGGTTCAGTCTCACTTTTGATTATGTGGTCAATGGAATATTTTTTTAAAAGACTCAAACGGAACTGCTCCAAATTTGGGAATCCTTCACCCAAACATATCCAGGTTCTAACCCTGGTTTTGCCACGGATTATATGACTGTTTCTAATCACCGATTCAGCTCTTAGTGCCTCAATTTCCTTATAAACCGGGAAAGGATATAGAGATGGATTATACGTGACATGGTACTGCACAGAAAGGGAAAGAACCACAGCTACATCTTATTTTCTGAAAACGCAATAGAAATGGTCCATTATTACAGCATTATTTGTTTCACACTGAAGTTTTCAGGAACATTCTGGATTATGTGTTGAAAAACGTAAGTCCAGTATCAACTATTCCAACGGAATTCCTCACACCCACAGAGGGCCACGGAGCACTGCCATTTTAGAGAACGTTAAGCTATGGGGGGGAGCGGCGACTTCCCAAAGCTCACTGTAAACCAGCAAATGCTCCTGGCTTGAGCCCCCGGAAGTGGAGCTGAGGCTCTGAAAAGGATATTCCTCTTCATCTGTCACATCGGCATACTGGGCCAGGAGGGCAGCTTTTCTCTGCTTCTCCTCTTCGGACACCAGCCTGGGCTTCACCACAATCTGCGCCTGTTTCTCAATGAGGGTAGCAATGGCCTGTACTTCGTCTGGGAGGTGGTGGAAGGGGAGAGAGGGACGACAAGGCTGTGTGTCAGGAAAAACAAGCTCGCGAAACCACTCGCCCACCCAGGCAGTGTTTGGAGTACAGGCCACGCCATCTGCCGACTCCTTAGAGCCCTGGGCTTCAAAGGAGGTGCCGATGGCAAAGGCAAGTCCCCAAGCGGGCTGGGCGCTAGGTCTTGTATCCGTCTTCAATCAGAGCGGCCCTGCTTTTACTTGTTTTATGCACTGAAGTTCCGCTGCTTGCAAAAAGAGAGGTTGAAAAGCACTGCATTAGAACTGTAGAAAATTAAGCCTCCGAACATACAACTTTCTCCCCTCTCAACCCAGAAACCCAAGAAGGACTCTAGAATCCACTTACGCTGGTCCCTTTCGTGTTGATAATTATGCCAGGTGAAATTCTTAGATTATTTTTTAAAGGCTTTATTTATTTATTTTTAGAGAGGGGAAGGGAAGGAGAAAGAGAGGGAGAGAAACATCAGTGTGTGGTTGCCTCTCGCACGCCCCCCTCCGGGGACCTGGCCTGCAACCCAGGCATGTGCCCTGACCAGGAATGGAACCAGCGACCCTTTGGTTTCACGGGCCAGCACTCAATGCACTGAGCCACACCAGCCAAGGAAAAATTCTTAGATTATTTTAAAATAAAACCAGCTACTGAGTTCTCCATTCTCAAAGAAAAAGGCAATAGTGTCAAGTAGAGGTTCTCATGCCTGGCTACATATCAGAATCATCTGGGAGAGGTTTTTTTTTCCCCCAATTCTCATTGAGGATATGTTTATTGACTTTAAAGAGAGAGGAAAGGACAGAGAGAGAGAGAGAAACATTGATCAGTTGCCTCCTGTATGCGCCCTGACTGCGGATCGAACCCACAACCTTTTGCTATACGGGACGATGCTCCATCCAACTGAGTCACCTGGACCTCACCAATACCTGGGCCTCAACCCCGAAGATGTTTATATAACTGGCCCATGATGTGGCCCAGGCACTAGCACTTTTAAAAGTAAATCAAATGATGCTAAAAGAGACTCTATTTTAAGTCTGGCTGTAGTGAGCTGAGATTTCTGCATCCTAATGATGAGTATATTCACTTACTTTCATTTTAAAGGGTGAAGGGTTTAGCTGACCAAAGCAAAAAACCAATTACAATTTGTGTTATGATATGAGACTATAAAAAAGGCAGAAGGTGAGAAAGTACAGTTAACCCTAAACCTGCAATACAAGTCTTCCAAGGGCAGTGGAAAGCAGACGAAAAAGAAAAAAGCAAAAACTACAATGTAGATAACTGTGGTCAGCTGAAGTGAAAAAGTCAAAAGGAAAAGGGCAATCAACATTCAGTTAAAAAGTTAAAGCTGCTGGGTGTTTGCCAGCTGAAATTATTTTAGGGAAAATGAACATTCGACAAAGAAAACCAGCAACTCCCCGACAGCTGCACAGTAAAGGTTACTGGAAAAGGCAACGGAGGTTAGACATCACAACTCCAACCCTACCTTCTCTTTTCACTTTGGTGACAACATTCTGAGTTTCTGACCATCGTTCCACAATCTCCTTGCAGATGTTAAGAAGGGAATCTTCTTCCTGGTTGGAAAAGGAGACCAACTACTTAATTTCCTAGAGAACCCTCAATGTGCACAGGTAGTGACGAGAAGAAACCACAAGGAGCATTGGGAGCCACAGGACAGAGCGTATGTTTCTCTTCTGAGGCTCTGGACACAGAAGGAATCTTGTGTGTGAGTCCCAGAATCCACACCTGCTAGGTCAAGGGCACCTACTCCATCCTGCCAAGATCCAGGGGAAAGGATTCCCACCAACTGAGAGCCATTTTCCTCATTCTTTTGGAGCAAAAACCTGTTGCCTAAGTCAAACACCCTTCTCCTCTGGGAAATCTTCTTTGGCCGATAAACTCGACTCAGTACATACCCTAAGGTTTATCACTTTCATGCCAAGAGACTGTTAACAGTCTAACTCAAATTCATGCCTGTGTTTGTCAACAGACATAGGGTTCCGAATGACGACACTGTGAAGAAAACAGGTCAAGGAGTTGGTACCAGTGGGGACCTAAGTTACTCCAACTTCTTTTTCAGAGTCTTTAGAAACTTCCCAGCTGAAAATAAAAACTAACTTAAATTGCTGGCCCCCTCCTCTTTCCCTCTACATCCTAAAATGTCAGGGTCCAAGGGAAAAAAATTTGTTCCACTGGGTTGTTTCCACCAAACTTACGAGCTGCATCACAAGCTGTGTTAAGGCTTTCCCAAATATAGGTCAATCTCACCAGAGCATGCTGTGGGGACCCTTGCCAGGAGGTCCTGGGACAGCTGCACTAGTGTTATATTTCAACCATGTGCCCAGTAGATAAACTACCCTTTCACCACGCAACTATCAGTGGAAATGAGGGCAGCAAAAAGGATCAGGAAAAGCGGACAATTTGATGACTTACTACTTAAACACAGACTAAAGTACACATTTCTGAATTCTTGAATCTGACTCTAGGAGGCTAAGTGCTAAGTTTATCTTTCTTCTTAAAAACACTGATCTCTTATTTCTACTCCTACTCGATCCCCCTACACACACACACACACACACACACACACACACACACACACCCACCCCCCCCCCCCAATGATTACTACATTTCTAAATACTTAAAAAGGAAAAAGCACAATATTAGGTTCAGTTCTGCCCAGGCATGAAAAGACCTCTAAGACGAGCTTACCTGTTTTGGACTTCTACCTCCAAAATAGGAACCGACAGGCTTTTGTCATGGGACAGTCTGGGAACTGCCTCTTAAAGGACACAGACATCCCAGGGCACCTGATTCCCCCCTCTGAACACTGTCAACGGATGGGAATGAAATTCGTCGTTTGACCTTTATGATAAAATTCTCATGTAGACGTTTCAGCACCATCCTCAGGCATCCGCGAGAGCCTCTTCCCCAAGAATAAGCGAAAACCATTCCTCTCTATGCAACCTACAAACCTTTCTGGTTCCCCTTCCCCATGGCCCAGAACTCAGAAGAGTATTCCTCTCCCAGGTGATACCACTAATCCTCTGGGACGCTGAGCGGGGGAACAGGGATACAAAGTATTGACAGGGGCTGGCAAGAGGCTAAAGAAATGAGTTCGGGCTTCTCACCAGGAAAGCAGAGAGAATACCCTGCAGAGCGTCCAGCTTCTCTTCTTCCTCCTCCTCCTGCAGAACACCCAGAATGTAGGCACCATAAACAGCTCGGTCCACTCCCAGCGCCTCCAACCGTCCGTCTAGCCACGAGCGAAAGCCGCTGCCCTCGCCATCGCCTTCGCCGGAGGAAGGTGCATCCACTTCACTGGGCGCCGCCATCTTGGGGGTCAGGGTCCTGCCAGCCCCTGGGGCGTCTATCGCAGTGCCTGACGGGCCGCGCCGCGGACCCACTGCGCAAGCTCAGAGAGGAAACTCACGCCCCGGCGCGGCAGACGTAGAACTCCGAAGACCTACAGCGACTTTCTAGGCGTTTTATAACTGCTGAGCTGAGCGCATCTTGGCGTCCGTTTGGTCACGTGATCTCTCAAAATCCTGGCAGACTTTGTTTACAGTTGGGCAAGTTCAGAGAGGTTCAGTGACTTGGCCAAAGTCACGCGCCAAATAACTAAACAGGACTGGAACTGAACTTCGATTCTAGCAGTTCCGCCCACCTCATGAGCTGCCCTTCAGTGCACACCCCACACAGCTTTCAAGTAGGAACCTGTTGACTGTGCCTGGAATACCCACTCACCTTTCTGAGCTCCTTCCTTAACAGTACTCCAATTTCGGAAAACTTCCCTGATTCCCTGCCATCTGTGTTAAGACCACTCCGTGTGTTGCGATTGCTTCTCTGCACTTAGCATAATGTATTTAACGCACGGCCCCACACACAGTAGCTGGTGATCAGTAAGTGAACAGGCAACCTCGTCATTTCTTTCACTCAGTCATTCAACATTACACAGGAATATCTTTGAGAAGCCTTCTTTATCCTTTGCCAGACACTGTGCTAAGAGTGCTAAGAGTTTATCCTCTGCTAAGAGCTCTTGATGCATTATCTCTTGTAATCTTTCCAACAACCCTGTAAGGAGATGCTTTTATTGTCCACCTACATACTGAATAAGGAAACTGAGAGAGTCACACAACAAGGAACCTCACCAGAGGCAGGAGCTCGAGGACAGCAGCCAGAGCCTCTGCTAATTGCAAAACACGTGGGTCTGGGCTGAAATTAATTACCCAAGAACCTGGGTTGGCTCTCCCTGAGCTACAGAGAAGGCTGGCAGGTCAATGGCGTGACTCCTTCATTCACTAAGAATTTATTGATTATCCACAGCAGCCCATTGTCCTTAGATACTGAAAATACAAAAATAAGTATCACAAAATCTCTGCCCTCGAAGGTTCTTCAGTCCAGTGGGAACAGACATGTTTAAACTAATAATGACAATATAGTGAGATAAAGGTGTTAATGGAGCCTTTTCTACTGGAGGTTGCAGTAGGATACCTAGAAGCAGACGAGGATAAATTTGCCTCTTGGAGTGGGGTTGGAAGCTGTGAAAGTGAGGAATCCAGAAAGGCTTCCTGTCGGAGATGGGAGATGATGCTTACACTTTTTTGAAGAATAGGGAAGAGTTCTTTAAGCTGAAAGACTGGAAGGGAATGGAAGCAGATCCAGATGAGAGAGCTGCGTGCAGAGGTTTTTCAGGGGGCCTCCGGAGAATCATAGTATCATTGTAAAAATAGTTTTAACCTCAAGGAACCTTCTGAGAAGGCTGAGCCATACTTTAGAACGTTCAGCTAAATTATGACATAGTAACAAATGATGCCAAAATCTGAGTAGCTTACGGGGTTTATGTCTTGCACATGCTATAGACCCACTATGAGCTGCCCGTGGTTCTGTTCCACGTCATCTTCACTAAGGACCCGAGGTTGACAGGGCAGCCTCCAGCTAGGACATTGCCCGTCAGTTCGATAAGGGAAAAGAACTCGGTAAACCATCCTGACTTCTAAAACTTGGGCTTGGAAGTCATGTGTCATTTTTTTTTTCCATCATCCAAAGCAAGTCACAAGGCCAAGCTTTAGTTCATCAGGGCTGAAATGTATAATCTTTCTGCAGGGAGAGGCCCCACTGGAAGAAATATCAAGTATCTCCAACCAATAAACAGACAAGAGAGAAAACGGAGCGGAAAACGAAGGAGGTTGGGAAGGATTTACAGAGTAATATTGCCCTCCTAGGGCCACCGTAGTGCAATCTTGCAGCTACTATTCTGTTGTTTTAGGGGCGGAGCCGAGAGGAAATTTAAACCGAAGCCGCGGCCGAGAGCGTTTAGAAAGTGATACTCTAGTTACAGCAGCTGCAGGGGCTCGGGATTCCGAAGGAGCTCATGGAGTCCGGGGATGCAATACGGCGGCCTTGAGGAAGGACTACGGAGACCAAGAAAGAGCCTAGGATTTGGGGGAGCAGGGAAAAGGGTACGGATGCCGGGAAGGGGAGAAGGGGTAAGAAGGAAAGCAGAGAGGGGTCTAAGAGTTGGAGAGAGGATAACGGGGTCGGGAAGTGGACACAGGCATCGGGGAGCGAATAGATGCAGAAGCTGCGGACGGTAGAGGGGCCAGGAGGAGTCTCAGGAGTCGAGTGGACAGAGATCTGAAGGGGATGGAGGGACTAAGAGGACAATTGCCTGGAAGGTGGCGCGGAAGTCGAGATGGGGTACGGCTAGGGATGGAGTTGTCTTGCTGTACTTGGTAGCCGCGTTGGGGATTGTGCAGGATTTGGGAGGCGGGGGAGAGAGGATGGTGGAAGGTCGGAGGCTAGTGAAGGTGATTCAGCTGTTTTGTCCTTTTTCAGGCGACGATTGCCCTGAGCTGGCGAGTTCAATGGCTGAGAGTCGTCTCCGGGCTCCGGACCTTGGTAGGTAGCGGGTCAAAACTAGGGATGGGAGGTCCAAGTTGCTAGTCCTGCCCCAGAGCCTCTTGGGATGAAACACCGAGAAATGTTAGCCCTGTTGCGGTTTTCTAATTATTAGTGGTTTTGTGTGTGAGTGTGGCGCGTGTAGATGGGTGTCAAGGATCATTTAGGAATTCACGGTCGAGGTAAAACAAGAGCTTTCGGTCTGATGTTACGAATAAGATTGGCAAACAGGTGGGAAGTCAGGGCTGTGTAACCATATTAACCTTATGCTCATGGTTATTTTTATTGTAAATTAGTAAGTTTATGGATAGACGCCCCCCCCCCGTTATATTAGTATTTTGGCACCTAGTCACTTCCCTCAGCACTCTCCTCCCCTGTCTTCTAGTATCTTCTAGTTTCAATCCTGAAATGCTCCAGACACGGTACTTGGTTGTTGCCCTTCAGACAGTAATACACTTTGCTAAGTGACTCGCTCTTCTTGCCCATGTCCTGATGCTTTCTTCTGGATGTATCGCTCTTTTTTCTGGAGAACTTTCTCCAAAGAGTGTTTTCAAGAGAGAGCTTTACCTGACAAACTTTCTGAGGCTTTATGCCTGAGAATATCTTTATTTCACTCATGTATTAAGATTCTTGAGTCAAAGTGTTTTTCCCTTAACACATTGAAAAATAACAGTAGTTTCTTCACACAAAAAGTAGATGCTTTTTAAAATTTTGTTTCCTTCACTTCAGCAAAGCCACGAATTAATTTGTTATAAGGAAGATTTTCACATATTTTGTTTTCCCATTGACCTTAATGATCCAAGGATGCGCTGTACCCGCTGTAAGTGGCCACGGGACACTTGCAGTGCGACCTGTCCAAATTAAGATGGGCTGTTCGCGTGACTGCACACTGGTTCTAAGACTTATATGGCAGAAAATGTAAACTATTTCATTAGTACTTTTTATAGTGATTATATTTTGAAATAATATTTTTAATGTTAAGTAAAATGGATTGTTAGATAGAAGAAGTTCCATCTGTTTCTGTTTTTTGGGGTTTTGCTTTTACTTTTTAATATAACTAGTAGAAAATTTAAAATCACCTGGCTCGTATTTGTGACTCATTTTTATTAGCACTAATCAAAAGAATTATAAGATCAAATACATTATATTCAAAGTATACACAATGTTAACATATTATCATTAAAATGTAACTTAATTAAATGTAAAATTTTTCATTGTGGAAATAGTTTTCCTCGGTTTTGAAGACCCATTCCATCTTCTTTGAGCTTCCGGTGCGCTGTGCAAAGTCTGACACTGTAAACGTTTCTAGCCTCCGCCCCCCGCCCCCCCCGCGCCCCCCCAAACACCGCAGGGCCAGACCACTCTGTCGGAACCCCCGGCCCCTGTCGGGCGTGTTCGCTCTCTAGCAACGATATTATTAACAATAATGTTAGCAATATTAGTGCTCATATTCTTATATTACTTTCTATCATTTTTGCTTCCAAATTAGTCATCATTATTACTGTTTTACACAGTCAATGATTATTTATATTTATACACACTTTTTACCAGTTTGTTTAGCATTTCAGTCCTTCCTCTGGGTTAAGTTTCCTTCTTTCCAGTGTCCACCTCTTTGAAGTCCTTTGATAGTAATTGGTTGGTGATGAATTGTCTGGGGTATTATTTGCTTTAAAAATGTCTTTATTTTACCCTCAATCTTGAATAATTCCTTAGTCAAGTCTAAAATTCTAAGTTGACATTTCTTTTCTTGCATTTTAAGTAATTTACTTTAATAAACTTGAAGCGTTTACTAATTTCAATACTTGGAGTCTCTGTCTGGTCATTCTTTTTGGAGTTCTCGGAGATCTCGTTTTGCCGTCTCCATTTCCGCCGACTCTTGCCCACGGCGGTGTGTTTCCTCCGTCCGGTTTGTGGCGTTGGAGTGTGAGCTAATATTTGATGATGCTTTATCTGAGGAAACGCTGGGACCCGTGGTCTGGGCTCTCTATCGCTAGAGTAGTTTTGCCTCTGATTCTGGGAGGTATGCCAAGTGCGACTAGCTGGGCTGACTTTTTGCATTAATTTCTGTTCCGTGGCGATGGTGGTGGGTTCTTAGACCACATAAGTGGTGTGAGCATGAATTCCAGACTCCCAGGAGGCCTGTGGCTCCGAGTTCTCAGGAAGACCTCCCTTCACCAGAGCCCAGGCTGAGAGGCACAGTAACGCGTCCTCGGCCGGACGGATGGTTTTCTGGTTCACCTTTTCTCTAGATTCACGCAAGAGTTCTCCATTCTTTCCTGGACCTACTACTCCTGCTTTTATGTTTTCAGCATCCTTCCTTGCCTTCTTGAGGATATTTGTTATACTTTTAAAATTATTTTTTCTGTCTAGTCCCTTACTTACGACAGATAAATGACCTATATGAGAGAAAGCATCTTGCCTTCTTCAATTGCACACTTTCTTCTAAGCTAATGTTCCCTTGAGACTATTAGCCGCTCTGATTGATGCTGTATGTGCTCCTGGAAGGAAGACACAAAGGCTTAGGCCCTAACTTACGCTCCTGCATTGAGTTTAGGGACTGGGGGGTGTGGGATGGTGGACAGAAGAGGAAAACCACCCCAAGGCAGGAACACTGGTCTCGAATTCTGCCCAGGGTGTACCACACACAGGCCGACCTTGAAGGCGGTTTGACTTACAGGACTCTCTCTTCCCCCAGGCTTCTCACTTCATTCCTCTTTGTTGTTTTCTAGGGACTCGGCTAAGAGCGTCCAGTTGTCTAGAAAAGTGCCGGAAGAGCTCACTAGATGCTGGGAGGCGGCAGCCCTTTTCTGGAAAGTCCTTTTACTTGGATCTGCCTGCTGGCAAGAATCTGCAGTTTTTGACAGGGGCCATCCAGCAGCTGGGCGGGGTATGTGGCCTGCGTCTCTCCTGTGACGCCTTCGCAGGTGGTAGGGCAGGAGCCGGACAGGGATTACATCTGTGTCCTCCAGGGTCTTCGGTGGTATCGCTGCCTTTTTCCAAAGCAATTTCCAGTGTGAACCATATTTTAAAACACAGTTAATTTTCTGTCCTAATTAGAAAAACAGTATCTGTGTATTCTAGAAATTAAAAAAAATTTTTTTTAATTTTTTTATTTTTATAGAGAAGGGAAGGAAAGGCGAGAGGGAGAGAAACATCAATGTGTGGTTGTGTCTCTCACATCCCCTACTGGGGACCAAGCCCACAACCCGGGCATGTGCCCTGACTGGGAATCGAACCAGCAACCCTTTGGTTTGCAGGCCCACGCTCAATCCACTGAGCTACACCAGCCAGGGCTATTCTAGAAATTTTAGAGAACATGGAACTGCTCCAAGAGACAACCATCATTTTAATGTATTTATTTTTGTCTAGACTCTTCTCTTTTTTTTAATATTTTATTTATTTTTAGAGAGAGGGAAAGGAAGAGAGAGAGAGGGAAACATCAATGTGTGGTTGCCTCTTGCACGCCCTCTACTGGGGACCTGGCCCGTAACCCAGGCATGTGCTGTGACTAGGACTCGAACCAGAGACCCATTGGTTCACAGGGCTGTTTTCTTTCACAGCTTTGTGGAGATACAACTCGCATAACACACACATTTAAAATGAACAGTTCGGCGCCAGCTGGGTGGCTCAGTTGGTTAGAGGGTCATCCTGATACACCACGGTTGCAGGTTCGATCCCTGTCAGGGCACATACAAGAATCAACCCATGAATGCATCAGTGGGTAGAACAACAGTCGATGTTTCTCTCTTTCTCTCCTCCTCTGTCTCTAAGGTAAATAAATAAAAATTTAAAATAAAATAAAGTGAACAGTTCAATGATTTCAGTATATGCACAGAGATGTCTAAGTGCGATCACACAGCCAATTTTAGAATATTCTCATCACCCCCAAAAAAGCAACTCAGACCCATGTCAGTCAGTCACTTTGGGTAAAGCATTTGCCGTGTTTGAGTCCTTTAAAATATTTTTAAAGCGGTGTATGTCATATGGCACTTTCATAAGGGTTGGCGTGGGCATCTCTTGTAGTTAGGAAATAGGACGCTAGTGCCCAGAAGCGGGGGTCACTGGGGAAGCCGCTTGAGGCGGCTCGGGGTGCAGAGGCTCTTCGCGGTCAGACTAACAAAAACCCCGGGGTGCAGAGACTCAGCAGTGGGGACCGGCCGAATGGCGGTCTTACACCCAAACTGGCCCCCAAATGCATTGGAACTTTTAGTTTTTTCTGTCATTTAGCCTTTGCTGTATAAAAAAACCACCACAGAATTGGGACTTACGTCAAGCTGTTTCTCACGGCTCTCTGGATTGGCTAGGGGGTCTCCCTCATAGCTGCGTTTTGCTGGAGGGTCATCGGGGCCGGGAGGACCAAGCTGACCTCACTCTCACGCCTGGAGGTTGGTGCCGGCTGCCTCTGGGGGATCTCGTACGTTCTGTGCGAAGCTCCTTCACGCACAGTGTCTGTGTGTACGCTGTCACGTGTGTGCCCGGTAAGCTCGGCCAGTGACTGCACCCTGGTCTCAGGGCGGCTTCCCGGAGGTGAAAGGAGAAGCTGCAAGGCCTCTTGGGGGCCTCAGCTCTAGGACTCACACACGTTATCTTCACCATCGTGTTGCCCAAAAGGAACTGCATTCAAGGGGATGGAAGACCAGGTCTCCACCTCGGAACAGAAGGCACAGCAAAGACATTTCAGATGAGCAGGTGTGTGGGACGGGAGGGCTGTGCAGCCGCTGGACCACCGGCAGATTTATGTGGGACAGTCCCCGCCCCACTCCCACGGGCTCTAGCATCTGCTTTTGCCATATTACGGAAGGTAGAAGTACTCCTTTAAGCCATAACTTTAAAGATTTCTTCTAAATTGTGGTAAAAGGTATGTAACATAAAATACGCCATTTGAACCATGGTTAAGTGTACAGGTCATTGGCATTAATGCCATTCACACGGTGGGGTGACCATTAACACGTTTCTGTTTCCAAACCTTTGTCCCCGCAAACAGAAACTCCATCACCATTAAGCGATCACGGCCCACTTCCCTGCCCTGCAGTCCCTCTGTCTCTGTGAGTTGGCCGACTCTGGACACTGCAGGGCAGTGGGGTCACTGTCGTTGTCCTTTGGTTTGCAGCTCGTTTCACTGAGCATGTTTTTAAGGGTCGTCCACGTCGCCACACGCAGTAAAACTTCATTTCTTTTTGTGGCCGAGTTGTATCCCACTATACAGATATACCACGTTTTGCTTATCTGTTTTTCTGCTGGTGGACTCTTGGGTGGTTTCCACGTTTTGGCTGTGGTGAGTAATGCTGCGTGCGGTGAGCAGCCGCGCACAAGTGTCTATTCAAGTCCCTGTTTTTAACCCTTGTGGGGACATAGACTTAAGTGCCAGGTTCCTCATCCAGTCACACGTTAGAGACATCGTGCATCCTCATTTCCGGTGCTGTGCTCGAGCTGGCTGGGACCAGCTCACAGGAGCCAACTATTAGCATCTGTTTCCAAGTCCACGTTCGGTGACATCATGCTGGTGGCTTGAAATCAGCCGTAATGGGAGTATTTACCCCACAGAGCCAGCAAATGCCACGCAGCAGGGATTTTTCCCCCACAGAGAGTCCGTCATCGAACGTTTGCCAGCTTGTTTCCATCTTTCCTTCTTCCCACAAACGTGAGGTGCGTGCTGCTGTGCCTCGGGCACTGGGCGGGGCTCGTGGGATACAGAGGTGAGCCAGACCCTCTCAGTGCCCGTGAGGGACTTACAGGCAAGGGAGCAGATAGCTCTGCAGCTCAGGCGTCGCCAAGACCCTTTTTGGTTTCCTAGTTTAGGCGCCTTTTAGTAGTGTAGCCAGGGTCGCAGATACGGGGTCTGGATGTCTCCGTGTATGTTCCCAGCAAAGTCATGGCTTAGCTAAGCTGCCCTTTCACCTCCTCCGGTCCCTTCAGTGTGCTCTCGCTCCGTGCAGACTCAAGCTGGTCAAATGACTCAAAGCCTTCTGCTGGGTCGGAGCAGCGGTCCTGGAGACAAAAGCCTGCGTTGATATATATAAACCCTATTGTATTTCAGGATGATGTCTGCTTGGGGGCCCAGTGCAGAACTGCATTTGGTCTATTTAAAGACATTGATTCTGGAACTTCTGGCAGCTGAGATTTCCTTCTCCAGCCTCTTGGTATTGATGATTCTTCATCTGCCTTTTGGTGCTCAGCCACCTCTGTGGTCTGGTTTCAGGTAATTGAGGGTTTTCTGAGCAAAGAAGTAAGTTACATTGTGTCCAGCCGCCGGGAGGCGAAGGCAGAAAGCCGTGGGACAAGCCGCGGAGGCTGCGCCAGCCCCGGTGAGGTCACAGTGGATGCGCCGTCCAGGGCCGGTCCACCCGCCAGCCACACCAGGCCTCCGCAGAAAGCCTCGGACTCGGTAAGAATCTCGTGGAGTAGCAAGGGTGTCTTCTGTGCACAAAGGAAGTAAGCCTCAAGGAGCCCTTCAAGGCAGCTCTGGTTTTAGTTTCATCTGGTTTAATTTCTCATTGGAATTCAGGGACTGAGAGTGTTTTTTCCCAGCTCTGGCTTTAAACACCTCACAGCATGCTTTCCCCGTGCAGTTTCTGTTACGATGCCCTGCCCCTTTACATGGGACCGCAGAGTCAGGGGTTCAGACACAGCAGGAGGGTCCGTGTAAACCAGAGAGGGCTCGTTGGCATCAGCCTAGACGCACCTGCTGGAGAGCGCAGAGACTCGTAAGGGGAGGTCTTAGAACATCTGTAACCCTTTGACCTCTGGTGAATTCAGAATGCCCTTCTCCACCAGGGCGCAGGCCGCAGCTACCTGTGGGCGACCTGAACTTGGGTGTGGCTCTGCCTTTACCTCCGAAGGGTTCTGTAGGCTCACACTGCAGCCACTCCTGGGCTGTCATTGCACCCCGCTTTCCGAGACATGACACCATCCTAGCCCACCCCTCCATGAAGACCTGTTCGTGCCCAGGTGGTCTGCAAGCGTGCCTGAAGGCTCCTCCCTTCCTGGCAGGTGCCGATGAGCCGGGGCAAGGAGCTGCTGCAGAAGGCCATCAGGAACCAGGTGAGCTGCAGGTGCCGAGGGTCTTCGGGAGTGCAAGGGACCCTCAGACCCCGCCGGGAGCTGCGCAGGCCCGCTTAAACGTGGACTTTTTTCAATAAATAACCTATACTGATTTTGACTCGTGGTTGGGAACCCGTGGATGTGGACAGCTGGCTGTATTCATTGATCTATGCCATCTTTTTTTTTAATTTAATTTTTTTAAAGGTTTTATTTATTTATTTTTAGAGAGAGGGAAGAGGAGGGAGGGTAAGAGCGAGAAACATCCATGTGCGAGAGAAACATCCATCGACTGCCTCTCGCACATCCCCCACCAGGGACCTGGCCCACAACGCAGGCATGTGCCCTGACTGGGAACTGAGCTGGCGACCTTTCAGCCTGCAGGCTGGTGCTCCATCCACAGAGCCACCCCGGCCAGGGCTGATCTGTGCCATCTTATAGAGGGAATGTGAGTGTCTGCAGATTTTGGTGTCCGTGGGAGGTCATGGAGAAGCTCCTTCATGGATACCAAGGAACCACCAAGTTTTTGGAGAGCCAAAAGTTACATGCGGATTTTCAACTATGCAGGGGTCGGCACCCCTAATCCCTGTGTTGTTCAGGGTCAGCTGTACTAACAGAAAACACAGCCTGTGAGCTGTATTGTCATTTCCTTACGAGTGAGGAAGTGGGCTGCAGAAATTAAGTCGTTTGTCCAGAGTCACTCAGGGTGTCAGTGGTAGCGTGAGGATTTGACTCCTTGGGGTTCCCTCCCCAGAGCCTACCGAGAGAATCTTGGAGGGGTGCTGTGGGACACGCCTGCTCTGCCCAAAGCCAGACTTTGTAAATCTTTTAAAAGCAGCTATTCATCCCTTTTGTGAAATTCCGAAACCATTCAGGTTCAGTGGCAGGAGGAAGAACTGGGGCGATCTGATGAGAGGAGCCATTAAAGTGGCATCAGATCCTGGCTGGTGTAGCTCAGTGGATTGAGTGCGGGCCTGCAAACCAAAGGGTCGCCAGTTCGATTCCCAGTCAGGGCACGTGCCTAGGTTGCAGGCCTGGTCCCAAGTTGGGGTGAGAGCAACCACACACTGATGTTCCTCTACCTCTCTTTCTCCTTCCCTTCCCCTCTCTCTAAAAGTAAGTAAAATCTTTAAAAATAAAAAATAATAATAAAGCAGCCTCAAGATGGGCACATTGGCTGTGATGAGGGAGGAGGATGCTGGCAGGGCGGGAGCAGTCCCCGGCAGCGTAGCTCCTGCCGGGTGGTGGTGACTGTCACTGGTGTTTATCACGCACGGTGTGCTGAGAGCCTCCCTCACGGAGGCCCTCCCGGCAAGCAGCTCTCTTACAAGCAGTGTTCCTTCCTGGGTACAAGGTGGCCAGGACAGAGGGTACAGGTAGACCAGCAGTCCGTCCCATCGGATGTGGCTAGCCCACATGGAGCATGGGTCTCCGTGAGGGTTGGGGTAGACCCTCCCCACATGTGGGTGACCCGGAGCTCCCAGAAGCCAGGACAGCCTGTCCGCTGGGTGTTCGGACCCTGTGGCGTCTCACGCTCCCGCCTGGCTCTGCTTCTTCCTTCCAGGGGAGCAGCAGCAGCGTCCTGACCAACGCCCGCTCCTGGGGAGTGAGGATCCTGCGTGTGGACGGTACCGTTTCTGCCCAGGACCCCCGTGGGGGTGGGGGAGAGCTGGTGCCTGACCGGGAATGTGCCCTTCTAGAGGGGCCGTAGTTGCGCGAGCTGGCCGGAGGCAGGCGCACGCGGTTGCCGTGTAGACCCCCAGAGATGGGAGGGGTGCAGACCAGCAGGCAGGCAGGGCAGCAGAGCGTGTGTGCGGGAAGCGCTGTCCTGTCCGACCCGCGCAGCCGCGCTCCTCAGGCTAGTGTGGTGATCTTGTTTCGTAAGTTAGGAAACACCCCTCATGTCCATGACCACTTATCGGGCATTCACTCTGTTCTGGGAATCACCTCGTGTAATTCCCACCGCTGTCCTCTGCCTGTCGTACAGTGAGGAGACTGAGCCTTAGCGGGATTAAGCAAATTGTCCAGTCTCCCCAGGAGTGAGGAGTGTGACCCACATTCCAACCTAGTTTGGCCCAGCTAAACTCCATGTCACTTCTTTTCCGTAGGGCCGCCTCACGTGATTGCCACCTCTTTGCAGGTTGTGATAAATTTACACTGGAATGGCTGGCCTGGATCGGCCGGCCGTGAACGGCCCTCATCCCCAGCTCCACTTCCAGTTGGCTTTTCTCTGATCCTGGAGGGTGGCGGGTCCACGTCCAGCCTGGGATCTGCTGGGGGAGAGAGGACTGTGCGTGGGAAGGTCCTCGTCGGGGAGGCGGGGGTTCCATTGTCACCAGAAAGCCAGCTATTTCTGACTCGATCCAGTTTCCTGCCTTCCTGCGTGTTAGAGAAGCCGCCGCATGGACGGCCCCCGCTGGGGCTTCCCCGCTAAGGGTGCATCTGAGTCACTCAGGTGGCTTGGTCTCCGCCACAGAAGCAACTTTTCAGAAGTACCTGAAAGCCCTTTGTGAGCCAAAGCCACTTTGTGTTCAGGAGCCGTATTCAGTGCCACAAAAGAGCAGGAAGCCAGCTCAGGGCCTTTTCCAGGGACAGAGGACCCTGCCCTGTCTTCGATTGTCAGCAGGTGCAGAGGTGACGCACAGCCAGAAGGTGGCAGGCAAGGTTGGTGTGATCCAACGTGCCGTGCCCGGTGAGAAGGCTCTTAGTGCCCCAGCCCCAGGAGGGAGCTCCGCCGGGGAAGTGGGGAGCGGGAGCCTTGAGCCACAGCCCTCTGGTTTCTCTGCAGAAATGATGATGCATGTGCAGCAGCTCTCTTTAGGTGCTTTGCGTCTGAAGAACGGAGGGCCAGAGAAGCCCGAGGTAGGTCGTCCCGCTGAACCGAAGGGAAGTGGGCGGTTTGCAGACCGTGAAGTCTGCGGCAACCTTCGTAAATCTATGCGCCACCCCGGCCTCCTGTTCCGGGCCGTCCTGGAACAAGTAAGGGGAGCGCAGCCTCTCAGCAAGCTCGTCCCTGGCGTGCCCCGCCTGCCCTCCCCTCCCGGTGCCACCTGCCAGTCTCCGTGGTACGCCGAGGCACGCACTGCCACCCCGGTCGTGGACAGCCCTGGCCTAAATAAAACGTAAATGTCCGTGGCCTGCTGGCCAGGCTGCCTTCCTGGGGACGTCTCTTAGCCCGGGAGTGAGCCTGCAGATAGCAAGGGTGGGGCCTGCGGTGGGGGATGTGGTTTGAAATAGCTGCCGTATTCCAAGTTCTGGTTTGGCTTTTCCTTCCGTTGCTGGAGTTAGTGCTGCGTGTATCGCCTCGAGACAGCCCGTGCTGATTTAAAGCCGCGGTGCTTTCACCCGGCCAGAGTCCGAGGAAGGGCCGGGCCCTGCGGGTCCAGGCAGGAGCGGGACCCAGAGCGGCAGCAAACCACCTGACGGCGCCCTTGGCCTCAGCACCCCTCACCCTACACCCTCTGGTCTAGGGGTGTTTGGGGTTTTGCTGCTGCAGAATAGGCTTGCACTGTCACAATTAGGAAAGGTGCACAGTGACAGTCCCTCCGCTCCAGCCTCTGTTCCCCAGCCGCCGAGCTCCCTCCCTGAGATGAGCAGAGGGAACGCTTCCTCGGGCAGCCTTCCAGGACTGCACGCACTCACAGCAGACAGGTTGAAAACTCCCCCTTTCGTGCAAGTGCGCAGTATCATTACTTGACTTGGTTCACTTGATAATCTCTTTAGATACTTGGGAGTCTCCTGGGGTGAGTTCTGGGTACAGTGCCCGATATGCGTGGGGATGTAGGGGGCGTCTTCTGGGGGGGTCTTTGCCCTGGAGCGTGGCCTGAGGGAGGATCTGGGAGTCATGGGCTCACTGGCTCCTTCATCTCTCCCACCCCCCACCTCTGCTGATGTCTGAATTCTTTCCATTTGGTGTTTAATACCAGCTTTGTTTGACCTTGGCCTACATGCTGGTTTTGACCAACAGTCGGGGTACACGAGGTAGGGCACAGGGAAGCAGACGGCGCTGCCTTCACCCCCGTCCTGCACCCTGACCCGAAACGGCCTTGTGCCCTGACGGCCTCATATGGACAAGCTGCCCTTTGGCGAGCGCCCGCTGTGTCAGGCCTGTGAGCTGCCCCCGCCCGCGTGTGCCACATCCGAGCAGGTGGCGTGTGCTCCGCACAACGCAGGCGGCCCAGCGCCACCTCCCACCCACCGGGGCCCGTGGGGCTCCGCAGCTCTGGCCGCCGCTCCGGCCCGCACTCCCTCCACGGTCAGCTTGAGACTCACACACAATGCTCGCCCCTCGCTGCGTCCCTGGGGAGGCGGAGGGAGCCTCTGCGCTCAGGTCAGCTCTAGCTCAGGGCCCAGCCGACACCGGGAAGCAAAGTGGGGCAGACTCCCGGCGACTCGGCCCGCCTCCTGGACCCCCCTGGCTCCCTCACATCCTTAACCTATTTTCCCTTTCCATTTAGGGAACATGTCCAGCAGAGTCAAGAACGCGGAGAGGTCAGTGTGGTACCTGTTCCTCATCTAATTGCCATCCCTCCCTTCCTAAATGCTTCCCCGCGACTCCCTCTGTGCCAGCATCTGCTCGCTTTTCTGCGGCAGGAAGCGAGGCCAGGTTGTATCATCCCGTCGTGTTTCCAGGGCCTGGGCTCTGGGGAGGACCGTGGCAGGAGAGGGGCGCCCCTGAGTGAGTCTAGAGCTGCTGGGCCGGGGCTTCTCCTCGGAGCCAAGACCCCAGGCGGTCCCTCTGGCTCCTGCGTCCTCTGGCTGTTCCTGGCCATCAACTGAAGTTCCGCATCCTCTTCCCTCTGATTCAGGAGCAGTTTGGAGTGGGCAGTCGAACAGCTGCCTACCACTTTGGGAAATGCCAGACTCCCCGAAACTGACAAACAGGCAGATTGACAGGCCCGGCTCCCCGCTCCTCTTGGACAGCGCGAGTTCCCCCCCATCCCTGGATGTTTCTCCCGAGGATGCTCTTTAGGTGGCATTTATTCGAGCACAAGCGGGAGCTGAGAAAAGTCACTCGGCACCTCTCCTGTTCAAAATCCAAGGAAACCTATGGGGGAATTGATTTTAATAACCGTCTCAGTTAATTAGACAAAGGATTGCCCCCGAAAAAGTAATTAATGGGAGCTGCCTCTGTGCGAGGAGAAAGTCTGCATTTTCCGCTTGGGTTCTGGCGGCTTCCTCGAACGGGCCCAGAAGCTGTGAGACGGGGCCTCTTTGGACGTGGGGCTGTCACTTCTGCCCGGCCCGCAGCCTCTGCGGCAGGGCCTCTGGCCACCACGGGAGGGTAGAGGTGGTTCTGAAGGCCTAAGAGATTTTGTACCCTGTGCCTCTCTAGGGGACGAGTCTCTTGATGAATTGACTCCAAATTTGTCCTCCCAGAACCCCTTAGCCCTATTGTTTTTTTTTTGGGGGGGGGGCACCAGATTTCACCTTTGATGGTTTTTTTGCCATCCTTCTGCTAAGATCTCTAAACACTCTTTGGCTCTCTTCCTCTCTGCTCCAACCCCCACAAAACAAAACAAAACAAAACAACCCAGGGTCCTCAGGGAAAATTCTGCCCGGGAGTGTTCCCAGGCCCCTCAGCATTCTGAGACACCAGGAGTAAAGGTCTAGGAAGGAGCTCGTAGCAGAGACCCGCAGGGGCTGGGTTCCTCCCGCTCGGCGAGGTTTCTGCCGGTCGGGGGACAGCCTCCAGCACCCGCGTGCTGGAGGGTCTGCCGCCGTAGGACCCCAGGCACCTTACAGCGTCCCCCCCCCCATGATGGAACCCTTTCTCCCAGCTAGGAGGCTGGGAGAGATGGGAGTGGGTGGCTTACCTCCGCCAAGTGCGCCCCGCGTGTGTCCCAGCCCCAAGAGGCTCTGAGGCCTTGGTGGGGCCTCGCCGCTCTGAGCGTTTCCTGCGTGTGCGGTGCGGCCCGCTCGGGGCAGACGGAGAGCTGACGGTGCACGCTTCCTTTCCAGTGGCCCGACTGAAGGCACCGTTCCTCAAAATTGAAGACGAGAGCCGGTGAGTGGGGCCTCCTCCCTCTCCCCTCACCCCCACCAGGCCCTCATGGAAGAGAGGTCCTAAGCAGACGTGGGGTCGTGGAGCTCCCCCAGCCCCGTAGCTTTGTCTCCCCAGAAGCCGCCTTCTCGCCCCGTCTTGGAGAAGCCTCGCACAGACCAGGAGGAGCCGCCCCCAAGGGCGGCGTGGCCTGGCTGGCACTCCCCTGGGCCACGAGTCGGAGGCTGAGGATCCCGGGTGTGGTCGCCTCCCGGTAGCGCTCCGCTCTGATGAGCTCGTGAAGCCCCCGTGCAGGCTCATTCTCGAGCCACGCTCACTCCTCGTGGTGCACTGACACCTGCTGTTGAGCCGCTGCTGCACCCAGATTGGAGCCGGCGCAGCGGTCTTGGCTGCAGTGAGAGCGCTGGGGCGCTGCTGGGGCTCCCTTGCGCCCCGGGAAGCCCTTCTGTTGTGCCGGGTACTTGTCCTCGTGGCAGCCCTCGGTGGGAAAGAGGCCACCCCCTTCTTCGTGGGGAAACTGAGGTCAGAGGAATTAGGAACTCGCACCTGCCGCTTTACTAGGGAAGCTTAGCCGAGGCTAGAACCCAGGTGCTGTAGCTGTCCTGCCTGGCGCCCTCTCGGCTCTGCCCCGTGCACCCTTCGATCTGGAGCAGGAGGGAGGCGGTGTCGATGAACACCTGGTGAGCTCTCAGCCACCTGGGTCATCACCGGCTCTTCAGTGAGCACCAGATCAAAAGGCCACGTGAATCTATAATTGTCTCAAAAGGTGTTTGAAGAGAGAAAGGCCCCTGTGCACCCAGCAGAGAGCCTGGGGCCAGAGTGTTCTGGCCCCTCTCCCTCACACGGGGCAGCCTAAGGACCAGCCCGTGAGCCCGGCCTCCAGGAGGCCCTGGGTTGCCTTCTCGGTCCCTGTACACAGTACAGAGTTGGCTTTGGTGGCCCAGAAATGAGCGTCGGGAGCACAGGGATGGTGGTGAGGTGCTGCCCCTCCAGTCCGGTGGGATGGAGCGCGTGTCCGTCCATCGCAGCCTCTTTCCATCCAGTTCAATGCAATCAGGCTTGATGCACGCACACACGGCGGCCAAGAGAGCCGCCAGTGCCTCCAGGGCTGTTCCTGCACGCAGCCGGCACAGGTGACACCACTGTCACCGGAGTGGGGTACACGTACTTGTGTGCCCCTAGCGTGTGAGGCAACAGAAGAGATTCGAGCGGAGCCGGGGTCTCCGGTGGTCTGTTTGCGTGCTGTTCTGAAACAGGCACCTTCAGAGCCTCACAGCCTCAACATTCCAGCCTCCTAAGCAGAAACAAAGAAACACTGAAGAGAAAGAAACGGGGTACCAGGGCTGTGGAGGGCACCCCATCAGTTCAAGGATCCGAGAAATTTGTTAACTCATTCCCGAGGCCACAGGGCTCTTGCTGAGCCACCCAGGAACCCGTGGCCCGCACCCCTGCCCGCCCCCGCAGAGCACAGGCCATGGCACCATACAGGGCGGTGGGGGGAGCCCACAGTGACATCACAGGGTGTTCCAAGTGTCTGCACGTCATCAGACCCGGCTCCGAGCTCGCATGTGAGCAAGCCGGCCGACCACCCAGCCCGCTCAGCCTGGGCCTGACTGCAGAGCCCTCCCCGCGCCTCCCCTCTGTTCAGGAGACTCCACTGCAGAGGGCGCTCAGGAGCAACCCAGAGCAAACGTGTTGCTTTTAATGGAGCAGGAAAATCGCTGCTCTGGGTTAACCACTCTTCCATTTCGGTTCTGCGAGGCTGGAGTTCTCCAAGGTTGTTTCAGGGTTAAGGAACAAAGTGAAAGTGTGGGAAGAGCTGGATCAGGAGTCGGGGGACAGGAATTCCGGTCCGGTGTCGGCCACATACTGGCCGCGAGCCCGTGGGCGACTTCCAGAACCTTTTGGGCTTTCTGCGTTCCTCGCGTTTCACTCAGCTCGGGGAGGCTGCAGGGCTCAGGCGGAGCAGTGAGTCCGGACAGGCTTGGTAGACCCGGAGAGCCTGAGTAGGAGCTTCACCTCGTGGGGCGGATGAGAGTTTTGTGTCAGAACCTGGACGGTGTGCGGGCGAGAGCCCACCGTGGGGGCTGGAACTCAAGGGGGTTGGGCTGGCCCCCCTTCCTCCTCCTCTTCCTTCCACACGATAGTCAAAGTGGAAGTTTTCTGTGTTTCAGGAAGTTTCGTCCTTTCCACCATCAGTTTAAATCCTTTCCAGAAATTTCTTTCCTGGGACCCAAAGACGCAAGCCCCTTTGAGGCCCCGACGACTCCGGGCAGCTCGCACCGCACCAGGTGGGTCTTTCTGGTCTCTGCATAAGGAGGGCTGGTCACAGGCCCGAGTCCTTCCCTCGGGGGCCTGCTGGTCGCATCGGGAATGGCCATGTGTTAACTCCGTATGCGGAGTCTGTTCTGGGCACCCAGCCCAGAGGAGAGAGGAGGAGTGTTCATCCGTTTGATTGGGTGTTCTCCGTTCGCGCTGAAGAATTTGACCTGTGTCCAGAGGACAGTAGTCTTGTTTCTGAAACTCGGATTTATAGAGCACGTTCATCAGAGTCCCCTGGGGTCCCATTAAAAATGCAGGTTCCTGGCCCTGGCTGGGTGGCTCGGCTGGAGCCTCGTCCATACACCGAAAGGTTGCAGGTTCAATTCCCTGTTGGGGTGCATGCAGGAGGCAACCGATGAAAGTGTCTCTCTCACATTGATGTTTGTCTCCCATCAGTGTTTCTCTTTCTCCCTTAGTCTCTCTTCAAAACCAATAAACATCCTTATCCTGGGTGAGGACTTCTTTTAAATGCCAGGTCCTGGACTCCTCGTCACACATACAGCATCACAGTCTCTGATGATGGAGCCCCAGAAGCTGCACCCTCCCGAGCTCCCTGGGTGACTCGGTGCACATCAGCATTTGAGGCCTTTGGGCTAAACATAGGGAGTAACTAAGGGGCAGGGGACCTTAGTTATTTAGGCACTGTGTGGCCTCAAGTGGCCTGTGGGTGTTGGTACTCTGCAGACGTGTGAAACGTGAACCTTCACTAACCAAAGCGCAGAAGGAACTCGGCTCAGCTGATGGGCCAGATGCTTCGCAGGCCCTTTCTAAGCTCTGGACCACATGGTTAGTTCATAGACCAGAACAGGGCAGAGCAGACTCAGCCAGCGAGACTCCCGGAGGCCGGCGGGTCCCCCAGTAGAGGACCAGGAAGTAGTGCAAATGGGAGGAAAACCAGCCGGGCACGTGGCAATAGGTGGAGGGGAGGAAGGGGAGAACGAGAGAGCCAGCCAGGGGGCTGCAGACTCGGGCTGCAGGCCGCGCTGTGCCCTGGGTGGCCTTGGAGTCGCAGGGGGGCCCAGGGGATACAGGGAAGGGGGGAAGCAGTGAAGCTGTGGTGTCTGCACGTGAGCAGAACAGACGATGTGCGCCAGGGTCCCGTGTGCATGGAAAATCAGTGGGAGGAAATGCTTAACTTTTTTAATTTAGAAGTTATTACTTTGGTTCAAAATTCAAGCATAACAAAGGGTTTAAAGCCTCCCACGCCCGCCCTCTAATCTCCAGACCACCCTCCAGAGAGGGTTTCCGAGCCCCGTGCCCCCTCTTCTCACACAGAGCGCGGCGTGAGATCGCCGGGCTGGGGCCCGCTTTTGCCACTCAGTGTCTTAGATCACTTAGATGACTGCCTGGCATGGCTGCAGGGCACTCGGTGGCACGGGTTTCCCGTACTCACCCGGCCTCTTATTGACGGATGTGGAGATTATTTCCAGTCTTCTGTTGTTATAAAGAAGGCTGCAGTGAATAGTCTTGTTTAAGTATGTTTGCAGGATAAATTCCTACAAGTGGGAATACTGGGTCAGAGGGTGCCTGCATTTCTAATTTTGCAGCCAAATGGCTTTTCACGGGGGCGATGCCTGCAAACACTGACCCGCCCCCTTGGCTCCTGCTGGGAGCGGTGGGACCCGCTAGATGAAAAACCCTCCCTCGGTGTAATTGGAGTCTTCATCCTTTCTCATCGCGAACGAGGTTCCGTCCGAGGTTCCGTCTGCGTTGTTTGGTCACTTGAGTTTCTCTGTGCACCTTCTGCACGTCATTCGCCCGTCTCTCTCTTCAGGCATCCATCACTTTTTGGGGGGTTCGTAAGGGGCCCTTCCCGGAGGAGGGGGATGAGCCCTTCTCTGTGTGTGTAGTTGTGTATACCACCCCCCGCCTCCCGTTGGTGGTTTCTCTTTTAACTTTGCTTGTTTTCTGCGAGGCGTGCGTTTTTAAAAGCTGCGTGTAGTGCTCCTGTTTGGGGGGCGTTTGGTGCCCTACTTAGAAAGTCCTCACAGGAGACTGTGTTGGATGCGTTGAGTTTGCTTGGACAGCCCAGGAGCCACGGCCTACAGGCTGTTGGAAGTCCGGGACTGAAACTCAAATGAGAAGTCAGGTTTGAGATAGAGATTGGAAAGTCCTCCGTGACGGGGCAGCTGTGCAGGGGGCAAGTAAGCATGAGGGAGGGGACGGGTAAGGTGGAGGAGGTCCAGGGCGGCACAGGCCCCTCACTGCTGTTGAGGCCTTTTCCCTTCTGTCGCGCAGGTCAGACGGATGTGGGTGTGGGTTGGAGCGCAGGGCTGGAACTGCCCTTCAAAGGAGTCCAGCCACGTCCCACGCGTTCTCGCCTGTGGCTCGAGGTGTGTGGGCGGGGAAAGGACGGAGCTGGGACAGGGTGCCCGTGTGGGACGTCCGGTCTTGTTGCCTCTCTTGCTGCCCTTGGACAAGTGGTGCCGGGTGTAGGGGGGGCCTGCCTGTGCCCGCCCAGCTCCGTGGCCGTTTCGGTCCGTCCCCTCCCTGGCCCGAGCTCCAGGCCCTAGAGCAGCAGTAACGCTCCGAGGGTCCCGACAGTGGCCGCTTTCTCCCACCCTGTTTTCTCCCCAGAGAGCCCAAGGGCCAGGAGGCAGGCCGGTGGCCCGCTGCCCGCGCCGCACGCAGGAGGAGGAAGGGGTACTGTGAGTGCTGCCGCGAGGCCTTCGAGGAGCTCCACGGGGTGAGCCCCTCCCGCTGAGCGGTCGCTGGGACTGCCCCGAGAGGGCCTTTCCCTCCCGGGCTCTCCCTGGCGCGGCCGGAAAGTCTGCTGCTGCCCTGGGCTGGCCTTGTGTAACGTCCTGTGCCTCCTCTCGCCCCGGGCAGCATCTCCAGAGTGCCCAGCACCAGGGCTTTGCCCGAGAAGCCCGCCCATACGCAGAAGTCGATCGCATCATCGCCCAGCTCAGCCACAGCTTCGTGGACATGCCCTCCCGGGCCAGCCTCCACCGGTGAGCGCCAGGGCACAGCCCTGCCCAGGGTGGTGGGCGTGGCCACGCCTCCCTCCTCTGCTGCCGCCCTCTCTAGGTTGGGGGGTTGGGGGGGTGCGGGGAGGAGGGAGGAGCCCTCAGGTCTGCCGGCACGAACCAGGCTGTGACCTTTTGCTCTTTTCTCACCTGTTTTTCCGGTCACCTATTTTGTTCGCTTTAGAGATGCGGGGGGTAGGAAAGGCCTCCACTTGTGGCTTTAGCCGATTGGAACTGGACCCCAACTGGGGCGCAGCTCCCTTCCTGACACTTGGGCGTGGCCACAGCTGTGGGGGCGGGGAGAGAACCTTCAGCAGTTGTACTTACTCCTCGGTCACGTGTCTGGTCATTTCTGCCTGTCTGGCCTTCCAGAAGTGTGGAGGGGGGATTCCTGGGTCCCTTCCAGGCGGGTGAAGAGCCAGGTCTTTCTGCCCCTCTGGAAGTCACCCCCTGAAAGAAGGGTCGTGGGTGCGTCCGTGGAATTCCGGGGCTCTGAGCTTCCATCAAGGCGCTGTGGCTTCACCTCGAAGCTGGTCTCCACCTCCAGCCTCGCTTTCCGAGCCCAGCTTGGGCCGCCAGGCTCTGCTGCCTCCTCCGGCCGCCAAAGGGCACAGCCTCCTCCGTGAAGTTATTAAATGAAACGGCCTCTAACCTGTTCCCCTGACCACAGGCCGCAGAGCCGAGAGGCGCACGCAGCACTGGCCCCTGCCGCAGGGTCGGACCCGAAGAGCAGGCGTTTCACGGCCCCAGAGGCGGCAGGCCTCCTCGGCACCCCACGACCTGCAAGGGCAGCACCACGTGTGCCCCAGGCCCACCCGCCCTCTGCCCGGCCCAGCAGGGTCCTAGCTTCTTGCCTGCTTTGCGGTTGAGCCCTGCGGCCCAAAGGGTGTTTCTGTCCCCACAGGCAGCCAGGCTCCCCAGCTTCGGATCGTGACCTCCTGTGTCCTGAGACGCTGTCTCCCAGCCAGCCCACCTGTATCGGGGCAACATCTCCCAGGATGAGGGAGGAAGACGACCACCAGGCCCCAGGCAGCCCGGAACAGGATGGGGTGGTGGGTGGCGCGAAGGCACCAGCTGACTGTGTTGGACCTGGACCAGCAGCAAGTGGCCCAGACCTGGGGGGGTCGGCTGACACCACTGTGGACTCCCCAGGGACCCCGGTGTCCAGGAGCCCTACTTGCCAGTGCCTTCCGACCAGCTGCGGTTTTGCGGACCTCTCCTCTGGCCCAGACCCAGCGCTTGTTGGCCACAAGCGGAAGGTTCAGTTCCCCTGTGGCAATGCCAAGAAGCGGCCAGGGGTCTCCTGGCCACAGGCCTCATTCTTTGCCCTGAGAGCCCTCAGCCCCTGTGGCACCTGGACAACCGATGGCAGACAGCTCTTCTCCCTTCCCCTTCCAGGCCAGGAGTCCAGTCCTCTGACCTCCGTCCTGCCCTTGTGCCCCCCACAGACCAGCCTCTCCCTCCCAGACTCCTTTCCCTGGCAGCGCATAGACAGGCGGGCCGAGCCCTGGGCCACACCCGCCCCCTGGCCTGGGGGAGGATACTGCCCAGGTTCTGAGGATTCTGAGTGTGCAGCCCCTAGCCCTGTCTCTCAGCAGACTGACCAGCCTCCCAGCTGCTCTGCAGCTGCAGGCCCGCTGGCAGCCCACCTGCACTCAGCTGCAGGCACGTAGCCCCCAGGAGGGCCTGCAGAGAGCCAGGCTACCTCTCTCCCCAGCCCTCTGCCAGCCCGTGGGGGAGCCAGCCTCTCCCGGCCCCCTGCCTCCTCGTCTCCCGGCACCAGCAGCAAACCGCTCTCGTGCATCACTCAGGGCACGAAGCTCTTCTCAGGGCCAGAGCTTCTGGCTGGAGGGCCAGGTGTGCTCATACAAGTTATACCTCGCCGAGTGCTGCACACCCAGCCAGGGCAGAACAGAGAGAGACACAGAGGAGGCGCAGCACCCCAGGGCCTCTCCAGCAGAGCCAGAAGGAGCCTGGGGCCAGGCCTTTGAAGTCCAAGTGAACAGCTGTGGCCATGGCCAAGCTCTGGGCTGGACAGACCCGGTCCTCCCGCCCACCCAGGTTTCAGGTGAGACCCAGGGAGTGTGGGCTTAGGGACCGCCCTCTCCTACCCCTGCCTCCAGCCGAGTTCCTGACTGGGCAGGGATCTGCGATGGGCTTGTCCAGCCATGGCCAGCCGCCTACTTGCCAGGAGGCAGAGGCAAGCTTGGCATAGGAAGTGATTACAGAGAAGCTGGAGCAGCGGGAACCCTGGCCTGGCTTCCTGTCCCTCCGCAGGCACTTGCCTCTTTGCAGAGCCCAGGGTTAGTTAGCGTTCCCCACCCCCATCCCAGCCTCCTTTTGCACAAGCATGTGGCTCTCTCCTGCCTTCTGCGATGCCTGTGTGTGTCCCCTCCCCCAGCCCCCCACGCTGTGCACACAGATCCTCGGGAACATATGAAGCAGAGGAGGGGCTCAGCGGCTGCGCTCACAGAGCTCCCTCCCCCCCCCCGCACTTAGTGGGGGCCCAGCACTGACCTTGCCCCTGAGCCCAAGATGGGGCCAGGTCCCCGTCTGGGGACAGACCCCTCTGCTCTTTCCTGCCTCTGTCTGGGCCGCCCACCTGGGGCTCTGCCAGGGTCAGCAGCTCCCCAGCCAACTCCTCCATCACCCTCCTCGCTCCCCGCTCCTGCCCTCCCTGAGGACCTCCCCCCATTTCCCTCAGCCAAGCCATTAATCTGGAGACAGAGATGGGTTTGCTATCGATTCTTGAGCCACTTTTTTTTTTTTTACATTTTGTACTGTGGTTCTTCTCACCCTTCCCTGCCTCTGTGTGTTTGTCTCTTTAAATGTTGAAGCCACCAGAAGCCTGGTGCTATTCTGTTCCCGTTTTGGAGGCAGAAAGGGGGGCCTAGCTGCGGGTGAGGACCTGAGCTGTTAGTTTGGAAATAGAGCAACTGTGTGCACAGCCCTCGCGGAGGTCGTATTTGGCCTTTTTATGCTATTCCTGTTAAACTTCACAATTAATCTTGCTTCAGGAACTGTAAATAAATTTGTTAATAACAAATAGCAAAGAGATGGGGCTGGAAAACAGAGGGTCAGGCCTTCCCCTGCCCCCCAGTGACCTGAGGCCGTGCTGAGGGCCCAGAGGACGTGGACGGAACAGCTGTCCAGCAGGACAGAGCCTCCTGCGAGCGAGAGAACCCGTGTGAGCACACCCCACCCGGAGGCCTGGCCCCTGAGGGCCGAGGGCAGCTGGGGCCGCGTCCGCGTCCGTCCGGTCTCAGGTCACTCACCCGGCTCTGCCGTCCGCGGAGCGGTCTGCTGTGGAGGCGTGCTCACCGCCCACTGCCTAGGAAACTCCTTTGCTCTTACTCCGACCCTGCTGAGGGCCCTGTCCCCTTCCCCAGGGCCCAGACAGTGGCTTCCTTCTGGTCCCCAGTGTGACACCTGAGGATGCCTCGTCCCCCAGGGCCTTTGCCACAACGCTGCTGCTCTGGATGAGACGTTCCCCCACCTCTGTCTCAGACCTCGTCTCCGATGCCCTCGCATGCTGCCAACTCCGACCCACACCAGGTTCTGGCACCCTGGTTGCCATCTGCCCCGGACCTCCTTCCCCTCCCATCTCAACGATTTTGACCTTGGATGTCATATCTCAGCCAGGTCTCAATTCCAGCCTCCAGGGTACAAATTTAAAGGGGACCCAGGACAGAGGGGTGCTACTTGACATACTGGGCCCTTCGGTGGCTCCTGGACATGGGGGCTTGCCCTTTTACTCCCTCACTCTCAGCCAATGACCTGAAGTCAGACTCAGCAAGCACCGCCTCATCCTGCTCTCAGGCCCTCTCCCACACCTGACTCAAAGGAAGCAGCGTCCTCCCCTCCACCCCCGGTCAGGCTGTGCCTGTGTGTGCCAGCCCACCCCGGCCACTCCCGCCAGCCCTGCCGATCTCGGGCTCGCCACTTTGCCCTCGCTCACCCGACAGCTCCAGCCTGGAAGACGCATCGATCCGGGAGCTTGAGGAATGCTCCCTCCTGTTCTCGGCTACGTCTTGGTCTGTAGCCACGGCCTCCTTGTCTGCACGTCCTTCCCCGAACACCTCCATCGTGGAAACTGCTGGGGTTGTCCATCCCAAGGTCCCTGGCTAACCTGCTAATTTCCAAAGTCAGGTTCCTTTTCTCCTTTCCTACTTTCTTGAAACCTGGCTCCTGCTCCCAGTGGCCCCAGATCAGCCTGGTCCCCCTTGTCCTTACCAAGTGCACTCGCTCGTGCAGCAGGGGCCTGAGGCGGCTGCCCCGGGTCGCTCCCGGGGCTCTAATTAGCCCTCCGACCTCACTGCTTCCCCAGAGGAGGAGGGTCTGGGCCCTTCATCGTCCCGCCACCCCACCCCACTCCACCCCCCACCCCGTGGACCCTGGCTCTTTCACTTCTCCAAGTTTGACCTGGATTGGTAGCTCCATGCACAGCCTCCTCCCGAATCCTCATCTTCGCCTGTGCTGGCAGGAAGACAGGAGATCTGGCCACCACCCCAACCCACACTGGGACTTTGGGTGAGTCCCTTTACCACTCGGAGCCTCAGTTTCCCTACCTAAGTGAGGAGCTTGGATGAGATGATTCCAAAGGTCCTTCCTCCCAATAATAAGATGCCATGACCTCCCACAAAGCCCCTGTGCCCTTCCCGTCCCACTGTCACCACCAGCCGGCTACCGAGGACCTCATTCCTGGCCTGAGACTGGCTCCCGCTCCATCATGTCTTTCCCGCAGCGTTCTCCAACTCCCGCCCCTTCAGCCACTCCGACCAGTCCCAGGTCCCCCGATCACGCTTCCTGCTGACTGTCCTCCCCTTACACCCACCCAGCTCCCTGGTAGTCTGTGCCATGACCCCCACCTGCGCCCCCTCCAGCGAGGCTGACCCCCTTGTCTCTGGCCACCGTGAGTCTTGCCGTCGGTCCCTGACTTGGAATGCCCCTGGACAAGAACGAGAATGCCCACTCTTCAGGTTTATGCTTCATATTCTCCATGAACCCTCATATTCTCCATGAACCCTGCAGTACAAGCCTTGGGGCTGGGGAGGCCTGAGTTCAGATCTGAGCCTGCCACTTTGTGGTCTTAGGCAGACCCCTGAAACTCGGTTTTCTTGCCCTGGTTCCACACCGACCCAGCCTGGAGCCCGGGCAGGACCCTGGGGGAAAGAACTGACTGAAAGGCAGGAAAAACTGCAGGGGCGGCAGCGACCAGACCTCCTGGTGGCGGGAGCTCCTCGGGGGGACTGGGGACCAGAGCCTGATGGCTCCCTCAGCAGCAGTGTCCCCGCAGGCGACATCATGACAGAAACAGGGGCCACCAGCCTCTGTTTAGAGTTCTCTGGCCTCCTCTTGGGGGCAACAAGCCGTGGGGCAGAGGGGCCAAAGGAGCCCCCCGTCACAGTGGGGTTGGGGATTCCCCCAGGGACCCCTGGATTGGGGAGAGGCTCTCTCCACAGCCCCCAAGCTCAGGAAGGAAGGTGGGTGAAGGAATCAGGCTTCCAGCTTGGGAGACTCATGCAGCTTGCAGCAGGGGTGACATGGAAGACAAGATGGGGGGCCTGGGGTGGGGAAGGGGGTGTGGTTGGGGGAGGCTCAAGATGTCCAGCTGGGCCTGCTTAGAACTGGGGAGCCCAGGAAAATAAGCAGCTCTTGAGGGCCGAGGGCCATAAGATTGAGCCCCCCCTGGAGCTGGCCCAGAATGCCACCGGAGGAAAGTCCCTCTGGGGGAGTCCAAGAAGGTCTCCCCAACAAGAAGCCCGAGGAACCAGGGCCGCAGAAGTGGTAGGAACGTGTCTCAGCCTTGGAGGCCCAGACCACAGTGGGCTTGCGGTGTGGTCTTGGGCATGTGGGAGGAGGGGGCCTAGACTGCCTCAGGCCCAGGGCCCTCCATTGTGAGTGACAAACCCACGTATCCTTCTGGGGGCACGTGGGGTCAGGGCTCAGTGACTTGGCCCTGGAACAAGGCGCACCCCCTCGCCCTGGTGGTGTGTGCGTGGGGAGGGGGTGGGATCGATGGACCAGTCTCCTGTGGGTCCAAGACAGAAGGCAGAGGTGGGGATAGGGGCAGCCGGGGAGGGGCGGGCCCCTGGAGTATAGGACTCTCACTGACCAGCTGGCTGTGTGACCTCGGGAAGCTGAGCAGCCTCTCAGAGCCTCCGTTTCCCCACCTGTAAAATGAGAAGCACGATCCCTCCCTCCGGGGTGATTGTGGGTTACCAAGGAATGTCACATAGTAGTAGGTCCTCGTCCCTGAGAGCTCCCTTATCCCTAAGAGGTTTCTAAGGTGTTTCCAGAGTGAAGGGACAATGGGCTCAGCCTTGCTGGGCATCTGGGTCTGAAGTGGCAGGTGGTTGGAAGGGGGACGTCACCGTCCCTAGCACTGATGTCAGCGCCTCCTGGGAAAGCACCTTCTCACTTCTCCTGGACCTAAAATAGAGCAGGGGCGGCTGTCACCAGCTAGAGGCAGCTCCCCGCTTCCTGGTGGTGGAGGCCCTGGGTCCCCAGGGCAGAGGACCCAGGAAGGGGTTCCCTTCCTCTGTTCCTGTTCCCCAGTGTCTCCTAGGGTGGGTTCAAGGAGTCTCTGGCTTTGGGTACAGGGTCAGGGTGGGGGCCTTACCAGTGACACCCACTCTCTGCCACCTCCCCACCCCATCTCTGGTCTCTGGATCCTGGGATCCCTCGTAGAGGTCAGAGATCCAAACCCCGAGTCTGGGGTCCGTGCTGCCCGGGGACCCGGTAGCTGGGCTGCGGTGCGGGGGCGGCTCCAGTGCCAGCTGGGAGGCAGGTGGTTCGCAGGCAGGGCAACCTGTTCTGCCCACAGAGGGAAATCTAGGGGCTCCACAGGTATCCTCTGCTCCTCAAAGATTTGGGCTGACAAGGGAGGGGCAGAAATGGAGCATGCTGACATTGTGTAACTGACCCGGCTAGTTAACAACATGTTTAGGGGAGAGGACTGCAATGCCTTGGTGGAGGACCAAGGCGCCCGGAGAGGGGAGGCCACCCCGTCCTGGTGGCTGGGTGACTGCAAGTCCTGAATTCCTGCTCTAGAGGCCGAGGCACCTTCGGCCAGGTAGATCCTGTCGGATGGAAAGGGAACCGGACCCGGGGTATGGGAGGGCTCTGCAGTGCCCTGCTCTACGAGGAGGTGGAGAGATCCCAAAGGCGCCCGGCGGGATTTTAGCCAAATGAGCCTCTGCCCTCAGTCCAGTCCCTGACCTTTCTGGCTCCAAAAGCCTTCGGTTAACAGGGGATTTGGGGGGGTTTCCCGGCTATGTCCGGGGGGAGCCGCCTCCTGGGTACAACGCTCTAGGGGTGAACCTGGTCGGGGCAGCCACGCCCCCGCACCTCGATCTCGCGGGTGCCCAGACTGGCAATCACCGGGTCAGAGCTCGGGGGTCCCTGTGTACCCTGCCTCCCTCCCCCCCTACAACTCTGCTGGACCTCCGAGCAAGGGGTGGCCGAGGAGGGGGTCGCGGACTGGGGACCGGGCGCAACCGGCCGCGCACCTGCCGAGGAAGGCCGAGGTGGTGCGAGAAGGCCGGCCCCGGGGCGGTGCCTCTTTTGTCCTCCCGTCGCGGCGGCCCGGGCCCAGCCCGGCTGGGGAGGCCCCGGGGGGCGGGGGCGGGCCCTCGGCTCACGTGCTCGCCGCTCCGCTCTTAACCCGGCCCGCCGCCCCGCCGGGATGGCCGCGGCCGGAGCGCGCTGAGCCGGGCGTCCTCCCCGCCGCCGCCGCCGCCGCCAGCCTCGCCCCGCGCCGGGCCGGCGCCCCCGCCCGCGGCTCCGCAGCCCGCGCCCCCGCCCGCGTCCCGCCTCCGCCCGCGCCGAGCCGCTCAGCCGCAGCCCCCGGACCCGGAGGATTATGAACGAGCCATGAGGCGGCTGCGGCGCTGGGCGGTCGCGGCGCTGCTGCTGCTGCCGCTGCTCCCCGCGCCCGGTGAGTGACCCCCGCCCGCCCGGCGCCCCTTCCCTGCCCCCGCCCCGGGCTTTTGCGGCGGTTTCTGCTGCAGCCACATTTTCCTGCAGTGCTCAGGGTGACAGCCGGTCTAGGGTGCAGGAGGGTGGGGGCGGGGGAGGAGGGAGGGTGAGGACACCCACCTGTCCCCATCTGGCCCGCCGCACCTCGGCCATCCCCCTGCCGCTGGCCGGCGGACTCTTAAGGTCTCTGCAGCTTGGGGGGGCAGTCGTGACAGTTGGGCAGGAGTGAAGCGAGCTCCCGGCCCCCTCCCCATCCCATCGGACGCTTCCCCTGCAGGGCACCGTATCTTTCCCCTCAAAAGCCCCAGGGCCCCAGGAGCCACGCCAGAGTGGGGGGTGGGAGTGCCCATTCCATTCCCAAGTCTCCAGCCCAACGGTGGGCATCTGCCTACAGCTATGGCCTTGTCTCCCCAGGTCTTGGGACCCGGGGTCCCGCTGGAGCTCTGCGTTGGAGGGTCTCACCCCAGTTGCGGGGCCCGGAGGCCCCTGAGGTCACAGAGCCCAGCCGTCTGATTGGGGAGAGCTCCGGGGGAGAGGTCCGAAAGCAGCAGCTGGACACCAGGGTCCGCCAGGAGCCACCGAGGGGCCCGGTGAGTGGGGCTCAGTGGGGAGGCCGGGGGGCTGCAGCAGGCCTTTGAGCCCATGGTGGGCGGGGGACAGCCAGGGTCTGAGCGCCTCCCTGGCAGCTGGCTCCTGATGCTTCCCCTTTTGTGCCGTGGGCTACCGAGTGGGTGCTGGAGCCCACTAGTGGGAGCACCCACCTGCCCTGCTCCAGGGCCCCTCCATCATCTCGGGGATCCCCTGCCCTCAGCAGACTAAAACCCCCAAGGCTCAGTCCAGTCTCCATCAGTCTTCTGCCGGCCCCCACTCCTCTCCTGCCAAAGCAGTGGTTTTACTTGAGACAGGGCTTGGCTAGGGCAGTAAGAGGAGGGAGAAGCAGGTGAGAGCCCCATCAGGGGTTAGGGTTCCTGGGTCCCTGCCACAGCCACCCATAGCGGGCCTTTGTGGAACAGCTTAGTGCTTGCCCCTGCCTCAGTTTCCCCCTTGCACTGATCAGCTTGTTGTTCTCCTTCCCGTCCCCGCTGAGGATGGGGCCTTGGAAAAAGGTTCCAGGCCTCAATCGCACCCACAAATGCCACCACTCCCTGTCCCTTTCAGTTGCCAGGTCCCTCCTACCTCCCAGAGGAAGGTTGGGGATGAAGGAGATTAATTGCAATTAATAATTAATTAATATCATGTGAATAATAATCACCCAGATGGAATATTCATTCAGCACGCCTCAGCTCTCCAGGAGCTGGAAGTTGAAAGTTAGCCAGGCCAACGGGGGCGGCGGAGGGCGGGATGGTGAGGGCCTGGCAGGGAGAGGTGGGAGGCGCGGAGCAGAGACTGGGAGGAGGAGGCTGGGAAGTTTGGGCCGCTGAGGACTTGGAGCGGTGGGAGGTCCCGGGCTGGGCAGAGGAAGGAAGGAGGGAAACGGAGGCCAACACTGTGGACATCTGTCAGACTGGCATCTGGCCCTGCCTAATGTACTTGGTTAAAAGCCCTGGGGGGGGCGGGGGCTGTGGGGGTGGGGGGACTCGGGAAATGGGATGGAGCAGGAAGGCAGCATGCATAATAGATAGCCCATCACTCAGGGCAGTGCAGAGGGGGGAGGGGTGGCTAATGGTCCTGAGCAGGCAGGCCTGGGGGTGTGGGGGGGAGGGAAAGTCGTGGAGGCTGCCTTCAGCACCTGCCCAGGCTCCCTGGGAGATGGGAGATGGGCAGTCGGGATGGTCCCGGGGCCAGGCAGGAGGTGTCCTGGCCGGGTGTGCCCATTAGTCTGACTCTCTTCTCTACTGTCCCCCTTCCTGTGAACTATGCTCCCCAAGGCTGTGTTGGCTGGGAGTTGACTTTGGGGCCTGACTGCCAGGACCCCGGTCTGGTGCGTTAGGGGGTGTCCAGTAGGATGGTGGAGCCGTGCTGCCGACGGGGTCAGAGGCCAGAGGGGAGGGGGCGCCGAGGGCCAGGCAGGGAGGAAGGGTGGGCGCCCCTTCAGTGTAGCCCTGAAAGGGGGCTGCTCTGGGATGCAGCGGTGCCTGGGGCTGTGCGGTGGGAGCTGCGTGGGTGCAGCTGGGCTGGGTGGACTGACCCTTCACAGAGGAGGGGGAGTCTCTTTTGGTGTCATTCTGCTGGGTGAGTGGGTGGCACTTGTGCATGTGATGCGTGTGAGTGACCAAGTCCAAATGTGCCCCAGGGGGTGTCTGAGGAGGTGGGGGTGGAGGGGTCTGTGGGCCTGTGAGGCGGTGGTCCCCTCCAGGGTGGGGGTCTCTCTGGGATTGAGCCTCCCCAGTTACTCCACTGCAGCCCCCCCAGGGGACTCACTCATAGGCTGGCCTTATCTGTACCTCAGTTTCCCCTCAGGTAGAATTCCCACAACTCTGTAAAGCAGGTAACTGCTGTTTGCCCATTTTGCAGATGAGTAAACTGTGGCTCAGAGAAGTTAAGTAACTTGCTCAAAGTCAAGTCAGATCTTAAGCAGTGGATTAATTTTTTCCAAGACCAGGTTCTTCCCACTGCCTCCAGGGACTCTGGGTTTGGGAGCAGGGGGCAGGTCCCCAGCCTCGCCCTGTGCCAGGTGGAAGGGCAAGGGAGACAGGAAGACACGTCCAGAATGTTTCCCCGACCAGGAGACCAGCAGGAGACGGGCAACCCTCTACCTCCCACTTGGCCTTTCGCCCTGGAGCGCTTTGGGCTTCGGACCCTCGGGCTGATGGTGGATACAGTGCAGAAGATGCGCTGTTGGGCTTTGTCTGAAGTTATCGCTCTGGTTTAGGACCGCAGGCCAAGCAAGGTGGTGGGTCAGCCGCAGGATGTCCCCCTGCTGTGGGCCATGTGGCGAGGCTGGGGGCACACGCTGACTGGCAGGGCTGGATGGTGGGGCCTGGGGGTGTTGACCCACTCTGGCCTTGGGCTGGGCAGGGTGCCCTTCTGAGCCCGTCCTAAAATCGGGACCATGATAATCATCTCAGGCCACCCACTGCCAGGAGGTGGTGACACAAAAGGGCTCGGTGTGTGAGGACTCCTGGCCTTTGTGTGAGGGGGACTGAGAGGGAAGGTGGCCAAGGAGAAGCTGGAGAAATGACAGTGCACGGGGGGACCCGACTGAGGCAGGCACTCTGTATGCCTCTCTGTGTATGAATTCATCTCATTCTCATCACAGCCCCAGGAGGTGGGGCTATTACTGTTCCTGTTTCACAGATGGGGAAACAGGCACAGAGAGGTGAAGCAACCACCCCAGGTCACACAGCATTTAAGAGTGATACCCAGAGAAGCATTCTTAACCAGGCCCAGGAGACAGACCCTCAGCTGAGCAGGCTAGGGGAGGGGACCTTGGTCACTGGGCTGAGCTCCTGGGAGAGCCACCCAGACCAGCATTCACTGGAGACACGACCCTGGAAGCCCTCAGTTGAGGACATGCACTTGTGTCTTTGTCCTGCAGAGGGGTGGGGACAACTGGGTGAGACTCAGTCCCCAACCCTTGCAAGACAGCAGTCGGGGCCAGGGAGCCACAGGGTCTTTGCTGGGAGCCCTAGTACCCCACTAGGGCCAAGGCCACGCTGTGGTCTCTGCAGCTGAGGTGGCAGCGCTGTCCCGAGACTGGAGGCAGGAGGGTGTCCTAGGAGGGGCTGATGGCTGGAAGCCAGGGCCAGGGCTTGTGCTGGGCTCAGCTCGCTGGGGCGAGGGCTGTGAGCCCTGCCGTGAGGCGGGGCAGCGGGAGAGTGCGCGCAGGAGGCTGAAACCCTTCTGTGTGAAAGGCTGCACGTGTGGCTTTGGTGTGGGACAGCCTCAGAGGGTCCCAGCTCCACTGCCTCTGAAGGAGGAGTGACCTGGGCAAGCCTCCCGTGCCTCTGAACCCCACCTCCCCCACCCGTGAAATGGGGATAATAGCCGTCTCCACTCTGCCAGCTGCCGTGAGGGTCAGAGGAGCAGACGTCCGCACAGGTGTCCCGCCTGGGGCCTGGCAAGAGCAGATGTTCAGCATGTGTGAGGCCCGCACCCCCTCCTGATTGTGGGGGCCAGGTGCCCGCGTGAGGGCCCGTGTCAGAAACGGGAGCCAGGGCATCTGCGGGTTACCTGTCAGGCTCTGGGCGGAGTTCGGGGGGGCCACAGGCAGGGGCAGGAGCCTTGCTTCCCCAGCCAGACTCCATCCAGCCTGTGGCCTTGACCTTCGTAAGTACCCCTGCTGGCAGCCTGGAGGGAACCAGCTGCCCAGAGTCAGTCTTCAGAGGGACTGATGACCTGATAAAAAAGGTGACTGCCCTCAAAAATTTAAGTCAAATCCAGTTATCAGAAATTCATCCACAGTCCTGGCCGGGTAGCTCAGCTGGTTAGGGCCCTGTCCCGATACACCAGGTGTGGGTTCGATCCCCGGTCAGGCAGGGCACACACAGGAATCAACAAATGAGTTGCATTAGTAAGAGGAACAACAAATCGGTGCTTCTCTGTCTGTCCGTCTCTCTTTCTCTCTCTCTCTCAAATCAATAAAGAAAAAGTGACAGCAGGAAAAAAAAAAAAAGAAAACAGAAATCCATCCAGTTCTTCCCTCTGGGAGCCTCACCCCTGACAGTGAGCGGGGCCTCACTGCACCTTGGGGGGCGTAGCTGCCCGGGGAGGGGGTTTGTCCCAGGTGGGGCCTCGGCTTCTCCGGTCCCTCCCCATCTGCCCCCGCCCAGCTCACGCTGTCCACCCAGGTCCTCAAAGCCCCGTTCAGCTGGACCGCTTACACTTCCTTCCTTTCATTTGTTATTATCACTGATCCTTGTGAGAATAACACATTAAAAAGGGCTTTCATTTAATCCTCACGACAACCCTATGTCACGGATGGGGAAACTGAGGCTCGGGGAGCTTAAGCAGCTCACTGAGGCCTTCGGGTGCCGCTGCAACGTGAGCGTGGAGCCCTGGCAGCGAAAAGGCGAGTGTAGCCGGGCTCCGGGAGACCAACCGACGGCTGCCCGCGGGACAAGCGGAACCCGGGTGTGAAGAACTGCCCGATGGCTGATGGCCGGGCGTGGGGGGCCCGCAGCCCCTGCCGGTTGGCGGGGCAGGCTTACGGAAGAGGGTGGGGAGGAGGCGGCCCTGGTGGGAGATGGAGGTTCGGAGGAGGGGTTCAGGGTGACTCTCTGGGGACAGCGCCTGGGTGTCAAGTTGTCTAGGGCACTGGGGACCCTCAGCACCTTTGTCTCCCTCTCCCCAGCACTGATTCTGTAGGTCTGGGGTGGGGCCTGGCCTCTGTCTTCATTACCTTGGAACTTCGGCGGGATCTCTGCCCCCTTCCCTCTGCACCCTGTATCCGGTCAGGTCTGACACAGGGTGCGAGCAGGTGCCCGGGAATGGATGAGCTGGCGACAGGGACGCCTCAGGGAGGGCATGGCCACTCCAGCCAGGTGGCCGCAGCTGCCATGGTGGACGCAAACTGCAGCCCAAGAGTGAGGCTTGGCGCTGCACCTCCCCAGCGTGGCCCTGGGCCAGTCACCTCCAAGTGTCTCTCCCTGAGCCTCCGCCCGGCATTTGTAAAATGAGCGCCAGACATCCTGGGCAGGTCGAGATCAAATGAGCCAGGGCATGCGAAAGCCCGATGGCCCGGGAACAAGAGAGCAAGGAGCAGGAGCAGGGCACGGGGTCGGGGCCCAGCCGGCTAGTCACCAGCTGCACTGAGCTGGGTACGGAGGTGGGCGGGTGACAGGGGACAGGAGGGGCTCCCAAGGGAAGGGCTGAGAGGTAATGGAAGAAGTCAGGGGCAGGTCAGGGGCAGGAGCAGTTTGGCTTTGATGAAACCTGGGCCTGAAGCCTGGCTGGGGAGTCTTAGGACCCTGGCGCCCGCAGGAGCCCCCTGCCTGGGTACCAGGTGCGGTGCATAGAGATCCTGGGAACTGAGGCGGGCCTGCCTGGTCTTTCCCATCCTTCAGACAGGGGACACCCCCTGTGTCCCCCGCCTCCTACTTGGGCCAGGCAATGCAAACCTGCCCGGCTATTTGGTCTCCCTCCTCTTCTTCCTACCACCTCTGGTGGGGGCAGATGTGATGAGGCCAGAGAGGACCTGGTGTTCGCTCCCCATCCCCCACATCCGTTTGGGCTTTCCGCAGAGGGGAGCTGGCTCGCTCTGCACTGAGAGGGGAGAGGCCAGATGGGTTAGCTCACTCACCTCTGAGTGCAGCCGATTCTGCAACGGCCAGGGCCAGTGGGCCAGAATTCTCCAGCCCAGGACACCCCCCACCACACAAGCCAACCTCACAGCCTTGCATCTGGGCTCAGCTGATCATTTTCACTGGGACAGTCTGAGTCTCAGAGAGGTTGCTGGACCATCCCTGAGGCTGCTGGGCCTGAGAGTGAAATCAGGGCAAAGAGCCTGGACAGGATGCTCCTCTGGATGGCCAGCGTGGGGGTGGGTTCAAGGTTTGCCACTGGGGGGCAGGAAGAGCAAGCAGGATCAGGCCTGAGGGCAGGGCAGTGCAGAGGTGGGCTAAGCAGAGAGTTCAAACCCGGGAGTGGAGGAGAGCGGGATGGTCCAGGCCAGTGGGGAGGAGAGAGAAGCAGTGACTTGTCCTTGACTTTCTATTTCAAGTCTGATCAGTGCTTTAGGGGCTGAGGATGGAGCTCAGAACTTCCATCAGCCTGGGGTGAGGTGAGTCAGTGTCCTTGAGGCGCAGAGGGCTGCTGACCCAGGCTCTGTGCGGCCCTTTGCCCCTCTCCTGGGGCCTCACATGGACACTTGACCATTCCCATCTTACCTCGCCTTTGGGGTAGGAAGGCCCTGGAAGCTGATCTGCTAGGCTTGAATCCCAGCTCTTCCACTTCTTAGCTATGTGGCCTTGGGCAGGTTAGTATCTCTGTGCCTCAGTTTCCCATCTGTCAGCAAGGATAACAGCAGCATCCACCCCATAGGGTTGTTGTGAAGATCAAACGTGATGAACTTGTGAAGCGTCGAGAACAGGGCCTGGCACGTGTACCTGCTCAGGAGAAACCTAGGTGGTGCTGAGGAAGCCGGCGAGCAGGGCTGTGGGATTTCATGACATCGGGTCCCCCTTCTGTTCTGCAACCTGCTCCCCCCAAAGGAAAGGCACAGATTCTCACGTCTGTATGGCCCAGTGGGGGGACCCTCATTTAGGGGCCTGGATTCAGTCTTCTTAAATGGAGCGGAGTACGCTCCAGGCCTCTCCCGATCTTTTGCAGGAGCTGAGGCTTGGGGTGGGGACGTGGTTGCTGAGAAGGACAACACCCCCTCAACCCAAACTCTCCTGTCCCTTCTTCTCTCGGGTGGCTTTCCCCAGAGGTTCACTAGGTCAGGTCAGGCGTCCCTACCCCCCACAGCAGCTGGGTGCCCAGGCCATCGAGGGCAGCCATCTTGCTCAGCCTGGTGCGTTGTCATGACAACCCACAGCCTCCCAGCCCCACTGCAAAGGCCCCTCTGAAAAATTTATCAGGAAAACTTCCGTGTTTAAAAATTAACCACGGGATTGAAATATTAAAGATGAGCTACTTTGGGCGAGGCAGAGGGCAATGGACTTGGGGGTAGAGGAGCCAAGTTCTTTCATCCTGACTGGATGGCATCTGCCCATCACCCCGGCTTCCAGGCCCCCCCGCCATCAACTCCAGCCCACCCCACCTCGTCTGCAGAGTCTGAGGTCTCCTCCTTCCATGGAGGCTGGGGCCTCCAGGGAGAGGGAGGGGAGGGAGACAGGAAGGAAGGCACCACTTCGGCAGGTTCCCAGGGTCACACTGCACCCAGCTCCTGTTTACCCCCGTCCCATAAAGCTCCTGAGGGCCTCCCTTTAGTCCACCCGAGGGTGGGCTGGCCCTGCCAACAGCGGGAGGGCCTGGCCTGAGCAGTGGGCAGGCCGAGCTGCCCCTCTCCATCCCGGAGGCTCCTGGAGGCTGCTCCAGAGGGGGTGGGCTAGCATCTGCCCTCACCCAGAGGGCAGAGTGGGCTGTGCCCCGGTGGGCGCACTCCTGCCCCTACTCCCAGGAAAGGAACAGGGTCTAGCACGAAGCATCTTCCCCGCCAATCGATGGTCCTCACAGCAGCTGGACTGGGCCCTCCCTCCCTTCCCCAGGCTACTCTCTGTTCTGGGGTTTCCCCAATTCCCCGATTCCCACCTTCAGGCTTCCCCAGGTTGACTGACCCTCCCTCTGCCCTTTCCCCACCCACAGCCCGTCCACCTGGCCCAGGTGAGTTTCGTCATCCCAGCCTTCAACTCCAACTTCACTCTGGACCTGGAGCTGAACCAGTGAGTGTGGCCTTGAGCCTGGAGGGAAGGGCTGCAGGCGGTGGGCAAGGCAGGGCCTGGGCTTGGCTGCTGGAGGGGGAGACTGCGGGGGGGGGAGGGGGCAGAGGATCTGCATCTCGGCCCGGGGGACCCAAGCTTGACCCAGTCCCACGACTGACCCGTCCTTCTGCTGCCCACTCCGTTTCAGTCACCTCCTCTCCTCTAACTACGTGGAGCGTCATTTCAGCCGGGAGGGGACAACACAGCATAGCACTGTGAGTGCCTTTGGAAGGGGACAGGGAGGTGAGATGAAGGGACAGCAGGCCATTGGAGACGGGGCCTGGGGTGTACCTGACACTTGGGATGGGCCTGCCCTGCAGGACCCTCCATCTCTCCCCACCTTGGAGGTTTTGAGCGGCATGTCAGAGGGTGTGCGGTGCCCTGAGCTCCCTTGTCCATCTCCAGGGGCCTGACCCCAGCCAGCCTCTCTGCTGGGCATGGAGGCAGCCAAGCACCGTGACCGCTCCCGGCCCAGGCATTCATTCTGGGAGGGGGCAGTTGGGGAAACACCCTCTTACTCAGCACGAAGACCCTGGGAATTCCTGGCTGCCTGCGATAGCGGGGTCCCAATCCTAGAGGCCCAGAGGCCCAGCAAAGATGAATGAGTGTCTATAAATAGCCTCACCCCTCCCCCAGGCTGTTCAGTAACTGGAGCACAAGTAATTCTGCAGGAAGCAGGGGGAGGGGTTGCCGGTCCCCTCTAACCCAGGAGCGGGGACCAGGAGGGCGCACAGCGCGTGTCCAGGGGCGGTCCGTGGAGGCAGTGGCGTCTGTGAACACACTGCCTGTAACATTGTGTGTGCGTGTTGGGGGTGAGTCCATAGCATTCATATAATGAAGTGAGATTATCCGTGGTAAGTGCTTAGAACAGTGCACAGCACATAGTATGAATGCGAGTTATTCTTCTCAAAGGAGTCTGGGGCCCCTGCCTCAGCCCCAACAAATGGCTAAGAAACACTGACGGAGTCCAACTTCCTCCCTTTGTAGGTGAGGGGAAGGAGGCCCACAGAGGGCCGGGAGATTGCCCCGGGGTGACACAGCAGGTTGGGGGCACGCCCAGCGTAGAGCCGGGCTGTAGAAACCCGGGCGCGCCCAGGACTGCAGCCCCTGGGCTCGGGCACCTCCAGCGGCCCGCACCCGTCTTCCTGCCTCCATGCCAGCGCAGGGGGCACACCGACTTATATTCTGCTCCTCCAGGGGGCTGGAGACCACTGCTACTACCAGGGGAAGCTCCGAGGGAACCCCCACTCCTTTGCGGCTCTCTCCACCTGCCAGGGGCTGCAGTGAGTATGGGGAGGGGCTGGGCAGCCTGAAAAAGCCTCCGACCCTGGGGCCTGGGGACGGTGGGGAGCCGCGCCTCTCTCTCTGCAGCGGGGTCTTCTCTGATGGGGACTTCACCTACATCGTGGAGCCCAGAGAGATGGCTGAGCCTCGGGAAGCCCCCCAGGTGAGCCTTCACTGTTCCCTCTGACAGCGCCATCACATTCATCCCGATGGCTGTCACTGCCCCCTCCTTCTGCCTTGGTAACCTCAGCCTCACTGCCCTCAGTGACCCCAGCTCTGGTTCCCTCCCCCTGTGCCCCCAGCTCCAGTGTCCCCCAGGTAGCCTCCCACTGGGCTCCAGTGTCCCTTGCCCCTGTCTCCCAGGGTGCCCCCAGGTCTCGACCCCGGAATCTGAGCATCTGGGAGATCAGATCCGACACAGGAGCTCTGGCCAGTTCTGGGTCACTCTGAGGTGGGGTTGGGGAAGGGCTGGAGCTGTCTCCCCCCACCCCCACACTGCTCTGGGCTCAGAGCAGACCTCTCGGCCTTACAAGAACTAAGTTTTCCTCATTGCAGGGACCCCTTCCCCACCTCATTTACCGGACCTCTCTCCTCCCAGCCCCCACCAGATGCAGGGAACCAGGTAAAGGAGGAAAAGCCGGGCTGGGGAGGGGACTGGCTGTGCCTTCTCTTACCTGTCCCTTCCTCCAGACTGCCTGTTCACTGCCCCTGCCCACTCTGCTCCTCCGAACCGGCCGAGGCTGAGAAGGAAAAGGCAGGTACGGGGCCCGCACAGACCTCGGGCTGCAGGGACCTCAGACTGTGGTCCAGAGCAGGAGGACACCCCGTCCCTGGCTGGGGCAAAGGAGAGCTCAGACTGATGTGGCTGGGGACCAAGGAACCATCTCTGGGAGGAAGCCCCCCACCCCATTCTCTAATGCCAGTGTCTACACATGTCCCCATGGGGGGCTAACAGGGGCTGCCTGTCCTTATACCCAGGATGGGGAGGGGTATCCCCACCAGTGGGGTCTGGCTGGAGTCCAGCCCCCTAAGTCTGTCCATGGCTTGGCCATGATGCCAGGCACGGAGGGGACTGATTCCAAGTGCCCACCCCCTGCCAGGTCCGCCGGGGCCACCCTACGGTGCACAGTGAGACCAAGTATGTGGAGCTGATTGTGATCAACGACCACCAGCTGGTAAGTCCCCAGGCTGGGGCGACTTGGGGAGGCGGGGCCGGAAGTAGCCACGCCCTCCACCCACTCTTCCTGCAGTTTGAGCAGATGCGTCAGTCGGTGGTCCTCACCAGCAACTTCGCCAAGTCTGTGGTGAACCTGGCAGATGTGGTGAGCAAGCCTCCCCCTCCTGCTCCCTATCGCCCCACACTCCCTGCCTGGCTGCACACATCCTTGGGGTGACCCCCCACTTCCTGGAGGCACAGACTGGAGCCCATCTCCCGCCCTATCCCCCCACACCCACTCCCACCCTCCAGCTTTCTCCCCACCTTCTCCCGTCTGGGCCCAGATGTACAAGGAGCAGCTCAATACCCGGATAGTGCTCGTTGCCATGGAAACATGGGCAGATGGGGACAAGATCCAGGTGCAGGATGACCTCCTGGAGACCCTGGCCCGGCTCATGGTCTATAGGCGGGAGGGCCTGCCTGAGCCCAGCGATGCCACCCACCTCTTCTCGTGAGTTCCCCACCCCATGCATCCCGCCAGCCTGTGCTGGTGGCCGCAGTGCTCAGGGTCACGGAACACCTGCTCTGTGCCAGGTGCCCTTGCAGGGTTTGGCGCTGGTCGGGCTTGTCTTGTGTCTGCCCCAGCCACTTGCGACAAGCTGGGCATCCTCCCTTGTTTCTTAAGCTGATGCCCCTTTTCCCTACCTCCAGTCACCTATGCCTTCACCTCTGCCCATCACCTCCCCTCCACTCCCTCTTCCCTTTTCCAACTGTCCCAGCACTCCTTCCCGGCAGGACAAAAAGTCTGACAATAGGTCCTTGCAATTAGAGATGATCTAGTAGGAACCTCTTATGTGGTTTGCGGGCAAACAAATCCAAAGAGGGGAAGGGGCTTGCCTGAGATCACAAAGGCTAACATGAAACAGGGGCTCCTTCCTGTTCACCTCCCCAAGGAAGGACTCCAGTAGGGGAGGCTCCTCTTCTCCCTCACAGCCCAGGGGAGCCCCCGTGGGTAGGGCAGGAGGTTTTCCTGACAGCCCTCTCCGGTCCAGGGGCAGGACCTTCCAGAGCACCAGCAGTGGGGCTGCCTACGTGGGAGGCATCTGCTCTCTGTCCAGGGGCGGGGGTGTGAATGAGGTGAGCAGTGTGGGGACACAGCTGGGGCGGGGGGAGGGAGACGGGCTCCTAGGGGCGTGAGCCCTGTGCCTTTTGGAGGGATGTAGACATCTTTGTGCTCCATCTTCCTCACCCCAAGTACGACAACATGGGCGCCATGGCGGTGACCCTGGCCCAGACGCTGGGGCAGAACCTGGGCATGATGTGGAATAAACATCGGAGCTCAGCAGGTACCAGCGACGATCCCACGTGGCCCCATAACCAGCCTAGACCCACACCCAGTAGCTCCAGGAGTGAAGAGAGTGCCTGTGGGCGGGGGTGGGGGGGTGGGGGGGTGGTGGCAGTCGCCCACCTTCTCTTATGTACACCTGGCTCACCTCTCAGGGGACTGCAAGTGTCCGGACAGCTGGCTGGGCTGCATCATGGAGGACACTGGGTGAGTTTGGGCAGACAAACCAGAGGAAGGCCTTGTGCAAGGAGAGTCCCAGAGTGAGTACTGGTGACAGTCTGGACCTGGTGGCCTCAAGAGGTCCAGCTGTCGGAACCACTCAGGATTCCAGGAAACCCAGTTTTCTGCAGTACACTGCACAGGGAGACCCAGATTCCTCTGCTCAGCACCCAAACTGACCAGACTGTAGTGCACATTGCCGCCGCTGGGCGCCGCCAAAGCCTCGTTTGGAGGCACCTTTGCTCCCAGTCACTCCGACCTCACTTCTGAAGTCCTGAAGTTGCAGAAAAGGGACGGGAGGCGGGGGTGGGGGGTGGGGATTGTTGTGCAGTCTCCGATCATATAGATCCTTAGACTCCCCCAGAGGGTGGGCGAGTCCCCAGTGCAGCCTATCCTCAATCTTTAGAAGGGGCCTAGAAAGTGGGCTGGCGGGGAGGGCGCGGCCCGGACCCAGCGGCATCGCCTCCTCATCCCTGCCCAGGTTCTACCTGCCCCGCAAGTTCTCACGCTGCAGCATCGACGAGTACAATCAGTTTCTGCAGGAGGGCGGCGGGAGCTGCCTCTTCAACAAGCCCCTCAAGGTACCAGCCCAAGGGCGGGTAACGTGGGAACGAGGCTTGGGTCGGGACCCGGTCAGACTCCCGACACCCCTTCCCCATCCAGCTACTGGACCCCCCTGAGTGCGGAAACGGCTTCGTGGAGGCAGGGGAGGAGTGTGACTGCGGCTCTGTGCAGGTGAGCGACCCGTGACAGGTGCGAGGCCCGGACGCCGGGGTGGGTGAGAGGGCGGGCCTAGGTGGGAGGGTCCGGGCTCGCCCGCCTCCCTCCCCTACTCGCTGCGTCTCTCAGGAGTGCAGCCGAGCGGGCGGGAACTGCTGCAAGAAGTGCACCCTGACTCACGACGCCATGTGCAGCGACGGGCTGTGCTGTCGCCGTTGCAAGGTGAGGGGGACCCACTGTTAGGGCGGGGAGGGGTGGGACCAGGAGGGACCCAGCTGCTGACCATCTGATACAGGGAGGGGTTTAGAAAGGAGGCGCAGCTAGAGCCACAGCAAAGTTGGAGGGGCGGAGCTTGGCGCGAAGAACGCGCCAATGGAGAAGGAAAGGGCGGGATTGAAGGCGGGGCCAGGAGGAGCAGGGCGGGGCCGAAAGGATTGGAGAGCGCCTGGTCCACGGTCCCTGGCTGAGCCCTGAAACGCATCCCTTCCTCAGTACGAACCGCGAGGTGTGTCCTGTAGAGAGGCCGTGAACGAGTGCGACATCGCGGAAACCTGCACCGGCGACTCGAGCCAGGTCCGTCCGGCCTGGCCGCTCTGCGGAACCCCGGGCGGGGCAACCCCTGTCCTTACCGTTTTGGCTGTGCCAGGTGACCCCTGTTCTTCGCACCCCTCCGCTCTGCTGCCGGCGTCGCCGCCGCCGCTGATTAACCCGTTTCCTCACCTGAGAAAGGGGTTGTTCGTGCCTCCTGGCTCTGCTCCCTCAATCTTATTTGTAGTCTCGTCGGTGTTCCCAGCACCTGGCGTGGTCCTGGTGCGTGCTAGGAATGGGAGAAGATGATAACAGTTAACATCTTTTAAGTCCTTCTTACGTGCCAGGCATTTAATTTTCCCAGCTCTGTGAAGTAGGTGCAGGGAGACGGGAGAGGCTTTGGGCCTGGCCGACCTGCGTGGTCTGAGTTCCAGGGCAGGTCTTTGCTCCTGACACGGAAGAGCCCTGAACGTTAGCCCGCACTTGGGGGCATTAGGCCACCCCTTCTTCCCTCCTTGGGGCCAGCCTCAAGTCTCAGGCCCGGGGTCGCTCTGCTCAGCCCATCCCTCTCTCTGCAGTGCCCCCCTAACCTGCATAAGCTGGACGGTTACTACTGTGATCAGGAGCAGGTACGGCGGCGTTGGGGGCTCCTCCCTCTTCTGGCTCAGTGCGGTGTTGTCTCCACTGTGACCACTGGCGTGTCGGTCCCTTTTGTCTCCCTTTTGTCCCTTAGGGCCGCTGCTATGGGGGTCGCTGCAAAACCCGGGACCGGCAGTGCCAAGCCCTTTGGGGCCATGGTGAGTCTGGCTGGGAGTGGAAGAAGGGGCTCTGGAGGACCCAGAATCAACCATCTGGGGAGGGGGCAGGTTCTGGCTAAATATGCGCTCCACCGAATGTGGGGCTCTTCAGCCTCTCAGGGACCCGGCGGGACTGGGGCTCAGCCGGAATGTTGAGGTGCAGGCTTAAGGTCCTGGGGTGGGTCCTGGGGTGACGCCTCACATCACCTTTCTACAGCGGCTGCTGATCGCTTCTGCTACGAGAAGCTGAACGTGGAGGGGACAGAGCGTGGGAACTGTGGGCGCAAGGGGTCGGGTTGGATCCAGTGCAATAAACAGTGAGTGCCAAGGCTCCTGGTTGGGCCTCCCCAGCCCCGGGGCCTGGTTTTTTTTTTTTTTTTTTTCGGAGATGGAGGAGTAGTTTCTTCTAGGATGTGCCTGTGAGTCTCGATGGACAATATGTAAAAAAAAATCAGTGTGAGGAGAAGGCAAATTCAAGTGTACTAGTTGGGTCAGAGGTCAGACTCAGGGCCCACGTCTCCATTCTGCCCCGACAGGGACGTGCTCTGCGGCTTCCTCCTCTGCGTCAATATCTCCGGAGCTCCTCGGCTGGGGGACCTAGGAGGGGACATCAGCAGTGTCACATTCTACCACCAGGGCAAGGAGCTGGACTGCAGGTGTTGGCTGGGACCACGGCAGGGGAAGGGGAGGTGGCGACTGTGATGGGGTGGGGGGCATGGGCGGAGGCTGGCTATGCCGTCTCCCCAGGGGTGGCCACGTGCAGCTGGCCGATGGCTCAGACCTGAGCTACGTGGAGGACGGCACGGCCTGTGGGCCCAACATGCTGTGCCTGGACCATCGCTGCCTGCCGGCCTCTGCCTTCAACTTCAGCACCTGCCCGGGCAGTGGGGAGCGCCGCATCTGCTCCCACCATGGGGTGGGTGCCTGGAGACCAGGGGTGGCAGGAGGGGCTTACAAGAGGGGACAGAGCCCTGCTTACCTTGACTGCACCCCCTCTCCCACCTCTAGGTCTGCAGCAATGAAGGGAAGTGCATCTGTCAGCCAGACTGGACAGGCAAGGACTGCGGCATCCACAACCCCCTGCCCACGTCTCCGCCCACCGGGGAGACGGAGAAGTACAAGGGTGAGGCCGGTGCTGCCCGGGGAGGGGCTCTGTCTTCTCGCCTCGCCTCGCCTGTCCTGGCCAACCAAGCCCTGCCCTCCTCCCCAGGTCCCAGTGGCACCAACATCATCATCGGCTCCATCGCCGGGGCTGTCCTGGTTGCAGCCATCGTCCTGGGCGGCACGGGCTGGGGATTTAAGTAAGAGACACTCACGCCCCCGACCCCCCGTGTCCTGGGGCTTCTCAGAACTCCAGGCTGTTGGAGCTGAGGGGCCTTTCTGAGAGGTTAGCTAAATCGCAGCTCACAGGTCACGGGCCAGGCCAGCCACGCCACAGGCCTTGTTTTAACATTTAAAAAAAAATTAGTTGCTTGCACTTTAAAGACCCACAGATTTTACATTAACAGAGCTGATTTCCCACTTGTAAAGTGAGACAACTGGGCCGCGCTGTGCCTCGTAGTGATCCAGCTGGAGCCGAGCTGGGCAGCGCCCTGGGTGCGCCCTCTCTAGGCCCCACCCAGCCTGTGGTGCTCGGGGCGCCGAGTCTAGGGCTCTGGAGCTGGTCTAAAACCCTTGGTGTGCCAAGGAGAGGCCCGAGGCCCAGGGTCACACAGTGAGTTAGCTACAGAGTCCAGGTATCTGTCCCTGGGCCTGGCATCAGTGTCCAGGACCCAGGGCCCCTGGCCCGTCTCTGGGGCAAGGGGTCTCATGGGAGCTAGTGGCCCCTCCCCGGAGAGGAGATCACAGATGGTTTCTTGTTTGTTCTCTCTTTGCCCATCCTCTCCTTGGCTCCTGAAGAAACATCAGGCGAGGAAGGTATGACCCAACCCAGCAGGGGGCAGTATGATGCCTGCCACCTCATCCCTCCCACTGTCCGTCTCCATCTCATTTGTCACCTTGCATTCTGTGGATGGGACCTGAGGGCTGGTTCCCCGGCACCGCCGTTGCTGATGTCAAGACAGGGGTGGGAGAACCCACTCCCGGAGACAAGTCCTCAGCCCCTGCCTCTTGCCCATCCATCCCCGCAGGCCGTGGTCCGTCTGCTCCCGTCCCTCCTACAGTCCTGTCCAGATTGGTCCTGGCCCTACCCCGACCCCCCCAGCCCCCACCCCCGGGAAGGGAGCCTCCCTCTGCATCCCATTTGTTTTGTCTGTCATGTCACTGCTGTCTGACTTGCCGCCAGATCCCCTCCCTGGCCAGCCTGTGACCGGCTGTCTCCAGGGTGCAGCACTCACCTGGGGCCCAGCTTGGAGGGGTCTTCCTCTGGGCCCTGTCTCGTATGCTGCCCCGATGCCCCCTCTCCCTTCCAGGTCTGGAGGGGCCTAAGCGCCACACCCCTCCCTCCAAGCCTGGCACCCACATCTCAGCCCAGCACCGGGAAGCTGCCCCCGCCCAGCCGTGGAGGGAGGCACCCTGCACCGTCTTCCAGGCCCAAGCCTTTCAGCTCCTGGCCCCACAGGGGTTTGGGCGAGGGGCTGCGGCCCTGCCCTTCCCACCACCAGGGTGGACCAGGCCTGGGGCATTTCCCTCACGGTCCCCCACCCCACCTCACTCGGCTTTGGCCTTGCACACCAACTCTCTTCCGTGTGAATGTAGCGTCCATCATCACAGTGGTGGGGGGAGGGGGAGAGGGGTGCCCCCGGGGGCATGGCCTAGGGTGGCCCTTCCTCGAAACCAGGCAGCTGGGACAGGGTTCCAGCTCTCTGGGACTTAGGGAGAGGGGGCTGAAATCAAACTTCTTTTTAAACTGAATCTTAACCTATGAATGTAACTCTGGGGGTGCTGGGCCAGGGCAGTTGTGGGAGGGGCTGGAGCAACGGAGGCATGGCCCTCCCCCGGTGTGACCGCACCTGGAAGCTTCTCTCCCAGCACTGATGCCTCCAGCTGGGCAGGGGCTCGTCCCCCCCCAGCCCTGCTGAGGTCGGGGAGGAGTGTGAGTGCTGACCCAAACCAAAGCTGCCTGCTCCGTGCCCAAGCCCAGGCCGTGGGTGCGGCGACCACATGTCCCAGATTGTCTTCAATTCAAAGTGACCATCCTGCCGTCCTTGCCAGGATGCATGTATTTGGGGGTCTAGAAAATGCAGCCCCTTAAGTCAAATGGCACCTTCCCCCTTTCAAGAAGGGGGATTCTGGGGCTGACTCAGGGTTTAGGTGCCCCCTGGCATAGCCTATCGACCCAGGCTGGGCCATCTTTTCCTGAGAGGACTTTCCCGAGGAGGGAAGGCCTGCGGTGGCCCAGGGCCTGGAGGGTTAGGACTTCTGCCTGTGATGTGCATGAGGAGGTAGGAAAAGACGGGTCTCACGGATGGTCTTCAGGCCCCGTCAAACCCATTCCGCCCCTCCCTCCCATCCCAGGGCCGAGTAGTAAGTTCATAGTTGTTTCCCGCTGGTGTCCTCCGGTCCCCGCTGCAGTGGAGACGGAGAGACGGGCGGAGGCCGGGCAGACTTCCTCAGTCCACCGGCCAGCAGCCCGGCCCGCGGCCTTCCCTCCCGACCCCTGCTCGGGACAGAGGGGCTCTGGCTCCTTGACCGCTGAAGACCAGCCGGCAGGGGCAAGATGTGGATCTATCTACCTATGGATGAAAGCCACAAACGGAGCCCCCTCCCCGGGGACCCCCACCCAGACTCAGCAGGGATTTCTGAATACCCCAGGGGCTTCTGAGCGGCCTATGCTAGTCCCCCTGCTCCTGGGGCAACTTCCAGGAGGAATCATGGAGGAGACTCCCGTTTATCTGCACCACCCCTCAGGGCAAACTGGGGACTGAGACCCATTGACACCCTCTTGGGTGACTGCATACGGCTACAGTGGGGTCCTCAGGACTGAGCTTCAGCTGGCACTGCCCTAGCGAGGGGATGGGTGGAGTACCCCTCTGGCCAGCCCTGCTCCACCAGCACCCCGGAGCTGGGGCTGGGGCAGGAGGGCAAGGGTCGGGTTTTGCACTATCGCTGTGATACCTTAAGGCGCCCTCTGATGGTGCACACGTGCGCACAGGTGGCGACGCGAATGGCACAAGCATTTGGATCCACACCTCTGCACAAGTGTGAATACCTCCGCACACACGGACATGGCTGTGTGTGCACACATGGGGTGGGGTGGGGTAGGGTGCGGAGAACTTAAGACTTCATGCGATCAGTCCACACGGCTCCCAGCCATCTGCGTCCTCCTGCCCCGACCCTGGCAGTGCCCGGGGGTGACTGGAGGCTGCACTGGCCCGGGCCCGGAACTGGCTCCATACTGCATCCTGTATATATGTCATCGAGGCTCGGGGTGGGGAGGCAGGGACGGGAACATCAATTAAAGATCATGTCTGGGGGCTCGCACCAGCCTGTGCCTCTCCTTTCTGTCAATGACCGCACTGTGATGGGGGGACCCTTCCCTGTCCTCCCTGGCCCTGGAAGGAGCATGGTGATGGGTGATGACAGGTGGGGGAGGGTGGGCCCTGAAGGCAGGAAGTGAGCACCTGGGTGCTGGGAGGCGAGGAGGCAGGGCGTACTTTTCCATTCACGGCCAGGAAATAGACACCGTCTGGGTGGAGGGTCTGGCTCTTCTGCTTCCTCTGCTCTCCCAACAAAGATAACTGCCCTCCGGGTTCAAAGCAGAGCAGAGGGGGGTGCATTGGAAAGCATCTAACCAAAGGCAGGAAACTCAACTTCCCTTTTATGGTTGAAGCCAGAGAGGCCTGTGCTCACCTAAAACCCCGAATCTAGTCCTAAGCGCAGAGCGCTCTTGGGCCCGCAGGGCATTTGTTCTTGTCCCACCTGGGCTGCCTTCTGCTGCCCCTGCAAGGCTGAGAGCCCCCCACCCACCCACTGGGGCCCTGTTTGAGACAGATAGGTATGATTCTTTTTTTATTTTGATTTTTTTGAGTGACTAACAAGCTCAGTTTTGAGTTTTACACAGTACATATTGGAAATGGCCATGTGAGCTGTGCTGAAGTGAGAAGCCCAGACCCCATGTCCAGGTCACAACAGGGCCAGGCCAGGCCAGCTCCCCAGTCGCTGAGGCAGGTGTGACGATGGGCAGCCAGCGTCACTGGTCACTGCTGCCCTTCAGGGCCAGGCTGTGTCGGGGGACAGCACTGGAGCCCCTACTGACCTCAAGATTCCTTTCCACCCCCAGCATGGAAGCAGCCTCTAGGGCTGGCTGAGAACTGGGTTCACAGAGGGCTGCCCACAGGAAGTCACTGCCCAGTGGCAATGAGTCAGCTCCACTGCTTCTGAACCTCAAGGCCACCACAGCATACCTGTCACTTGCAGAGCCTGGCCCTAGCAAGACTGCTGGGTGTGACGCCACAGTGACCATCATCGGGACAGGGTCCTTCCAAAGGGAAGTCCGAGTCCATGGGAGTCCCTCAGGCCCCTCCCACAACGGCAGACCCAGCTCCGGCCATGCACCCCTCTGCCCGGGTGGGGACAGGTCTGCTGCAGGTGCCCCGGCACCCGCCGGCCTGGGGGCCACTCTGGCACACTCCGCACTCAGCACACACTCACGGGGACTTGAGAGCGCCCAGCAGAGAAGGCAGGCCCAGCGCTCAGGCCCGGGACCGCGCCAGCTGCGTCCCCTGCCTCTTGGAGTGGCCTCCAATGGGGCCTTGCTGTCCTCACTCCCTTGGTGACCAGAAATGCACAGAAAAGCCAAATCTGTCACTGTCCTTAAGACAGTCTCCAGAGGTTGGTCCTGGAGGCTTCAGTCCGCACCTGCCCTCAGCTTGGCACCACCCAGACGCCCGTCCCGGCCACGCCACCCGGCCCGGCACCCCAACACACACGAGGGTAAAGGGCTCCCTCCCAGAGGTCACCCGGTCCAACCTGAGCCCTCCCACTCGGAGGGCAGCGAAGCCTTCTCCGTGTCCTTTCTTTCTCTGCCACACCCCCAGGTGTCTGCTGGGTGCACAGAGGCAGACCATCCCATAGGGGTGCCCTGCCCCCCAGCTTGGCACGGCCTCTCCTGGCCGGACAGAGCAGGGTCACAGAGGGGCCGGGGTGGTGGCGCTGCCCAGGAGCAGACAGATATGTACTGGTCTTATCTTTTCCTCCAGACCACTTTGGGCCTGGGGCCCTGTGGCTCTGGGAGTCCTGCTAGCTCGGGGGGAGGACAAGTGAGAGAGGCGAGGACAGGGAATGAGGGATGGAAGGGTGGGGAGGAGATACCAGGAGCAAGAAATAGCAGCAGCAGGCAAGGCGCTGGGGAGAGTGAGCAGCTGGAAGCTCCGGGGTCACAGCCACATCCTCCACAGCCAGGACCACATTTCAAGAGCCCCTGGCCATGTGTGGCTGGTGGCTGCCATATCGGATAGCTAGGTCAACACAGTAACAATGCTGTTAAGTGGCAACACTTAAACCCAAGAAACGGAAACAGGGCCGAAGAAAGGAAACACACTATAGCAAAGAATACTTGGATCGGCTGCAGCGGACAAGACTCATTAAAGGCAGAGGGCATCTGTGTGTACGTTTCTAGAAGGTAACGAGGCGCTAGGAGGGCTTTGGCAGTCACGACACCAACTGCTAAACGCTGGTTAGCGTTGTGACTCGAGCTATTGCTATCATGTCCTTTAGGGTCCTAAGGTGTGATTGCAACCTGGAGACCACTCTTGGAGGCAACTCGGAAACATGCACTGGTGGTCCTCGCGAAGGGCAAAAGCGCTCCAGAGGGCGCACGGTCGCCTGAACCTTCGGGAGGGAAGTGTCTCCCAGCTTCATGAGGTCGATGAGCCCACGGAGCTGTGGGTAATGACACTGCCCGTGCAGAGCCCTGGCAAGAGCTTTCCACCTAGTCACACTCTGCGTTCCGGGTCAGCTGTTTGTAAGGGGACAAGGTGCCCCTCAGTCCACCCCCAGTATGCTGACATATCGCCATGCTTGCCCACCCTTTGCTCTCTTTGCAAAGCTCTTCATGCGGTCCATCTGATCATGCGTAGAGACCCACCCCGCGGGTGAAAGGACAAGGACAGCATTGTCCAGTATACTCACTGGCTCTGTGCTGTCTTGGGGACAGCCCTGGCCACTGGGCTCCACTGTGGAGTCCACAATGCCTTCCTTTTTTTTTTTAAATTAACTTGAGAGAGAGACATCGATTTGTTGTTACGTTCATTTATGCATTCCTTGTTTTCTGTATGTGCTCTGACCGGGGATAGAACCCACAACCTTGAGGTGTTGAGATGACACTCTAATCAACCCAGCTACCCAGCCAGGTCCCCGCTGACTTCTTGGGCAATGCTTGGGTTGGGCTCTGAAGTCTCCACTGCCCCTCCCCCACCCCGGCCCCTCGTACACAGTCTTGGCCTTCAGCCACCTGAACCCCTGCCCACTTGGCAGCCTCCAGCCTCCCTGACAAGTGTCTAACCAGCTGCCAATCTCTATTCTCCTCAGGAACCGTCTGCTTCTCCCTGGCAGCTGTAGTGCCCACTTGGGTTTAAAAATAAACTCACTGTCTGCCTTTCTCCAGCCTGACCCCGTAACTCCCCCCCGGGTCGAGCCTGATCCTGGCTGCCTCTGCAAATAAGATGCCACCATCACTCCAGAGGCCACTGCCAGGAACGTATCCCCGCATCTCCACTGAGGACATACCCTCGGAAGTTCATCCCAGGAAAGTTCGTTTTGTCACTAGGCACCAGTCACTTCCGTAACCTGAGGGTCATTCCTCGGTGGAGGATTTAAGCACAGGAGTGGGGTAGTGGGAGGCAGGGCTCGCCTTAGGGAGAGAGAGAGAGAGACTCCCAGGGTTGCCCAGACTGACGTCATTACAAAATCGTAGTCTCCAACCCTAACTGGGCGCTCACAGCAACGGTGCAGGCGCACCTGCCACCTGCACCCACCTGGTGGGTGCACCTCCCGCTCCTGCCATTTAAGTCCGCCTCCACCCAGACACCCGGACACCCCTCCCCTCCTAGTCACACTCAGTCTGAAACTCTACTGGTAAGGCCACGTCGGGGTCCCGCCTTCATTCTTACCAGTGCTCCTGGACCCCTCTCCCGACCCTTCCCATCTTCTAGGGACATCGTCCTGCCACTCACCAGTCCCCTCCCCTGCTACCTTCGCCTTCCCACAACCCAAGACCTTTCCAGCCTTAACAATAAAAACCAACGCCACCCTCTGGCCAGCAGCCCACACGTCTTTACAGCCACGTTTCTTGGGAGAATTGCCTGCTCCCTCCATCGTGTCTCATCGCGCATCTAGTTCTTGGGGCAAACGCTCGAGATCGCCGCCTCCAAAGCCACCTGCTTTTCCATCCCATCATCCGGTTCCTGGTCAGCCGTTCCTCCCGCTGCTCCTCTCCAGTCCCTCAAGCCTGGGGCTCTGGCTCACCTGTCTGACCTCCACTTGCCCTTCCAGGTCACTCCGGGCCCATCTTCCCCTTTCGGTCCCAACTTTGGGAAAGTCTTTCAGTTCCCTGAAGGACCTCGTCCTTGGACCTCCCACCCATTTTCCAGTCCACCCCCCACTTTATCTGGCCAACATCCTCGAGGTCTCGATTTCTGTCGCTTTGTTCCAGAGAGCCAGCCTGGAGGACTCTCCACCCCCATAGGCGACAGCAGTGCCGTGAAGGGGGGCTGACGCTGCCTTTTTCAGTGTCGTATTCCCAGCGAGTCATCTGGTGCCTGCGACATTCGTGGTGCTTCAGCCGCGTTTGTTGAATGGAAAGTAGCGGTGCCAGCCAGCGACTACAGCAGGCTGAATGGTTGTGTGCTGTGCTAGGGGGAACGGAAAGGAAACAAAACCGCACCTGAAAATCCAGACTGGCCCTCAACTGTTCTGCGTACCTGAGGTCGAAGCCGGAATCTGAGTGATATTCTGGGTGTGGAAGCTGAAGCTTCATTTGAGACACACCCCGTGGCCTGTGCTCACCGCAGAACTTCTGTCCCGCGGCCCAGCAGGAGTAACGGGCGTGGAGCTGAAAGGAACGAACGGAAACGTCACGCTTCCCGCACCAGGCACCTCCGCCGCTGATGCCGTAGAACTCACCGCCCCTAGTCTTGGCGAGCTTCCCGCGGGCCGGCAATGACCAAAAACAGAGGCGCGGGTGATCCTCACACTCGCCAAACGCGCCAGGGCCATAACTAGTACCTTCACCGGTAAGGAAAGCCAGCCCTACAGGACGCGTCTCCTTGAACTGTGTTGCTTCGAACACTCATCTGACACTTTTATGTATGTAAAGGTCTTTTCTGCAACTAGATGCTGGGGTCTTGCTTTCTACGGGTTTGCATCTTCTGCGGAGCCTTTCCGTAGAACCTTTGCGCGGGACCACCTAACACGCCCTTACGGGTGAGGGCGCTGACGCACCGCCGGTCCTGCAGCCCGGCGAGGAGAGGGCGGAGCTCAGAGGGTGAACGGCCCGCCGCTCCCAACACAACTGCCAGCCACCCTTCAAAGGGCTTTTACGGGTTCTTCCCTTTTCGGAGTATTTCATAAATGTCAAATATGTATAGTGTTTACTTAATAAAATACTTGCCCAGAACCCCGGACACTTACGAAAGAGTAAGAGGTAAAGAGATATTCGTAATAATCAGTGTTGCGGAAAGGGGGTGGAGAGCAGACCCCTGTGTAGGCAGACGGGACTGCAGAATCCAAGAGAAGATCCCAAGAAAGTATCAAGTTCTCACTTGATTCCTCCTGCAAGGCCCCCAATCAATGTGGCTTTTGTGGAAATTCCTACGATGGGAAACACACCTCAAAAAGCAACAGGTTCATCAGAAAACTGAAATCCGTAACCAAGCCCTGCCTCCCGACGAGTCCTAGAACAGGTGTGTGAAGACCACGGCTATTTCTCAGAGCCAGGCTTCGCTTCCTCAGCTGCAAGGGCCCTCACAGGCCGTGGCCCCAGGCCTGGCCCACCCATGTCCCTCCGAATCACGATGCCCAGACTCTCAGTATGCCGTGCCCTGCACAGCGGGAGCCCAGCACCTTCCCCAGCGAGGAAAGCTTGTTTCCTCCGGAACAAAACTCTGCTTTGATCAGACCTCATCAGGAACGTGGATTTCACTGGCCTTCCTCTTACCATGATTTGGCCTAAATGTGTAGATATTAAATCTGAGAATCTTCTTTGAAAGCTAGATTTAACAGTTTCTAGTTTTTAGGAAGACGCCAAAACTACATGTCAATCCTTGTTCAGAGCATTTATTGCATGAAAATACTAGATATTACCAGCTAGGCGAGACTGCCTAAGTCCCACCGTAAAGCACCTGCGTGGTCTTTTCCTTTTGGTAAGTGGGGCAAATTCGCTTCTGTGAAGCGAGCCCTCTCGTTTTCTCGAGAACGTGGGGCCATGGCGAGGCCACCAGGTCACCAGCAGCCAGAAGCATGAAATCGAAGGCGTGCACAGCTGTGGCATCCGCTAAAGTGGTCATTGCAGAGCCAAAGTGATGGCAGGAAAACCACCCCAAGATGTAGTAAGTGAAAAACAGGATGTAGGAGTGTTTATAGAACGAGCTGTGATGGAATCCACAAAAATGGACGGACCGTTACACTTGGGGAGAAACCCTGTCGGAAAGGGACATTTCCTCTTCATCCACTTAGTATACATTGGTAGTTGTAGTTTTTAAGATGTGCACGTGTATTACTTGTTTAAATATCAACACGAGTTATCTGAGTGTGGAGCTGCAGACCATTTTTATTTCCTGCCTACTTTTTTTCTGGGTTTAAAGATGGATAAATGCATGTGTGCTTTTAAAAGAGAGACAACGGTAACAATGACTTTCTAGGGACCGGGCAATTGTTGATGTCTTTTGTTTTCTATTTTCTGAGTTATCCAGTTTTTTTATATGGAGCATGTAATAATACCTTTATAACCAGAAAAAAGTCATTAAAATAAAATAGCCAAAAAAACCCCAGCAGGCAGTGGTAACTGTGTTTACAGAGACACCAAAGTCATTGACTTGCACCCTGAAAAAGGGCCTATTTGTTGCCTATAAACTATGCCCCATAAAGTTAATTTTAAGAACTTAGAAAAAGCTTACATTTCGTTTTTTTTGGAGTATGTGTTACCCTGCATCAGCGGTGCTTATGGAAAATTATGTCACGTGCACCAGCGGTAGCCATTCCCGTCAGAGTTCCGTGTTCCCTTGCGAAAAATTGAGTTTAAGGAAGTTCTCTGCTTTTGCTGCCTCTGATTTTGGAGTTGGGGTCTTGCAGCCTGCTATTACTAAAGATAACTGTAATTCTGTTATACAAATGCTTTGCTAAGCAAAAACAGACATATATATGCTTGTATGTACATAAATATTTCTGAAAAGATGTTCAACAGTGATTACCTCTGAGGAATGGAAACAGGAATATGAGGACTTCCACTTTTTACTGTCCTTTAGTATTGACAAAATGCTTTGTTTTGTTTTAGTAAGTCTATTCATTTTTAATTGTGCTAAAAAACCGAAACTTACCCTCTTCATGATGTTTAAGTGTTCAATAGTGTTATCTTCACGTTTCTGTTCCAGATTTCCAGAACTTTTCCATCTTGCACAACGGAAACTCTGCATCCATCAACAACTCACTTCCCTCGCTCCTGGCAATCACCATTCTGCTTCCGTTCTATGATTTTTCACAAATGGAAGGATCGCGTGTAAGTGGAACCCCACAGTCTGTGCTTCTGTGACTGGCCTGTTTCATTTAGTGCAATGTCCTCAAGACTCATCCATGGGACAGGCCTTTCTTCTTAAGGCTGAAGACAGTCCACGGTAAGTATGTAATCTATCGTCTTTATCCACGCACCTGCCCGTGGACAGGTGAGTCGCTTCCACTTCTTGGCTACGGTGTATTCACGATGCTGTAATAAACAGTGTGCACGCATCTCCTTGAGATTCTGCTTTTGATCATTTTGGATACATACCCAAAGTGGAACTGATAGATTAGTAAGTTTTTCATAAAATAGTTTGGCTGCTCACCTGAGTTTGGGTTGACAGGGCTATTAAATTGCTATTGACGAAATTATAGAACCAGAGAACTGCCATTGACAGGGAAGACCGAAAAGCATGCCTCCTTGCACGATTTCTTACTCTTTCTGCAGCGACTCAGACTCCGCATGTAGTTTCTGCTCATGGTTTTTCTAGTAATTGACTAAAGCCTCTTCCCTCCTCTGTGACGAGGCCTCCGAACACAGGTCAGAGTTGAATCAACTGTTTATTTGCTAAAAGAAACAACCGAGTAGGGGTGCCGATTTTAGCAAATCAAAGTGCAGGATGCTCAGTTAAATTTGAATTTCGGATAAACAACAAATTTTCAACATATCAGTATGTCCCATGCAGTATGTAAAAAGTACCCACTGTTGATCTGGGATTCCAGTGCAACCAGGCACCCTGTATTCTATCAGGGAACCCCAAGTCAAGGGTAATGGGCTCCTCCCAGGACATCTATTCCAGGCCAGCCTACGCGGACCCATTCACAGCCTCCTCCAGCAGTGCCTAGCTGTGCCGCGGCTTTTCTCACCCCCCTCACTGCACAGGAACAGCCCCCAACCCCGCCCTGACGCATACCCTTAGCTTGCATCTACCCGTCCTTCTCCCTGCAATTCCCCAGGATCTCAGAAGGGCTGGCTCAAATGGCCACTCACTGCCTAAGGGCAGTAAGTCCCCACCCCACACTGTCTTTTAGACCAGCAAGCCCAGAAGCACCCCCCGAAACTGCAGGGACAATCACAAGCTGGTCTGTGATCATCACTGGCTCCAACGCTGTGGATCCTTGCTCCATCATTGCCCTCTGAACGTGAAGTAAGCAATCCACTGGCAATCGGCACCTACCCTGTTTCCAGGGTTTTTTGCCATTAAAAGCATCTTAAGGAGCCCAATCCCCCATGCAGACCACTCTGCAGTCACAGCCTGTCACCGCTCTCAACAGCACCTGGGGACAGGTCTAATAGTCTCTGCCTGCTGGGCAGACAGTACAGCTGCAGCAGGCTTCAAAAAAAAGGGGGGTGGGGTGGGCGGGGAGGACAGGCCAAAGGAGCTCCCTGTCAGTGTTCTTCAATGTCCCCAGTGGAAAGATACATTTTCACTTCCACAGGACTACACACACTAAAAATAAAATCAAAAAGAGCTATCCAGTTCTGTATCAGTTTTCCCCACGGTCAGGTCCCGTTCAGGTCACTGGTTATGCTCGAGAATCAGTTATGAACAGTGGCTTGGTTCTGCTGCGCCCGGAGCTGAAGGCTGCCAGCCAGCCCGTGCCCTCTGCGCTGGGCGCAGACAGGGTGCCCTGGGAGGCGCGGCCCAGGGTAAAGGAGAGACCCGGTCAGCTCTTCCTTGGGGCGCCGGCAGTGGGCTTCCGTTTCTTTCCCAGCATGTCAAGGGCAGGGCAAGGAGATGCTGTGCCATTTCCTCAGCATTGAGAGGGCAGGAGAGAAAACCAGCTGACAGCAAAGTTTGTCACCATGTCATCATCTCTTTCCCCAATTCTGAGTCACTTCCTAATTCTTCAAACAAGAAATTTCTAAGTAATGACACGAACACATTCACACACAAGGTGTGTGGTTCTTTTTGCCTGGGCTCAGTCTGTCATAAACCAGAAGTCCTGAATCTCCTGAAGTCCTGGTGACTCCAGGCAGCCATCAGTCACCCTGAGCTGGCAGATGACATCCCTGTGCTACGTCAGTCCTAACCCTCCTCCAAACAAAGGAAATCATTACCTCTCCCCCTTTTCTTCTGGCTCACATTTCCTGTGATTCACAAACCTTAACATACAGAACCACCTAGAAAGAACGTTTGGGAGATACAATGATTCGCTACCTTCCGGTATGGTTACTCAACTAGACACTAAAAAAGGGTGAATTTTACTGCATGTAAATAAAAACTTTTCAAAAAATCACCTAGAAAACTTGTTAGCTCTATGTAGGGCTGAGATTGGTCCAGTGAACCTACATTTTGATCGGCACTCCGTTGTTTCTTACACAGGTGGTCCAACGGTCTCATTCACAGAAAATGCCGTGTGACCAGCGAGGCCCACCTAGCAAAGACCCACCCTACCCTCCACGAGGAAGCCGCACTGACAGGTGCATCTGCACCCTCATCTCGGAAAGAGCAGAGGACACTGGACTGAGCCACTGGGCAATGGCTGTGCACACCTGGGTTCTGCTCTGAGCTCCACTTCAACCTCCCCGTTTTTCACGCCCCTGTGCAACAGCCTTCCGATCTAACTAAAGCAGACAAGCCCGATATTGCCTATTAACATAAGCCATTAAAACACAGAAATACTGTTTTAAATTCTATGTAGCAAAGAAAACATTTTATCTTTGATGCCAACACCTATTCAAGATATTAATAATCCGTTTTGATGGCAAATCTGACCAAAAGTGCACTTTTAAAACTAGCAGTGACTTAACTGCGCCCACAGCTTTTGAGCAGCTGAGTTTATTACCAAATATGGCTGGCCACCCAGCTTCCCACCCGTGCTGTGCTGCTGAGGGTGGGCCCTCTGCGTGACCTTCAGTCCGCTGTTCCGGCCTGGGGGAACAGAGAGCATTGTTGCAATAAATGCGACCCTCTCCCACACCCGTCTCTGCTCAGGAGGTAGATGAGAATGACCAAGACTGGTCTATGGCAGTGGGGAGCACCCTCCCAGAAGGCACTCCTCTTGAGAACCAAAGGGAGCCAGACATGGGTGTGTTACCAGTTTCTGTGCTTAGCCCTCGGCCCACCCCCTCCTCCTGCACAAGGCCACCTACCATCCCCAGATCATGATGCCACAAATACACCGACCCACTGAGCCACAGCAACCCCAGAGTTCTAACCCAGCTGTGGAAAAAAAGGCATCTTGCCCTGGCTGGTGTGGCTCAATGGATGGAATGCTGGCCTGTAAACCAAAAGGTCACTGGTTCGATTCCCAGTCAGGGCACATTTCTGGGTTGTGGGCCAGATGCCTGATTGGGGGCGTTGGAGAGGCAATGGATCCATGTGTCTCTCCCTCTTTCTTTGTTCCTTCCTTCCCCACCCTCTCTAAAAATAAATAAAATCTTAAAAAAAAAAAGGCATCTCAAGCTCAAACCTCTACTCAGTCTTCCTGCTCACGCATTCCCACCGACACCAACTTCCAGGTGAATGAACGCCCAGGAACAGGGTTCTGTTTCAGGTTTTCTGGGTAAACCATTAAGGTCTTGGGTACCATTTTATACAAAGAATGGGTAATACCCTCAACGTGACATTTCCTGGCAAATGAACTTTCAAGCTTGGGAAAAGAGGCACAGACCACAGACGAATCTTCTAAACTGTATTTGGAACCGAAAGAAATCTTTCTAGAGACAAGGCCCCGAGCACAGAGTCTGTCTCCAGCCACCAAGTTTAACATCAACCGTGCAGACAAAATTAGCAACAAGGGATCTTTGGCACCAGAAGGGGTGATCCTTAGCTGCTCATACAATACCCAACCTGTACACCAGATATTAGATGGATTGTGGGTTAAGAGTTGAATTTTACATTTAAATTCCCTTAAAAAGTTGGAAGTCCTGGCTAAGTTTTTCGGTATCAATATCCTAACCACGTGTAACACTTAGCACCTGACATAGAGACTTCTGTAAGAGATTTAAAGAAAACATTATAATGAGTACAATAAAGAGAAAGATTTCCAATCTTGAAAGCATGTAACCAAATGTCTTGCTGATCAGCAGCCAACGCCGAAATGCGGAATTCTTACTGCTTTAACTTCTGTAGAGATTTTGCACAGGAGCAAGACTCTCTTCTGTTGGAACCCCTGGATTCTATGGATCGCGCAAACCCCAAACTGATCTGACACTGTTATTCAAACACACAACTGCATTAGCGACAACATATAAAATCTTTTAAATTCTCCATGACGTGTGGCCAGAATGAGTGACAAACATGTAATTTGACTCAATGACCCTAGTATTTGACGGGTGACTGTGCACTACTGCAGATTCATGATCTGAGGTGACTTGCAGTTTTGTTTCCAAACTCTGAACAGTATAGCTGCAGGGCTTTATTATTTTCAGCTATTAAAGCTCGTCATGAGATTACATGATTTTATTTTTTTTAAAGATTTTATTTATTTTTCGTCAGAGGGGAAGGGAGGAAGAGAGAGGGAGAGAAACGTCAATGCGTGGTCGCCTCTCACGCACCCCACACTGGAGACCTGGCCCGCAACCCAGGCATGTGCCTTGAATGGGAATCGAACCGGCGACCCTTTGATTTGCAGGCCAGTGCTCAATCCACTGAGCCACACCAGCCAGGGCTACATGATTTTATAAAACAAAATTAATTTAATACTGGGAAACTTTCTATTAAAATGACCAGCAATGGTTCATCTTCGACTTCAGGTAATTTTCTTCAGTCAGGAAAGACCTTCCCTTTAGAAAAAGGCATTTCCTGAATTAAGTTCAAGTATAACATATTTGCCTTTTACTGAATGCTGGCTGGCCAAAAAGTTATCATGAACTATGTTATTTTTAGAAGCATACTGTCCCTTAAACGAGACAGCACAGAGACGGACATTCAGAACTTAAGGATACAGCACAGGTGTGGCTAATAGGAGTAACATTTAATTCCTTTCTCAGTAGGAACTGCAGAGCAAGCAGGTTGCTCTGAACCACCACGGACCCCTGTGACCAGGAGCACTGACGGACACTTCGCTCCCAACCATCACAGTTCTTCCAGCATCTTTTTCTGAAGCTCCGAGCTCAAGACAAATGACCAGCAAGAGTTCGTCTTTAATACCTTTCACCACGGGCTCGGCCTCACTGCTTTATACCACTTCTGAGAGGTAAGTGGCTCCTGAGACTTGGAAAAGGAAACTGCCTAACTTCATACCAACAAGAAAGGACAGAACTAAGGTACCTACTGATGTGTTTTTCCCCCCTTTAAAGATACAAGTGCCCTCCTAAAAGACATGTAGGAGTCCTAGTATTCAGAAACATTTTAGAAGCAAAGTTCATTTTTATCAAAATAATTCCATAGACAGAAATTATTTGTCAAGGAAAATCCCCAGAAAAGCTGACTTCAAAGGAAGTAACACACTTGTGGTTTGAAATGAAATATCGAAACAGGCAAAATTAAGTCATCAAGCAAACTCCAAGCCACAAAATGTACATGTAACGTTTCTTTACGAGAGAAAGTTTCTAATTTCCCCCTGAAACTTGAACTAAGAAAAAGGTCTATTCATTTTACAACTCTCTGAAGAACAGATTTTAAGGAAGAGGTGCAGAGGACACACCACAGCTAGATAAATCCACCAGCACGCTAAGGTCTATACACATGGTATTGGCACCCTGGTTCCAGCACGTGAAGAACTAAACACCGGGCTTCTGGTTAGAGAAGTAACTACCATACGACAGAGCGTGTCTTACCTACACAGCAATTCACAGGAATATGATTTTGACAGGAAAAATTGCTGGGAGGCTTTTTATACAAGTCTCTGCCAGTTCCAGAACAAAAGCTGGAATATTTTTATAGATTCAATGTAGACCCAATCAAAGGGTTAAGCTAGACACTGACAAGGCCATTTAATTTTTCTTTTTTAAAAATATTTTTTCTTTTTAGAGAGAGGGGAAGAGACAGAGAAAGAGAGGGAGAGAAACATCAGTGTGTGGTTGCCTCTCATATGTCCCCTACTAGGGACCTGGCCTGCAACCCAGGCACATGCCCTGACTGGGAATCAAACCTGTGACCCTTTGTTCACAGGCCGGCACTCAGTCCACTGAGCCACACCAGCCAGGGCTGACAAGGCCATTTTCTTAATATAGGTTCACAGATGTCATTAGGTAAAAATCTGGCAGACTCATGTTCCAAGGCTGAAGAAAATACACTAAGAAAGCATTGAGAATTGCAAAATCCGTGTCACAATTAAAACTTTAGTGAGAGAATAAAAAGATTTTTAAGTGTGTATGCACTCGTGAAGTGATTTAGGATATCTTTCCACATACTCTAAGAAGGTGAACAATTAATTATCCGGACACAAAGGGTAACCCTCTCATCAGAACAAGCCGGGGTGAAACACCAGGGCACTGCGTGTGAAACCGAGGGGATGCTCCTGGCGCCGAACGCCTGGGATTTCTGCTGCACCCCCTTCTCCGTCACTCTCAAATCCCCACCTTTCCGCGGGCAAAGCCACGCTGTCCTCCTCCAGGCTCTGAAGACATGGATGTGAGCGCATGTGAATGTTCTTTCAGTTAAGAAATCTGCTTGAAGCTCCAGTGACATAAGAATTAGCAGGCAGTTCTTTAGCTCAGCTAGGCTTACATGTTTAAAATCTTGCCTGTATTCTTAGAACTACTTAATTTCTTTATTAAACACTTGGTTTGAAGGAAACTGTGCATATCTACTAATTATGCAGGATGCACACAAATTTTCCAAAATTCCCCCTGCAGTCTCATCTGAGCTTATTTTTTGCTTAAGATGTTTAGAGATGCTAAGGAACTTCTCTAGGTCAAAATTTACAGATTAAAAAAAAAAAAGCAGCAGCAGCAAAATAAAGATAAATGCATGGCTAGAAAAATAAGCTTAAATTTTCCTGAGTTTCTTTTGTTTGAAGGTGGGAGTGAGAGAAATGCAATGGAGAACAACAAAGAAAAAAAGAAAAAGAACTCCACAAAGGTGCTGTTCTAGGATTCTCCTAAATAATGGACAACTGGCATTTTAAAATTAAGACATAAGAAAGTAGTATTTTTGGAATTTCAAAGTCAGAGGAGGCCTGAGATAGTTCCTGCTGGAAAAGAGTGAGATGCCCAGAATGAGATGCTCCCTGGGGAAGCAGGAACCCCGCCCCTCGGCCTCGACCAAGCTCCGCCCGGCAGCAGCTCATAAACCGTAAGACAAACGATGTGAGCGTGGAGGGCAGAGCTCTCCAACATGATACGAGATTAAAAAAGGCAATAAAATATCGCAAAGCGTGAGTGTTATTGAACATTAATGTTTGTCACTGACAAACAGATATGCTTACTGATGTATTTGTGGGGAATAAACACTGAAATTCTCTTTAGGTCTATTTATAGAAAAAATCCCTGGTCCGACTGGTCTTCCAGGCAGAAACCTACACTGGTAGAGGATGCAAATCATAAAAAGCCCACAGTAAATCATAAAAAAGAAGGAATTTGAATCCAGGCCTTCTGCCACATGCAGCACAAGAAGCTCTGAGCACTCTTAGCTTACAAGGAAATGTTTGTATTTCTAACGTTAACATATAAAGGAAATACCCATCGCCAGTTTCTTAAGAAACTAGAGAGAAGCAGGTTTCTTCTGGATAGAGATTTAAGGCAAATCAAACAGGTCCACAACTAAACATCCTATTACGGATCTAAACATCCCATTTCCAAGCGTGGCTTTGCTTTGTGACAGAGGAATCTTAATAATTCTAAACAAGGTCTCCACATTGCTATAGCGCTTAAATTATATACACACCATCCAAACACGTACTGGCAATGCTTGGTATTTAAAGGAAATCCGCAGTGAATAATTTGTCTCCTTTGAAAATACAAACAGGTTTTCAAAGACTAGATACGATTCTGGACACATGAATGAGATTCACAGATTTCTCAAGTAAAGAAGGCAAGACCTCAACCCCCTACTATGGATTTACTTTCTAAGCCTGGAAACTGAATTTCTCCTCCTTACATATTTGAAACCATCCCTGCAACACAGGAGGCACTTTTACTGGGTGTAGCATCTGTTAAAACTTGAAACCCAGAGTAGAATTTGTTGAACAAAGTAAGAACACTGGCCTAATAGGCATTACCTTGGGATTTTTTCCCCTTTAATATAAAAGTATAACTACAGTGGTCCAATGTACAAGTACAAAAAAAAGTTCTCATACTAAAAAAAAAAAAAAAAAAAATACCGTAATACTGTACATACAAAACCAGTTCAACAAGAATGATTTAAATATATCTGTTCCTTTCCGGATCTGGAAGACACAAAGGTAGAGTTCTGTAACTGCATCATCACCGGAACACGTCTGGAACACGTGCCCAGGAGCACTAGGCTTCCCTTCTTTGCCCTGTCCCAGCCCGGCCTTCAGAGTCCCCTGAGCTCGGACCACAAGCCAACGGCGTCCCTGAAGATAACCAGAGCCAAATGTTTACTCAATGGAAGTCATTATTCAGTGAGCCGCTGCTTACTATAAACTACGAAAAGCACAAGTTTCGAGCCCAGCCAAGATTAAATCCAGACGGAGGTCTTCCCATTCCCTGATTTGCTACTTGCGCTGCTTTTGTTGGACCCCGCTTTGGCTTTCTTCCCCCGGGCGACGTGGGGGTTGTTCTGGTGACTGTAGGCCTGGATCGCTAGGTCCAAGCGTTCCTGGGCCATCCTGATCTCCCGCTGCAGAGTCTCCAGGTCGGCCGGGAGGTGCTCCTCATGGCTGCCGTACTGTTGCTCCTGGGCGATGTTGGCTTTGTTTTGCTTGTAGGCGATCTTAGCGTTGGACAGTTCGGTGTACTGGATCTGATCCGGTTTGACAGCCATGTTATAGCCAGGGGGAGCAGATGGCGTATTCCAAGTGAAAGGATAATTATAAACACCCGGGTCCTCCAGTTCCCTCCTTTTACTGTTCAGTGAGTCTCGAATCGTCCCAAATCCTAAATGAAGCATCTCCCAAATGTTAAGCAACAGGCAGAGGCCTGTAACACCGTACATTATCAGAAGGAAGATGGTCTTTTCAGTGGGTCTAGAAATAAAGCAGTCTATCTTATGGGGGCAGGGAATTCTACTGCACACGTAAGATGGGTGGACTTGGAAGCCATAGAGAAAATACTGCCCTATCAGAAAGCCCACCTCAAACATGGTCCTTGCCAGCAACTGCAGCACGTAGATTTTCATGAGACCATCCTCCCGAATCCGCCGTCGGCCATCATGCTTGGGTTTAGGTTGGTTCTGCTCTTTATTTTCTTTTTCACTTTCCAATTCCATTTCTGGATACATCATGGGATCCTCTTCATGGTCCTCTTCTGTTTCTTCCAGAGCCCGGTGCTGTTTCCAACGCATCGCATAGGGCTTGCTCCGAGCTGCCTTCTTGTCTGCCTCACCGTGCTCCATCTTGGCGATCTTGTGAATGGCGTAGCCCAGGTACATCACTGAGGGGGTTGCCACCAGGATGATCTGGAACACCCAGAAGCGCACGTGGGACAGAGGCGCGAAGGCATCATAGCAGACGTTCTCGCAGCCCGGCTGCTCGGTGTTGCACACGAACTTGCTTTGCTCGTCGTAGTAGATGGACTCCCCGCCCACGGCCGTGAGGACGATCCGGAAGACGATCAGCACAGTGAGCCAGATCTTCCCCACGAACGTGGAGTGGTTGTGGATCTCCTCTAGCAGGCGAGTCAGGAAGCTCCAGCTCATGGTGACTGGACTGGCGTGCCCTGATAAAAATGGAAGAACACCAAAGGAAACATCAACAAATATTAAGATTTTAACAATTAAACGTTTTACTGATATCTCTAGGGACTATTTTCCTGCATACTTGAAATCTAACTTCAAGGCTCATACCAGAATGATTGCTAAACAAACAGCATCTCCCTCTACTACCCTTGGGTAGGACAATTCACCTCAGTCTGTGAGCACTCGTTTGGGCTGCCAGATTAGTTGAGTTTGCTTTGATGTCTTCCGAGTTTAAAAGGTAAAATTGGAGCTATCACTTTAGATATATTTTTCAGACACAGTATACTGGATTCTTTACACAAACAATTATTTCATAATGTCTTCAAAAGTTTGTGAGATACAGATAAAAAGTAAGAAAATATTTGGCCCAGCCCCGGCAGGTGTGGCTCAGTGGGCTGAGTGCCAGCCTGCTAACCAAAGGGTTGCCGGTTTGATTCCCAGTCAGGGCACATGCCTGGGTTGCAGGCCAGGTCCCCAGTGTGGGGTGCGTGAAAGGCGACCACACATTGATGTTTCTCTTCCCTCTTTCACTCTTCCTTCCTCCCGCTCTAAAAATAAATAAATAAAATCTAAAAAAAAAAGTAAGTAGAAGTAAGTAGTCCAATCATGGTAAGACTACCACATAATGGGCACACTTAGGCTAGACTGCACTGTGAAGAAGTACCTTATTAGGAAACTCAAATTTTAGACTTGGTGACAAAGTATTAAAAATAATGAAAAAGGCCCTGATTGGTGTGGCTCAGTGGATTGGGGCATTGCCCCGCAAACCAAAAGGTTGCCCATTCGATTCCCAGTCAGGGCACACTCCTGGGTTTCGGGCCAGGTCTTCAATTCGGAGTGTGCGAGAGGCAACCACACATTGATGTTTCTCCCCCCACCTCTAAAAATAAATGAAATATTTAAAAATAATAAAAAAGGCCCTGGTCAAGTGGCTCAGTTGGCTGGAGCGCTGTCCCATACTCCAAAAGGTCAAGGGTTCGATCCCCATGCAGGGCATGCACAGGAGGCAACTGATTGAAGTTTCTCACATCAATGTTTCTCTCTCTAAAAATCAATAAAAACATATCCTCAAGTGAGGATTAAAAAAAAAAGCGCCCTGGCCAGGTACCTCAGTTGGTTAGAGAATTATCCCAATATGCAAAGGCTGCAGGTGTGCTCCCTGGTCAGGGCACATATAAGAATCAATCAATAAATACACAAATAAGTGGAACAACAAACTGATGTCTGCCTCTTTCTCACCTCTTTCTCTCTCTAAACACATTCAATTAACAAAACAGTAATAAAAGATTCTGTATTACATTTATAGTGAATGTTAAAAAAATATCTGCAAATTGAACTGTGAGGACACTAAATCCGATCAACAGGCAAATCCATTTAAAATAGCATTCTGAAGGATAGTTTTATTCCGAGATTCTCAGAACTATGTCCAGAATCCTGGTAAAAACCATCTAAATAAGGTAGTATTTACAAAATCCCTAATGCTAGCCGCGACAGTAAGTACACCTAGCTTTTCTCCTTCTCTCTCCCAATCTGCTTCTGCACGTTGTAGGCGGGTATCAGCACCATCCAAGAAGTTTAAATACACTTTACCTGTTGTCCAGAACTTCTGCTATCCAAAATTTTCTTACAGAAATGATGTCTTGCTTACAACTTTTCCAGATTCCCTCTGGAAAGGGGGAAAAAAAAAGAGACAGCATAAGCTTCCTCCCACAGAAAACAACGGATCACTAAACATGTCATGTTCAGGAAGAAACAAAGTTTTCTGTGTACCGCAGAAATCAATCAGCAGGAAACAGAAACAGGCCTGAGCTTGAATATCACTGTTTTCTCCCCCGACACATGGTGGGAGGGACTTCACAGCAGAGACCCAAAGAATCTTAAGACATTGTAGTCTAAGACAATATGACAGAAAGATGAGTCACTCATGAAAATCGAAGCAGATGAACTCATGCGTCTATAGGAAAAAGCCAAAGCAGAAACATCTCAACAAGTTTAAACTGGGTCACTAAAGGCCTTGCGAAAGTGCTCACCCCATGCACTCTATTCCCGCTCTGTCCCTGGAGCAGCCAATACTTCTCCCCGGGGAGCGAGCAGCCAACGAGGAGCAAGCTGTTGAGTTAAAACTGAGTTAAAACACCCAACAGCTGGTTCTCAGTCACTGGGACACCCATGTCCCACAGGAGGTAGGAGGTGATTTATACATTCAACTGCTCACAGAAAGAAAACAGCTGCATCTGTACTGTGGTTTGAAAAACATAATTCAATCCTGGCTGGTGTGGCTCAGTGGACTGAGTGCCAGCCTACGAACCAAAGAGTCACCGGTTCAACTCCCAGTCAGGGCACATGCCTGGGCTGCAGGCCAGTGGGGGCTGCGTGAGAGGCAACTTCACACTGATGTTTCTCTTCCCTCTCTTCCTCTCTCCCTTCCCCTCTCTAAAAATAAATAAAATCTTAAAAAAAATCCAAGACAAATCATTGCTCATTATCAAGTTCTGCCAACTTTGCAAAGCTATGGCCAAGATTCATCCATTCAATGCTGACTTTGTTCACTTATTAATTTAATGAATAAAATTTAAACAATTCCTAAGTGTTACATGCTCATAGTAATGTAAAAATATTTTGGGTGGGGTAAGAGGAAGGAAAAAACCCAAAACAACGTTCAAAAGGCCAATGAAAAACCGAGGAAAAGAAGTGCAGCACCTACCACGTGTCAAGACTCACACGCCATCCTGACCACACAGATTTCGTCACCGGACCTCAGCCGCCCCCGTGGGCAGCCCCGCTGACCAGCTGAGCTCACCACTCCCCTCTCACTGACTACACACACGTTATAACACCACGAAACGAGAAGTATGGAACACGCAACCACTCAATGGTGATCGTAGTTCAGGCTTCCCTTTCGACACTCCATCATTATTCTCACACTCACAAGTTCAGACTCAGCTTTGCCCCACACGCCACACCTAAATCACTTCCCCTGAGCCTGCAACTCGATTTGCTCCAGAATGCCATGAAAGTGTGACTGTCATTTGCTTATTAGAAAAGTCATCTCTATACCTCCGCCCATACCAAAGATATCTTTTAAAATAATTATTGCTATGCAAGAATTTCTCAACAGTTCAGCATCTCATACAATAATCTTAACGTTTTTGTGGGGAGGAGAAACTGGCAACAAACCCTTCAAAAGCACGCACCATGCACTGGTTATGCCGCAGGCCTGGAAACGCTAGCCCCCAGAGCCTGACTTTCCACGGGCACTCCCGAGTGCCACACCGCCCTACGTCTGTATCTGGAGCACAAATGATGTGTTTAGGAACTCAGCGCCAGCACAAAACGGGGGACGGACAATTTTCTGAGATAACCATGGACGTCCTAAACTCAGCGACATGGTCGCCACTGCCTCTCTCTCCTGAGCAGTCAGTAGGTTTTTCTTTCACGCTCTTCTTTTTCCTTTCCTTGCAAGCATTAAGAGAATGGTTTATATATCACAGAGCATATTTCCAACAGGATGGTGGGGGAGAATTGGGGGGGGGGCAGTGAAAAGAAGAGGGTGGGAGGGACGGGGGCAGGGAATTGAGTAGAATGGTGGGTTCTGGAATTAACATTTCGAAGCAGAACTTGTCACTGCCAAGTGTGGTCTCATTGTGTTCTTGTTCCCCTGATGCACCAAACTTTTTTTTTTTGGCACTCTGCTATCAGAAGCCTTATGATTCAGGACATCGTTTTCTCTGGCTTCCAAACAAACTTGGTAACAGAGCAGGGAGAGGAGAATGTGCGATTAACCTGTGAATGGCTCTTATGAAAAAACCAGAAACCGGTTCCATACTCCACCCGTGAACAGAAAACGACGTGGGAACACGGGACAGGTGCTGGCCAGAGACGGTGGAATGAATGCCCAACACCCCACTATTTGGGAAAGCCCCAAATGATTTACGTGCACTTCTATACTTAAAATCTTCTTGAATATATCCTTTAAGCTTTGACTGAATTTATCTACAAATTCTAGTTAAGTGGTATTATTACGTCCAAGAAATGTAAACCTGCAGCACGGTTCTTGCATTGTACTGTTAGCTGACTTTCCAAGGTCCTGGCAATTGGCAACGCCTGGCAACATATGATTACAGTTTCACTTCAAACTCATCAGCAGTCTGATATCCTACTATATTTCAAAATTATGCCAATTTTTATTTTTTTTTAAAGAGGTATTTATTTTTTAGAGAGGGGGAAGAGACAGAGAGAGAAAGGGAGAGCAACATCGATGTGCAAGCGGAACACGGGTCAACCGCCTCTCACACACCCCCAGCCAGGCACCTACCCACAGCGCAGGCCTGTGCCCTGACCAGGAACCGAAATGGTCTGTGGGACCACGCCCAGTCCACTAAGCCACACCAGCCGGGGTTCAATTTGTTACGTTTTTAGTACAAGAGGATACACACCCTCCATATTCTCCCCCTCACTGTGGACTAGGTTCTATTCTTTTGCTCATTTATCTGCAAAATGTAGTCTTAATATAATACAGACATTAACCATTTGACATTTAATATAAACACCTCATTTAATTGTCTTCCTTCAGATTTTATTATTTTTATATCATATCAATTACTTGAATAAGTTTAAATGGGGAAAGTTACTCTTTCAAGAATAGCTTTAAAAATCTTTATCATAAACATATATTTAATTTAAAATTTTAATTACAGTTTACATTCAACATTATATTAGTTCAGGTGTACAGTACAGTTGTTAGACAATTATATAAAGTGATCTCCCCAGTAATTCAAGTAGGATGGCTTTTTAAGGAATACTGCAATTCATTGTAGCCCGTAATTCAAATGGACGGACACACTCTCTCTCTCTCTCTCTCTCACACTCTCTCTCTCTCTCTCTCTCTCTCTCTCTCTCTCTCTCTCACACACACACACACACACACACACACACACACACAACAAATACTGGAGAAAATCATGTTTCCTTAAGTAACATTTATTGGACAGAAATCAAATGCATTACTTTTAGTCTATTTTCCAAATGACTAAATTTACAAATCTTCTTTGTCTTGCACTAGAAAACAAAATTAAAAGCTAGTTGGCAGTGGGGAGGGGGCTTGGGGGAGGGTACAGGGATTGAGCAAAAGAGAAACAGCTCACGGACATGGAGGACAGGGTGCGGACTGCTGAGGGGAGGACCAGCGGAGGAGTGTGCGGCTGGGTAAGTGGGGATGGGCGGAGACTTGACTTGGGGTGGTGAGATACAGTGTACAGATGAGGTGGTGCAGAGCTCTGAGCCTGAAACCTGTGTTATTTTTGTAAAGATTTTATTTATTTTTAGAGAGATGGGAAGGGAGGGAGGAAGACAGGGAGAGAAACACTGGTGTGCGACAGATACATGGACGGACGGGCTGCCTCTCACGCACCCCTACTGGGGACCTGGCCTGCACTTGGAATCAAACTGGCGACCCTCTGGTTCACAGGCTGGCACTCAATCCTTTGAGCCACAGCAGCCAGGGCTGAAATCTCTGTAATTTTGTTAGCCAGTGTCACCTCAGTAAATTCAATTTAAAAAAGGGGGAAAAAGTTGGCATCGACATGGTAATAAATTACGTAATCCCCTCCCAAATTCTTTATATCCGAAGAGTTTTCTATCAGTTACGCCCTAATAGGATCAAGTCAAAGTCACTGCATTTTTCTGTACAACAGAACTCACTGGATTTTGAAGATTAAGTGCACATTTTTTGGATTATCTCAGGAGGTAGATTATATAATTAGATCAATTTTTAAAGAAATGAGGTTCAGAAAGCTTATAAAATTTGCCCAAGCTTATTCCGTTATTCAGTGATTAAGGCAGAATCCGAAATCAGTCACTCCTGCTCCAGAATCTGGGCTCCTGACCACTGGTAAGAAACTACATTACAGACAGAACTATGTATCGGTTCCATATGAACACAGAAGAGGGACCTTATGCCTTTTTTTGGATAAAACTAAATAGGAGAATAAGCTTGCAAAGATCAAAGGGAGGAATTTCAGAGTTTAAGATCTTATCATGCAAAATTAGAACTGGAAAAAAATAACACTCAAAACCAAATACTGTAGAACTCCAAGGTTTCCTGGTAGTCAGGAGGGAAGAATAAAAGTAGAAAAATGGTATCCTGAAACAAAAATGACTTAGTGAAGAGGAATAACTCATTTAGCACTGAGAACAGGGACTAGAGAGCGCTGTGAATGCAGTTCAGGGCGCGTGGCTGAGGTGTCGGCACTTGTTAGCGGGAGGTGCGGACGGTGTGCACGCGGAGCGCCCAGGGCTCTGCCTGGCCCCGGGCGCACTCCGCTATTCCCCTCGCTGCCAGTGCTGCCGCTGCTTCCCAGACACATGGAAGCTAAGAGAAGTCATCCTCGGGAGGCCAGCACTACAAGAAACGCTGAAAGAAGTATTTCAGGCAAAAGAAAAGTGACATCAGGTGGAAATTTTATTAGATCCCATTTTTAGTGTACACTTCTCTGGGGCAGGGGTAAAAGTGTGAAAGCAGCACCACAGAGGCTGAGGGTGAGGGAGTGGAAATGTACTGCGGTAAGGTCATCGCACTACACAAGCAGTGGCTTATGCTCTCACACAGACTGGGAGGATGCACACAGCAAGCCCTAAATCAACCACTGAAATAACAAAACAATGGCACAGCCACTACACTAGCGAAGAGGGTAACACGGAATCATAAAAACAGACGAGGCAAAGAGAAAGCAAACAGGAAGATGGCGGACTTAAACCCAACCACATCGACAACCACGCTACATGTAAATGGTCTGAACACTCCAATTAAGGGGCAGATATTGTCAGATTTGATTAAATAAACAAGATCCAACTATTATATGCTATCAGAAATCCATTTGATTGTTAATAGAGAGCCAGAAAGAGATTAAAAGCAAAAATGAGGAAAGATGTAACATGCTAACAATAATCAAAAGAAAGCTGGAGGCCCTGGCTGGCATGGCTCAGTGCACTGAGTGCCGGCCTGTGAACCAAAGGGTCGCAGGTTCGATTCCCAGTCAGGGCACGTGCCTGGGTTGCGGGCCAGGTCCCCAGTGAGGGGCGTGTGAGAGGCAACCCCACATTGATGTTTCTCTCCCTCTCTGTCTAAAAATAAATAAAATCTTAAAAAAAAAACTGGAATAACTGTATATTATTATCAGACAGAACTGATTTCAGAGCAAGGAATATTACCTAAAATAAAGAAGGTCCTTTTATAATGGTAACTCTTCAACAGGACATAAAATTCCTAAATGTTTATATACATATTAATAGAGCTTCAAAAGAGATTAAGCAAAAACTGATGGACCTAAGAGAATAGACAAACCCACAATTAACAACTGGAGATTTCAATACCCCTCACGCAATAATGCATAGAACAAATAGAGAAAAAACTGTAAGCATATAAAAGACAAACAATCTTACCAACTTCTTCAAGTAAACTGACCTTTAGAGTCAGTTGAACTCACAATTTTCTCAAGGATACAGAGAACATTTACTGAGCTAAACCATATTCTGGGCCAAGTCTTTTATATTTAAAATGATTCAAATCATACAAAATATGTGCTTTGATTACAATGGAATTAAATTTAAAAATCATAAATTCAGCTATCTTCCCTTAGGCTTTCTTATCACTGAAAAAACTCATCTCCATATGGACCTCCTTACAGAACATGTTCCCAAGAGAACTCCTTTCCTTCTCTTCTTCCATCCCACCCCCAAACCTGCCTCCTATTAATTAACACTATCAATGAACAGCACTGGCTCTTTAAAGAAAGCAATCCTTACTTTCCCTATAAACAGACAATGAAAATGAGCACTGCATTGGGTGCTCATTTATTTTAATCCTCACAAAAGCTTATCTTTTAAATGAGAAACAGGCTCAGAAAAGTTGAGTAACTTGGTCCACGTCAGAGCTACCGGCACAGGCTGCTGCACCAGGCTGAACTCCGATGTCTTCCGTTTAGGCTCTGCTGCGTTCCCTGCTCTCCAACACCCAGGAGCCAGCAACCTGTGCGCATCACCGCTTCCCAGTGTGCTCACACATGGCGCGTGCATCCGAATCTGGCACCTGCCATGTCTGAAGAACTGAAAACTACCTAAGTGACTAATCATCGAGGCCGAGCGGAGAGTCAACTATGATACATCCTCCTGGTGCAACAGTACACGCACCATACCAACATGCCTTCCTACCAACACTACCCCGCCACTGGTAACTTCTACACCGCCAAATTCAACGGTCAATTCTCCTAGTCAACCTTTTAAGCCGTATTTAATACAACTAATTACTCCTTCCTCCTTGAAACACTTCTTTTTTTCACTCGGCCTCCCTGATACTATACTCTCTGTTGGCTATTATTGGTCAGTTTCTATTTCCGTCTCATTCATCCTTTTCTGAACTTAGAAATACACGCATTGACTTTTATCCTCTTACCAGCCTATCCTTTTCAGTGTTCTTTGCTGGTTCCTCCACCGGAATTCCAGCTGTAAAGGACAGCCCATTTACTCCAACATTTCCCTTGAACTTCAGACCTAAAATTCAACTGCTACTCTTTATCTTCTCTTGGATGTTTGTTAGGCACCTGAAATGTAGCACACCCCAAAGCAACGCTCCCACCCTCCAAAGACCTGCTGGATCTTCAGCAGGCCCCATCTCAGTAAGTGGTTCCACCACTTAGTGCAGTTTCTCAGAGCAGCCCTTCAAGTCAGACTCACTCCTTAGCCAAACTACTAGCAACTCCTGTTTGCTCCCTGTCCCAAATACAGCCACGGTCCAACCACGTCTCAGCACCTCCACTGCTACCGTTCTGATCCAAGCCACCTTCCCTCTACCCAAGATTAATGGAAAAGCAGTACTCTAACCCGTCCCCTAGGTTATGTCCCCTCCTTCTCAAATCTATTATTCTCCAACAAGCAACCAGTGTAAAGCTTTTAGAAAGTGAAGTCAGATCATGTCCCTCTTCTGCTCAAAACTTTCTGGGAATAAAACCTAAAATCTTTCTTCCCACAATCTGTCTGCAATGCCCTTTATCATGTAGCCGCCAGCTGCTCTCTGGCCTCATCTCCTCCCATTCTCCCTCTTGCATCCTCACTCTTCTTCCAATCATACCACATATGCTACGCTTCTGCCTCCAGACATCTGCACGTGCTATTTTCACTGCTTTGGATACTTTTTCTTTCCTCCGTGTATTGGCAGGACTCTCTCCTCCATTCAAGTCTTTGATCAAAAGTCACTTTCTTATTGAGATTTTTGCCCAGCTCACTTCCCTCTAAATTAACATAAGTCATTATCTAGGCCCTCACTCAGCTTAACATTTCTTTACAGCACACTCAACCCTCGCATATATAATTTTTATTTTATAATTTTCTTTATAGAGCGTAAGACCTTTGAGGACACAGTTTTGTTTTTGTATCCCCAGTATCTAAAACCACAGCCTGGCAAATGGTGGTAGGTTCTCAAAAGTATTTGTTCAATAAACAAATTCAAAAATTTAGAAAAAATGTTCATGACCTATTAACTAATATAGGATACAAAACAGAATTCTCCTAATTTTGTGAAAATAAAACTTACGCATTTAAGAACCCTAGCAGAAAAACAAAAAGTTAAAAAAAAAAAAACCTTTAAAGGCTGTAAACCAATACTGACTCTCCTTTCTCCCTTCTTCAGCTTATCTCCTACATCTCCTGCCAACAGAATTCTCTCCCTAAATGGTCTGTGTTATTCTTTTGCCTCTAGTGGAGAGAGAAAGCAAGCAAGCAAGCCACTAGTGGGAGGTGAATCCTCAAAACAGTGGGGCAAAAATGGACTTTTTAATTAACAGTGTTTTGAGCAACAGGATAACTAGCTGGAAAAAAAGATAAAAGGGGAGCCCTGGCCAGTGTGGCTCAGTTAGTTAAAGCATAGTCCCATAGAACAAAGGTCACAGGTTCAATTCCTGGTCAGGGCACATGCCTAGGTTGCGGGTTTGGTCCCTGTTTGGGGCACACATGAGAGGCAACCAATCAATGTTTCTATTGCACATCACTGTTCCTCTCCCTCTCTCCAAAATCAATAAACATGTCCTTGGGTGAGGATAAAAAAAGGATAAAAGGAGAATTCATATCTCACATTAGATATCTGGATAATCCCCATATAGATAAACTATTTAAACATAGAGACTAAAACCATAAAATTATTAGAACATAACACAGCTGACATCTGCTATAACTCTGGAAACAGGAGGAAAAAAATAAATCTGAGTACCAAAAAAAAGTGTCTCTGTGGTTAAAACAAAACAAAAAATACATCATAAGTAATATCAAAAAATAATGGACTGGAGGGAAAGTTTTTGATAATTATTTTATAGGCAAAGAACTAATCTTCCAAATAGAGAAAGTAAAAAACAAAACAAAACAAAAAACCCCTAGCCATGGCTGGTGTGGCTCAGTGGATTGAGTGCCAGCCTGCTAACTGAAAGGTCACTGGTTCGATTCCCGGTTGGGGTGTGTGCCTGGGTTGTGGGCCAGGTCCCCAACTGGGGCCGTGGGAAAGGCAACCGACTGATGTATCTCTCACACATCAATGTTTCCCCCCTCCCTACTCCCCTCTTTCTAAAAATAAATAAGTAAAATCTTTAGACAAAAAAAGTTCTAGAATTAGTGGTGATAGTCACACAACCTTGTAAAATATACTACATACCACTGAATTATACACTTTAAAAGAGTAAATTTTAAGGCATGTGAATTGTATTTCAATAATAAAACAAACTACTATGAGATACAAGGCTCTCCACTCACACTGGCAAAAATCTGTGAGCTGGGGAGGCTGTGGAGAAACAAATATTCTCACACAATGCTAATGGAGTGGTACGAGCTCTGACAGTAATTTGGCAACAGCTCACAAACTACAAATGCATCTATCCCTTGACCTAGCAGTCTCGCTTTTGGGAATAATCACAAGATAGCACTACTTCTATGAACAACACAAGTGCCCCCGTCAAACGAATGGTTAAATGCACTATCGTCTACTTAAAACAGAATTTCATGTGGCAGTAAAAAAAATGAACATGCTAAGACACTCAAAACACTTAACTGGTAAAAATAGGAAGGTATGTAAATGTATACAGTATATGTCTTTTATATAAGGAGGAAAAAATCTGTAGTTTTGCTCATTCTTCTATAACAAGGATACATTTAAGAAATGAATGCAAGTAATGGACGTGACTAAGGAGGATGGGGTAGGACCAAGACTTGATTATGTATCTTTTTACATTGTCGTTTTTTGAACCAAATGAATATATTATCTTTTCAAAGAAAATACCCCTAAAGACATTCCATGCCCCCTAAAGTCTGCTTGAATTTATAAAAACTCTTTTTGTGCCGACTGGTGTAGCTCAGTTGGCTGGGCTCTGTCCCACAGACAAAAAGGTTGCAGGTTCAATTCCTGGGGTGCGGGGCCAGGTCCCTGGTTTGAGGCATTTGAAAGGCAACTAAGCGATGTTTCTTTCTCACATCGATGTTTCTCTCCCTCCCTCTCCCATTCTCTAAAAATAAATAAAATCTTTAAAAAAAAATCCTTTTGTGCCCGGCAGCATGACTCGGTTGGAGCACTGTCCCATAAACTAAAAGATCATGGGTTCAATTCCTGGTCAGGGCACACCCCCAGGTTGCGGATTCCATCCCCCGTGGGGTGCACACAAGAGGCAACTGATTAATGTTTCTCTCTCACATCCATGTTTCTCACCCTCACTCTTTCCCCTCCCCCTCTCTAAAATAAGTGTGTCCTCCTGAGAATTTTTTTTTTAAAGATTTATTTTTCTAGAGATGGGAAGGGAGAGTGACAGAAGGGGAGAGAAACACCAATGTGTGGTTGCCTCTCACGCGCCCCCTACTGGGGACCTGGTCTACAACCTAGGCATGTGCCCTGACTGGGAATCGAACGGGTGACCCTTTGCTTCACAGTCTGGTGCTCAATCCACTGAGCCACACCAGCCAGGGCCTTGATGAGAATTTTTCAAAAAATCCTTATGTGATCTTTTAAAAGTTAATGTAACTTAAATTTTATTTATAAAAAATTATTTTATTAAAAATGTTCATCTTTGTTTTACTTCAAAAATTTCTAAATGTATTTACATCAATTTACACTACAATTTTCACACATGCAATTGTTGTTTCCCTCCACTCATCCCAGCTCCCCTGCAAGTGCTCATGGTTTGCTCCCTCACTTCATTTATGCGTCTCTTCAGATGTCACCTCCTGTAGTGAGCCTTCCCTGCCACCCACGCACAATAATGTCCCTCCATCACTCTGCATCCTTACCCTGCCTTTTGCTTTAAGAGCACTTAACATTACCGAACACATTTTTTACTTGTTAATGTGTTCATTATCTGTCACCCAATAAAATTTAAGCAAGGACTTTGTTCTTGAATCCCTGGCACTTAAAACAACTATTCACTGAGTGATTTAATAAATTTGAATCTCTGCTCATTGATTTTTTTCCTACTTTAAATCATCTTTCCACTACTTCCTACCTGGAAAAACTTTCTTCCTTTAAAATCTAGCCCAAAGGTCAGCTCAAGTGTCCTCGACCTCCTCAATTAATCTCCTCCCCAGAAAGTCCATAGTAATTTTTCATTCCACCAATATCAGGCCTTCCTGGACAGAATCAAGGTTAGTGGCACTGGTTTCTCCTGCTGGGATATGAGTTCCTTGATAGGAAGTCCATGTTTTTCAGGATTCTCTGAGCCCCTAGCACTTAGCGTGCTGCCCAGGACACAACAAAGCACTCAGTGAACGTGCGCTATATTAAACAGCAGACCTGAATGAACCTGTAGGGAGTAAAAAATATAGAACATGTATGTTCACTAATACCTCATATTTCAGGACAAAGCACAATGAATGGGATAAAAGTACAAAACGTGAAAATGCTCATAGCAGGGACAGAGATGGATTCCTACGAATTATAAAAGCACAAGCTGTCAATTACACCTCCATAAAGCTGAGGGGGGAGTATAAGCTTACTGCAGAAGACACGTGTGTTTCTGATGGCTGGGCATGGCTTCGGCAGGCAGAGCGGGGGTGGGAAGTAGGAGCAAGGCAGACGGAGAAAGTGGCATGAGGAAAAGCTGCATAGGAAGGCTCTCAGACTGGAACATGATGGCAGGTATTGGGGGAGCAGCTGAAGAGAAGGCTGAACAGGGCAGCCAGGGACCAGTTCGCAGAGAGCCTTAGCACACCATGGCACCTGAGATTAAAGCATGGAACACCTGAACAAAACCACAGTGAGAGTGGAAGCAAGGGAGGGGGGTGGGTTTGGCTGGGGGGAAAATGCAGGCAACTGTAATTGAACAACAATAAAATAATTTAAAAAATAAAATAAAAAATAAAGCATGTAAAGTGATGGTGAGTGGACCTTCCTCAGATGTGGTCCACAGACCGCGTTCATCAGAATCACCCAGAGTGCATGCTGAATGCCAGTTCCCAGGTCCTACTCACCCAGCTCCCACCCCAGGACCGCTGAACCAGAATTTAACCCACATGTGATTAGACACTATGGTTGTTTACGATGATTTGCTGGAATACTTATAACTTTGCACACATCCCTAAGTATAGATTTAGGAAAAATTCCTAAAGGATTGCTGGGTCAAGTTATATGAATTGTGAAAAAAAATTTGTATGTGTTAAGAAAAGGCCGACTATTTATCCATCATCTCTCTAAAAATTCTAAACCTGTTGATACGTATTACCAAATTACCCCTCCAAAAAGCTATGAACTATTTATATCTCCACCATCAGAGTTTGAGTATGCTGATTTCCTCACTCCCGCACCAAGGGCTTTAATATATTTTTTAAGAAACAAGGCTTGCGATAATCTGAATTTAAACTCTAAGAAGTTTTAGACTATTACTAATCACTAGGAAAATGCCAAAAAACCAAAACAAAACCCACATTAATATTTTAAAAAGAACAAAAGAAAGAAAATAAATGCTGACAAAACTATCAAAAAATTGGAATCCTTGCTGTGCATTGCTGGTGGGAATGTAAAATGGTGCAGCCACTGTAGAAAATCGTATGGTTACATTTTTCTCAAAGTATCAAATACAGAATTAGCATATGGTCCAGCAGTTCTGCTTCTGGATAAAGACCTGAAAGAAACAAAAGCAGGGACACCGACACATATTCACACACCCATGCTCACAGCAACATTACTCACAACAGCTAAAAGACCGAAGCAGCTTTTCAACCTTCTGTCCAGTGCCCGATGAACAGATAAATATGGTATATACATACGAGGTCTGTCCAGAAACAGTCCAGCCACCAGTAACATAACAGTTTGTGTGACATCGATGTAACCTGGCAGCCAAGGAGAGTGGCCTGGAATGCACATGCGTGAACAATGACGACTTCACTGTACTAGCTGGTGGGGGCAGTAGACACCGTTGAGTGATCATGTGTACTGTGTGGCTGTGGCATTCAAGATGGCCAAGTACAGCGATGAAAATGCATCAAATTTTGCGTTAAGCTTGAACATTCCTCCGCAGAAACTATCTGGATGATTCAGAAGGCCACAGCTATGAACAAATGGTGACTGGCAGCTTCATCACAACATGTCCACTCATACATCACGTCTCATGCAGAGTTCTTTTGGTGAAACATCAAATCACCCACGTGACAGCCCCGCTACAGCCCAGATTTGGCGCCCTGCGAGTTCTGGCTTTCCCCCAAACAAAAATCACCTTGGAAAAGGAAGAGATTTCAGACCTTCGATGAGATTCGGGAAAATCCAACAGGGCAGCTGATGGTGACTAGAACTGTGTGAGGTCCCAAGGTGCCTACTTTGAAGGGCACTGAGGTGTCATTGTTCTGTGTACAATGTTTCTTGTTTCTTCAATAAATGTCTCTATTTTTCGTATCACGTGGCTGGATACCTTCTGGACAGACCTCATACAATGGATTATTACTCAGCCTTTTAAGGAAGAAAATTCTGACACATGCTTCAATATTTGTGACTCTTGAAGTGAAAAGATGCTAACTGAAAGCAGGTAATAACAGATACATGATTCCACTTACACGAAGCTCGGAGGAAGGGGAGTCAGTGTGTAATGGGCACAGTTTCAGTTGGGAAGATAAAAAAGCTCTGGAGACCAACGGTGGCGATGGCCGCACAGCAATGTAATGTGCTTGGTGCCAGTAAACGAAATACTTAATGGTACATTCCGTTATGTGTATTTTCCCATAAGAACAGTTTTAGGCTAAAATTCATTCATGCAATTAGTATTTACCTCCCACTAAGAAGGCTGCAATCCAGTAGTTTATAAGAAATTTTACTTTCTAAAAACAACAGTTGTATTCCAGAGATATCCAGTGTCCGATTATATATGCTATGCAATGGGAGACTAGAGAAAGGTAACTGGAACCATCTGTTAAGCACGTTTTACACTGTAATGACCCTGCAGGGAAATCCTTTACTTTCCAGTTTATCTGATTCATTTTTTCCAATCCAGAAACACTGCTTTCACACATATGTTTGGAAAAGTCTAACAGACTCATGTAAAAAATAAAAAAACAGAACAAAAACACCTCCCCAAGGGTTTCAGATCAGCAATTAAAAAACCCAAAACTTGTCCCCTGTCACATTTTAAAGTTCACTAAACTATAATCAGGAAATTAAAAATTTGAAAATAAGTAGTGCTATTCTAAATGTTTTGCAAATGCAACAGTCAAATCCAAATGGGTCAGATCCAAGTTTAAATTTCCTTCTAATTAAAAAAACAACAACAAACCTAAAACCTACAACAGGTAGATCATATTTTTAATTTTAAAATCTTCATTTCTTTCATTAAAAAAACCCCCCAGAATGAACTAGAATTACTACTCTAAAAGAGTGACCCCTAACCTCGAACTCTGTGCAATAACCAGAGCAGGCACTGAAGCAGGAGCCAGAAGAGTCCAAACAGGCGCTTCAGGACCAAGGTACGTCCATTTCTCATTTGTGAAATGACTCGCAGGGGTGTCCGACCCACAGCCCGCGGGCCAAATACAGCCCAGGGTGGCCATGAATGTGGCCCGACACAAAACCATACATTTACCTAAAAATTATGACATTTTTTGTTTTTGTTAGTGTTTGTGTATTTGATGTGTGGCCCAGAGACACCAAAAGGTTGGCCGCCCCTGAATCGTATTAGATGGTTTCCAAGGTCCCTTCTATTAACATTGATGAAAATCACTTCCGGCAGAGTACAATTCATCAAACCACCAACAGATTTTGTGCAAAACAGGCAACGTGACGGCAGTGAAATTAAATAACAGTAAGACGTCAAATTTTCAAGAAGGCATTTCCCAGTCATCCCAGAAAAGCAGCAGTCGGACTCAAAAGTCTCAATAGTGACTTCCCGTGATTCCGAAGTATTAACTCCCTGGGCCTCCCAGATCATGAGCTGAGCAATCCGCTAAGAATGGTGCTAGTGACTCACTCTCCTGAATAAGGCTGCTTTATGTGCAGAGACAAGGAATCAATTAAAGGCTTTACAATGAAGTTTTGTTTAACTGGAACATTTTAAGTGGAAGTTAATTCTGCATGAGCGATAATAGATGTTTAATAACTAGCTAGTGACAATTTCTAAGCAAAAGCATTATGGCAGCTAACTAGCAAACAGTAATTTATGTATTACAAACAGGAAAACAACTTGTTTTTCCAAAGAGCTCTTGGCTATGGACAATATTTGAGAAACACAAAATGTACTGCATTGTGAACCAAATATAAAACCTAATGGAAAGAAAGTAGTTTGAAATCTTGGCTCTATTAAACAAAAAGGAAACAGAATACGGTATACTGTGGGTTGAAGTGTCAATTTGTGCTGGCAAAAAGCCATTCTGTTTGAACATAAGCACCACCAGAAACCAGCTGGAGAAGTGTGGGGAACTGGGATGCCGCGCTCGTGCACAATGCGGCGTCAGCGGCACGGTCTCCCCGTGACAGGAACAGTGCTGGCACACGTGTCCCAGACTAAGCCTAGGCCGAACAACCGTCCGGACACGCATCAGTGTAGGAAAGCAAGCCTACTAAGACAATATAAGACAAATGTATAATCATGCCAATATGACGAGGTTCACCACACAAAATCTGCATCGAACACTGTCACACACGGATAGCAAGGGTGGTCCTGCTATAATCTTTCTGGAAGGCACTGTGGTCATAGTTGCCAAGGGCCTTAGAATGTTTATATGCTTTGATCAGTAATTCCACATCTAGTAATTTATCCCAAATAAATGCCCCCCCAAAATAGTTGTACATAATTTATTATATAACCTGTATAATTAAGTGTTGTAGGACAATTATAAATCTTGTTTTAGAACAGAGATCACAAAATTCAGGTGACATCCGTAATTATTAATAATGTCCATGATTATGTAGAGACACAAGGCAGACCAGTGGTTGCTTAGAGATGTGGAGGGGGACAGGGAATGATTGCTCATAGGTATTAAACCTCTTTTTTGGGGTAACAAAAATATTCTAAAATTAGATTGTGGTGATGGCTACATAATGCTGTGGATATACTAGAAACACTGAACTGTATTCTTTAAATAAACAGGTGACCTGTATGGTATGAATTAAATCTCGATTAAGCTGTTTAAGACATTTGTAAAATGTCCAGATACCAGTGAGGTAATGCAAGTAACTGAAACAGGAAAACGGGGCCTGGAGAATGCAGGCACCAACCAAAGGATGGGGGCGGCTGGGGCTGGGGGTGGGGTGGGCACTGCTTAGTGGCTACAGCTTAGTGGGAGTTACCGCACTGTCATATCTTTCAAAAGAAGTCTTCAACCTGGACTTTTATGTGGAGTGTGACTCTTCTTTTTTTGTAAATTTTTATCAAAGTCTAAAATATGTACAGAGCCCTGGCCACATGGCTCATTTGGTTAGAACACTGTCCTAATCAAACGCAAAGGTTGCAGGTTTGATCCTAGGGCAGGGCACATAAAACAGGCAACTAGTAAGTGCATAAATAAGAAGAAAAACCATGTTTCTCTCTCTCTCATATCAATAAATAAAATAAAATTTAAATATTTTATTTTTGAATTAAATTTTTTAAAATTATTTATTTTATTTTTAGACAGAGGGGAAGGTAGGGAGAAAGAGAGGGAAAGAAACCTCAATGTGTGGTTGCCTCTTGCACACCCTCCCTACTGGGGGCCTGGCCTGCAACCCAGGCATGTGCCCTGACTGGGAATCAAACTGTTGATCCAGTGTTTTGCAGGCTGGTGCTCAATCCACTGAGCTGCACTAGTCACGGCTGAACGGCTTTTTTTAATCCTCACCTGGGGACATGCCTGTGGATTTTAGAGGGAGAAAAGAAGGAAGGGAGAGGGAGGTGGGGAGAGGGAGGTGAGGAGAGGGAGAAGGAGGGGGAGAGAGGGAGGTGAGGAGAGGGAGGGGGAGAGAGGGAGGTGAGGAGAGGGAGGGGGAGAGAGGAAGGGGGAAAAAGGAAGGTGGGGAGAGAGGGGTGGGGGGGGGAGAGAGATGAGAGAGAAACATGGGTCAGTTGGTTGCTTCTTGCACCCACCACAACTCAGGACTGAACCCTCGACCCCTTGGTGTACCGGACGATGACACTCCAATCAACTGAGCCACACCTGCCAGGTCTAAAATAAAACTAAAAACTAAACTAACCTAAACTAAAATACCAGAAATGCGCACAAATCTAAGTGTACAATTCGGCACTTGTGAATGAATTTTCACAAGCTGTACACACCCATGTAACCAGCACTGGAATCAAGAACAAAATACCACTAGCCATCCAGAGCCACAATCATGCCCTTTACACCCAGAGACACCACCCCCCGCCCCTCTATCTCACAGCACGGATTAGTTCAGCCCAGGGCCAACTTTGGCACTACTGACTTTTTTGACAATGCTTTGTTGCGGGAGATGGTCCTATGTACTGTAGGTTGTTCTGCAGCAACCCTGGCCTCTTCCAGTTGTGACAACCAAACATGTATCCCGACCTTGCCAAATGCCCCCAGGGGGACAACATTACACTACACTGGCACCCACTGGTATAACCTGTATTTGAACTTTATATAAATGGAATCATACAGAATGGACTCTCTTATACTGGAATCATAAAGAATATACCGTTTCATGTCTGGCTTCTTTTGTCCAACATCTACTGAGTCACCAACTCTGTTACATTTAGCTCTGGTCTGTTCATTTGCTTTACTGTACTGCCATTCTGTGAATATATCACAATTTATCCATTCACTAGTGATTGGTATTTGAGCAGTTTCCAGTTTGGGGCAATTATGAATAATGCTACTATGAACATCCCACATATGCCTTCTGGTGAACGTATGTGTGCATTTCTGTTGTGTACCTAAAAGCAGAATTGCTAGTAACAGGGTGTGCTGTCTCAGCTTTAGCAGATGAGTACTTTTCAAAGGAGGCTGTATCAACTTACACTCCTACCTTTATTTTTTATGTTGACAATAGAAAAATACATTTTAATAACATTGAGCTAAAGACCTTACTGGCTGAATAAAACCTGCCAACTTCTAACCCGTTTTAAAAGAATAGTGCGTTACATGGAAAAATGCTTATTGTAGTAAAAAGACAAACACAAGCAAGCAAGCAAACAAAAAAACGCAGTAAAATTTTGTGCCTGAGGAGAAATACACCAATATTAACTAGCAATGGCTTACGGACAATGTCTCTGTTACTTGCTTTTCAGTATATTCTACAACGCAATAACTCTGTAATAATGGAGTTGGCAACGCTTTACTGTGCAGCAAAAGCCCCGAGAGAAATGTAAAAGTAGGTCAGGGTACAAATTTCATAATGTTTGCATACATGTATAAAGACCTAATTAAGTAATGGATACATCACAGGAAACTGTTAACTGTCTCACAGAACCTTTGGTACAGTTACTACACACACACCCCCGCCCCCGCATGAGGGAGTCCAAGGGACAACTTACATACAATTTCCAGATTAAAATACAGATGGTGAGTCTAGAGGGTAATTCTTAATTTGTAAGGACATAGCAGAAAGACAGTGCGCTTGACATGATGTCATATACAGCAGCTTGGTGTCACAGTGCTGCTCTTCTCATTTCTTAGAGACTGCCTAGATCATGGTCCAAAAGCAACGCAGAAAATTAACAGACCCAGTATTTCCTTGAAACAGATCACTGTTCCCATCACTACCTGCTGGTTAGTAAGTGTTTGATATTCAGTATTTTGGAAAGAGTTACCTTTATTTTGTAAACTGGTTATTAAAACAGCCACCAAAAACTTCCCATTCTCCACTACAAGTGAGTTCTAGTAAATGTTTACTGGACATGTGAAAATGTTACAAAACTCATACTCCTTTCCTAAGCACCCCACTTCGTTTTCTCTCCTTCCTGTCAAGGACTCTTCTGTTGGCATAAAAATATGTGGTTCCTTCAAATTTCTCACTGAACTGGTAACTATATCTTGTAATCAAAATAAATCTATTCAGTAGAATGCTTTGCAAGCTATAAATTTTCCTCCCGGGACATATTTCAAATCATAAATATACTTTTCCATCTTCTTTTCTAAGTTCAAGTATAACAAGGTACACATTCAACAGAAGAGCTGAGACACTCCCCCCAGCTCCTAATCATTTTTCCAGACTCACAGGAAAGCCTTCCTTTCGAAGCGAATCTGAGAAGGGCGCATGCCTGCGCGCCCCACCTGCAACGCAAAGCTTTCACCAGGAGTGACGTGAACCTGGACGACTGGGTTGGAATGGGAGGTCAAAGCAACCTATTCGATTCCGACGCCCAAACAACAAACTCCTTTCAGAAAGCACTATATTGCCACTCTCACGAAACCATTTTCTATATAAATCGAAATAGGCTAGTCGATCTGGTCTTTTGAAAATAGAATCCAAGAACTAACATTTGACATTATAAGCTTAAAAATTCCTATATTAAGGACAAAACAAACACCTTTACCACCCAAATCTTCCACAGACTTACAGTTTCAAAGGTTCACACACTATCAGTTGTAAAAGAAACATTAGGGATTGCCTGGGCTAGTAGTCCCCAACTTTTAGGGCCCGAGGACCTTTATGTAAATTGCAAACGACTTCTCTGGAGCCCTATATGATAGCAGTTATATGTTTAGTATCTGTCTTTGGAGAAAACACAAAGATAAAACTCTACCATAAACTGGTAAAGTTTTAAATAAATCTATAGTTTATTTATCATAAACTACATGTACATTTGAAAAGGTCACACATAATAGTAAGAAATTACTTACAGCTCATAGATAAAACGTGCATGGATTTTAAAGGTATCTTTCAACGCCTCTGCTGCAGCGGCTCACTGTCTGACACCACAGTCTGAGACTAACATCCCTACTTTACTGAAGAGCAGCATATCAAACACCATGATTATTTGCATTCGACTAATGTGCTGTAGAGCCTAGAATACACCCTAAAGACCTAAGGATATTTTTGCTATACTGTGTGCATTCAGGGTTTTATTATAAGACCACGCAGAAAGCCACTGAAGAAGTTGGCAGCGATATACAAGCAATATAAATGCAACAGAAGAAAAATAATAGACAAAATACTCAGGAAGGAGACTAACAAGAAATGCACAGAATTTAAATGAAGAACACTTAAAAACAGCACCAAAGAACACAAAAGACTTAAATGCTTGTTCTTGGATACAGAAGTCATCACAAGGTATTAGTTCTCCCTAAATTAATCTACAATGTAATGCAATCTTGGGTTCTCAAAATGCCAGTAGGATTTCTTTGGAACCAGACAAACTAATTCTAAATTGAATGTCAAAAAACAAATACTAAGAATGGTTGGAAATTTTCTGAAAGAGTAACGAGGTCATACAAGCTTTTCTACATGTATCATAAAAGCTATACAAATTATAAAAGGTGGAACTGGAAAAAAGGTTTGCAGATTAATGGAATGGAACAGAGAAGAGAGTCCCGAAGATCCAAATACATCCGGGAATTTCACGTATGATAAAGGTGGCATTGCAAACCAATGGAAAAAAGATGGAATATTCATTAAATGATATCGAACTACTATGGGTAGCCATCTGGGAAAAATTAAAAATAAACTTGGAGCCATGACCAGTGTGGCTCAGTGAGTTGAGTGCCAGCCTGTGATTCCCAGTTGGGGCACATGCCTGGGTGGCCGGTCAGGTCCCCCTTTGGGCAACCAATCGATCTATCAATCACACATCGATGTTTCTCCCTCCCTTCCTCCCTCCCTTCCTCCCTCTCTAAAATGCATAAGTAAAATCTAAAAAGTACCCTAAAATAGGGTACAATGAAGAAGGTCTGAATTTGGAGGCAAGATTAAAAAAAAAAAAGCTCAGTCTGGACAACTCAATTCAAAGCACTGAGTATGTAAGGTGGAGATGTTGGACAGACAGCCAGGATCACAAAAAGGATCTGAATCACCGAGAAAAACTGGGGAGCATGCTAAATACATGTGATAATTAAAGCCACAGCATAGATAAGACTAGAGGGGGAAAGAGAGGAAGACTAAGAGCCAAGACTTCAGGAAGAACTATGAAAGATCTATCGGAAGAACAGGGGGTTGGAGAAGCCTGAAGAACACCCAGAGCTCAAGGAGGGAAATTAGAACCCAAAACAACAGAGTATTTCAAGGAGGACATTTCTGAAACTAAATAAACATCCACTCTGGATGCACAATTAGGAAACAAAAGGTCCAAGAATGAATCAAAGAGAATTCCCTAAAAACAGTTCAGATCTACTGTACTGTGAAAGTCCCCAAAAGAAAGAACTCAATTAAGTAACAATAAATTCAGTCCAAACTGATAATCCTACAAATATGTAGACAAAAAATAAATCTTTGTTTAGAGATTAGAGGATAAGAACAGGGATGTGTGAACTTTATTCCATTTTATAGAGAAAGCATCAACACTTACTCTGAAATCCTACACAGTTTTTTTAATCTTAAAGATGTTAGATTATTTCCAGATTGCTACACCTTTTTAGCATGTTAAACTGTAAGCACTTTCAGAGCAAAATTCAAACAGCATTCATCTCTGAACCTTCAGCATCTAGTTCAGTGCCTAAAATAAGTACTCGGCTGAAAAAGAAAAATAAAGAAAGGTTCGCTGAATGAGAATCTGTGGGCACCAGGACACTTTTGTCCAAAGTGTGCTGGTGCTACAGCAACACAGCCTCAGAAAACAACACTCACTCCACAGAACACTTTATTTCTTTAGAAATAGAATGCTGTGTGCAGAGATCTCATCCTTGTCCTAGTGGCGGGGGGCGGGGGGGCAGTTGGGAGGGCCTTTGGGCAACACATTCCACAGGTCTGAATGATAAACCCAAGCGCTGCCAGCCAGCGCAGTATCTGCAAAACTCAAGGATGCACTCCAGGATGCCAGCCAGTACTGCATGTCTGCTCATTCATTCCTGCGAGTCGTAGAAAATAGCAATGCTGAGACTTAGCAGACTAGGTCCTTACTTCCACGCAAACTAAACTAATTAAACGCATCAGTTGCAGCAGGATGTTTGAAACACAGCTGTTGGCACTTAGCTGATATTAAGTTCAGAAGTATTTTCTAACTTTCAGGTTAATGTTATCAGCTAAAATCTACCTTCTCATATATGTTCTCAAAACAATGGTCTACAAAAGCAAAAAAAAAAAAAAAAAAGTAATCCCATCCTTTCTTTGACTAACTTTTTATCAGATATTCTGGAGGGACGTCACACGTTTCTATGCTGCAAGAAAAGCATGAGTTCGGAAATAATCATACCTTCAGTTGCACTGAACTATCCAGATGGATGATGATGATGAAAGGAACACATCACACTTATTTTGAAACATGAACTTCAAATAAAAAAGTTGGAACTTGTTACTTTGCACTCAGGCATGCAGCAAACTGAGTATTTATGAAGAAAATGACGTTCTGGGTTTTAATGACATATTCTGTATTCTAGGACCCCAATTGGAATTGACTGGTGAGCCTAGGTGTGGGGGAGGGGAGGCTAATCAGATGCAGACTCTTTAACTCTTCCTTTGGCTAATTCAAATATGAACTATGAATAAAAATAATTATTATGGGGTAACAGCACTTGCAAGTAGGGTTGTTATGTTCAAGATATGGTAACTTTTTAAACCCTTTGGATTAAAGGCTAAAACTCAACTGTACCTCTGTGAACTGAATGGCAGAAAGCTACCTTGCTCCTTTTAAAGAAAAATGTGGAGGCTACCTAGCCCAAGTAGAAAAGCAATTCTCAAGTCACACAACCTAAAAAGAAACTAAAGGTACTGACTTTTAGAAAGGATGTTTATAATGCTTTGGAAAAGTGCACAACAGTTTCAGACAAATAGCAAATAATACTAAGCAGCTACAAATCAGGACAGAAAATAAAAACTTCCATACAACTTGCCTGTCTTCTCTTCAAAATGTCCTGTGCCTACAGCTCTGTTCACAGAGATCTGGCGAACACTAAGACACAGATTTGCTCAGCAGAGCTTTTCACCTTTTACCCAGAGTAGGTATTTTCGCGTTTTTTAAACTTTGCCATTACACAGCACTTAAGCAATCCAAAGCAATTACAACTCTCTGCTAAATTCCAAAAAATACAACCAGAAAACCCCAGCAAACAGGAAGACAATTCAAAGTATTTTTAGTCAAGAGCCCTGTAAAGATGTTTTTGGTTTTTTTGTTGTTGTTTTACATTCTTAATCTGAATAGTAATACCTAAACACTCTTTGGGGGTGGGGGTGGGAGATACAGGGTTTGACCCCTAAATTACATTATTAATCCCCTTTTCTACAGATATTAATGGGCCCGAAATATGCTGTTCTCCGTTTATCAAGGAATTAAAATTCATTTGTAGTTTGATTTTTGCAGCGCCTTCCCACGTACTCACTTGAACGCATACACAACACGAAGGTATGACAATGTTAGACTTATCAGGCACTCAGTATAACGCCTACCCGGAACTTATTCTAACTTGATCTATCCGACTACACAAAGCATCGTCTTGATGCTAGCAAAATTAAGTGTGAGCACAAAGAGGTCTGCACCACCGCCACTTCTCAATGAACAAAAATTCCTGCAAACGATAAGACCAAACTCACCCATTTCTCAAAGAAAAAGAAATCCCCATCTTAGAAACAATCGCAAAAAAAAAAGAAAAGAAAAAAACCAACAACTTCTAAACCGCACATTCACGTAATGTTTTCAACTCAAAGCTCCAAACGCTGCGGCCAACCACACAACTGCCCACAATCACAGCGTTAGCGCCTTCTCTTCAATTTTGAATCTGGAGCCGGAAGGGGAAAAACAAAACCCAGAAGAGTCGTCCAAACTTTCACGAAATGGGAGGAAATCATTTGAAGTTAAGGAAACGTGTTCATCGAGAGTCAAGTGTCCCACTTCCCCGCCCCGGCCCCTTCCAGCGCCGGCACTGGATCCTCCCTGCAACATTGGCGGGAGGCAGGAGCGCTGGCGGCGAGATGCTCCAGGAGAGTCCAACGTACCCCGGCCGCCGGAAGAAATGTCAGGGGCCGGGCGTCGGAGACAAAGACCAGCCCGCCGAGCGCCCGGCGCGGTCCTGCGCCCCTAACCGCCCGGCGGAGTTGGGAGCACGGCCAAAGCGCCGCCGAAGTGCGCGCCCGGGGTCCCCCCGGCCCCCCTCCCGCCGCCGCGGCCCGGGCCCACCCCCGAGCCGTTTCCCTCCCAATTTGGAAACCGCGCGCCCGGGACAAAGCGGGAGGGCGCGCCGGACGCGACGGCGGGCCGCGGGTGGCGATGCCCCTCCGTGCCCGGCGGGAACCACTCGGCGGCGCCCCTGTCCCTCCCCCAAGCCCTCGTCTTTCCCGGCGCCCCGTCCCTCGCGGCCCCTCTCCTGCCTCCCACAAGTTCTCCCGTCCCCGCCCGGAGCCCGCCCCTTGCCCGCTTTTCTTCAGCCGGCCCAGCGGTCGCCCCTCACCGGGCGGCGGGATCCCCCGGAGCCGCCTCCTCCGCCGGGCCTCAGCCCGTCCCGCCGGCCGCCGCCTCATGTGCCCCGCGCTGCCATCGCCTTCGCCACCACCCTCGCTTCTCCTCCTCTTCGGCCGCCGCCGCAGCCTTCGCCTCAGTCTCCTGCCGAGGCCGGAGCCAAAGCCGCTCCCGCCGCCGCCCGGACCCGCGGGGAGGCGCCTGCGCACTACGCGCCGCGATGGGGGCGGGGGCGTCCCGCCGCGGCCTGGGAGCGGGGGGCGTGCGGCACGTGGCGCTCGGGTGGGAGGGGGCGTCCCAGAGCGCGCCCGCGGGGGCGCGAGCGCCTAACTTTACGCGGTCGGGGCTGCGCGCGCTCCCGGACGATCCGGGGCACGGCGGAGGCGCGGCTCGTGTAGCTCCCACCCGCGTGAGTTCTGCACGGTGGACGCAGATTTCTCCGAGTCAATACATTCCAGCAGCTCGATTCCCAGGACCGGAGTGCCCCGTGGCAGGGCCTCCTCCCTCGGAGCGGGTGGCTGAGGGTGCAGTGAGGACACGCCCTTACCTGGATATTCTGGGTGGGTCCAACTAGTCCCGGAGTGGTCCTCTGCGCTCCGCTAGGGCCCTGGTCCAGTGTACCGCAAGATGCTGATGTCCCTTTCTAGGTTCTGCTCTGAAGTTATTCGAGAATCCTACGAGCCCTTGGTATGCTTACCATTCTAGCTCCTTTGGTTAGTGGCTTTTAGAGGCGTTTCTAGATACATTTGAAGTCCTGGACCTCTTGGATTAACGAGACCCTAATAGGTCATTTCCTCTTAACCCCTTGCATCCCAGCAGTCTAAAGACTTTTTAAAGTTTGTATGCATAGGAATCTCCAGTCTCGAACTGCCTGGTAAAAACTGAACATTCCTCAAATACTTTAAGTAGCGTGAGTCAGTGCACAACAACGGAAGACGTACCCAGGAGATGATGGGGAAGTACTCTGTACAGTGTTTGCCAACTCTCATACTCCCGAATCATCTCGTTTGACCATCACTATACAAGAGGGTAAGCTTTTATTTACCCGTTTAACTAGAGAGGAGATTAAGCTCTAACAAGTGAGGCTCAACTCCCCACCTGCACCCGGAAAGCGGGGTCCGGCCCTAACAGCTTGCCCAGAGGTTGAAAATGTGAGGGCCCACTAACAAAGTTTTGTTTGGCCAGTACGGTGTTTTCCAAAAATATGAATAAATTGACAAATTTTAAAAAACCTATTTCTGGCTTCTCACTAAAATGTCAAAAAATTTGTTCACTTTGAGCCCCTATATTCAAGTGGTAGCTACTTCTGAGTAACATCCGTTTATCCAGGGCAGGCGCTGTCCCCACTCAGCCGCTTGGACTCTGTATTTAAGTTCTCTTCCCGCTCCCCCCACACCCCCCTCCTTGCCATGCCCCAGTCCAGTCCCCAATTATCATATTTCCTCTACAAATGTATTTAAAATGACACGTATGAAGACTGAATTTATGAAAATTTAAATAAGGAACATGTTTGTTAAAGTAACACAGGTGACACATTGTACATGCTGATTGAAATGTTAAACCTCACATATTGCTAAAAGCAAGTATAAATTGGTACAAATCACTTTGGAAAACTGGCACTATCCACTAACGCTGGACTGCGGAAGGATACACTGTGACTCCCTGGGAATTCCAGAGAAATGTGTATAAATGTTCACCAAAATACATGTACTAGAGTATTTTTGTTTTCTTTTTGGAAGCCCCACCCCCATTAGAGTATTAATAGCAGCACTATTTGTAAAAGCCAAAAAAAACTGGAAACCACAAAGCCCATGAACCATAGAAAGGATAGATAAATTGCATTATATTCACACAATGGTACATTATGCAGCAATGAGAATGAACAATCACAATTACACACAGTAAGACAGGTGAATCTCACAAAACCTTCCATTATATAAGTTCGAAAACAGGTAAAAGTAACGTGTGCTGTTAGAAGCAAGGGTAGTAGTTAACCCGACAGAAGAATAGTTGCTGGAAAGGAGAGTGAGAACCGCTTAGGGGTTGGTCCCGTTCTGTTAATGCAGATGCTGAACACACAGGCTGCTGAAACCACAGCCACATCCGAGCTACACACTTGTGGGGCATATTAGGACTTCAATAAAAATATTTAACGTGGTGTTAAAACATTTGATTATATATGTGTGTATATAGCATATATGTATATAAAGAATACCTATAAACACATAAACAGGGTTTATAGTTGTATGTGAAACAGTTTATTTTTGTATTATGAATTACTTATTGTATTATTTTCCATACAAACAGTGGTAAACCTACTTTTGCCCCATCCTGTATTAGGTATTCTTTATATACATAATTAATATGTAATTAATGTTTATTAAAGATTTTCTCATAAATTCATAGGTAAATCTGCGGGGGGAAGGCTTCCCATCTTTTAGCACTGGCCACTGGTCATGGAGGTTGAGAACTTCACACTTTTTGCATCCGTGACCTACTACTGAAGGGATTCAGAACCAGCCTCTGCAAGATGGGCCACTCTGACATGTGAATCCTTTTGAGCTGACGGCGATTGAGATCCTGGGGGCTCAAGAAACTTCCACCTGTCCCTTGAAGAATTTAAATTAGGGGCCTTGCTCATAATGACAGTTATCACCACAAATGAATTTTTATGACCTATCTATAAGGCAGGACAAACTTTTAATTACTGGATATCTGCTTTTCTTATCGCCCCGTGAATGGCCTTCCGCCTGCCTTACGCCATCCATAGCTCAGAATGCCATATACACCTCTCATTTTCCCTTTCTGTCGCTACAACTCTCCTGCAGGTGGGGTCTCTGACTCACCCATCAGGGGGTTTCCTCAAGTATGTACATAATTAAATCTGGCCACTTTGTTAATCTGCCTCGTGTCTATTTGATTATCAGACCAGCTGAAAGAACCTAGAGGGGGGAGGAAAGAAACTTTTTACCAACTTTGCAGTCCTGTCTCTCTTCTGCTAGAGCAAACTTTTAAAGATGGAGATAATGACATCCTAGGCAGTTGAGTTGTTTTACCTGCAGATAGTTTAAAAACCAGAAATATAGCCCAAGGCTATTATCTCTTACTCGAGACTCTCCTTTCTCACCTCTGTCACACTGCCAGCTGTTGACATCCTTTAATCTAATTACAGGTGGGAAACCAAGGCCAGAAACCTAAGCCAGAGGATTTCCAGACCAGGCAGTCCCCAGGGGCCTGAGCAAACCAGGGTGGCTGCTAGAATGGGAGCTCCTGGAAGGGAGGGCCACAGCATACAACCCAGCTGCTAGAGCAGGGTCCAGCACGTAGTAGCTGCTTGGAAAATATATGCAGGATGAACGAGTGAAGGGAGGCTCGCCATTCCTAGCACAAAAAGGCTACTAGGGGGAAGAAAAAGAAAAGCCTCAAGTTTCACACAGGGAAATGGGGCTGGTTTCCAGCCTCCGGCAGGGAGGAGCGGAGCCCAGTGCTGTGAGAACATCACTTTATTCACATGGGGCCCCGGCAGAAAAAGATCAAAACCCCATTTGAGAACTTTGAGAGTCGCCCTGGGGCCCTGCGGTTTGGGAACTGTAAGGTCAACTTGAAGAGTGCAGTGTGTCACTGTTTCCATTACACATTTTCCAGGGTCTCCACTTGGCTGGTAAACTCAAAACAAATTCTTCTGTGCTGGGGGATGGGCGCCGAGGCCCAGAGAGGTAGGATTTGAGAAAGCTCCCTGTTGGCCACCCGAAGCCCTGCCTGCCCCAGACAGGCCGATAATAAGAATTGTTAAAGAAGCTCTTGACGACTCTGCTAACAGCAGGGCAGGGGTATTAGTAACGCAGCTCCTCCCTCATAATCCCCAGTATTTTCAGCTAACCTGGCGGGACACCTTATACTGCTTCTCCCTGCCACAGGATGTTGGCTGAAGCAGAGTTTTTTGTTGTCATGTTTTTTTTTTTTTGAATAGGTAACACAAGAAGGAACAGTAAGGTGAGCCCCCACCAGTGTTTCCCAGAGCCTGGTTAGCACTTTCTTGTATATTAACATTGAATTTTAAACTATGATTAATCTTCTTGCAAATGAGGAATAGGTGAAGTCCGTGCAGGAGCTGGGGGTGTGAATAGGACAGGAGAGTGAGAAGCCAGGGAAAATTCCTTGGCGGGCGGAAGTGGGAAGCTGAGACGGATGGCTGAACGAACTGGCTTCGCAATGTACAGCCAGGTGCAGACGGTCACGGGGCAGAAGGCCTGGGGGGGCAAAACTGGGAGAACAAGGGCCTCACCCCCAGGGCAACCTTTCCTCCCTGGAGACAACAGCCAGGCCCCAGCTGTGTTTCAGCTCCAGGCCCGGAAAAGCAGCAAAACCAGGTGGGCTGTGCCAGAACCAGGTGTAATGACTAAGACCCCCTGCCGGTCACTGACCAATCAGTGGAGACCAGGACCCTGAAAGGGCACACCTGGAGAACTGATGAATGTTCTACCGGAACCCTCCCCTGAGCCCTCCCCTAAGATTCCCCGCAAGAAAAAGATAAAAACCTCCCGACAAAGGACCCAGGGCGCATGCCCTCTCCCTCTGGGGAGCAGCCCGAGCCATTTCCTTTCCCTTCTTCGCCCACTTCTTTCCCCACAAGCGAGACTCTCCTAAACTCTAAGGCAACCGGCAGCTGGCAGCTTGTCCCAGGCTCGTCCCCTGAACCTGTCCCCGGGGGCCTTTTTTCTCTGACTTCCCAGCGAGCTCAGGCAGCCCCACCTATGCTCTCCAGTAACGTCTTCCATGCTCAGCCCTTCCTTGGGTCACTGTCCCCAGCTTTAGTAGATGCATCCGCACAGCCACCTGGACTCACGTTGCGAAGTCTTTCCTACATGAAGTCAAGAACCCACACCCTGCAGCTGGCCCCAGGCGGGCCGGCTCAGGCCCCCTGTCCGGTAACAGGAAGACAGGTGTAGGAGGGAGATGAAGGGACCTGCTCCGGCACTCCCACCGGGCCCACACACAGTGCCCTGGCCCGGGCCCACTCTGCCTCGGTGACAGGCAGGGGAGCAAGTGCACGGTCCCGGAATGGCTGGAAGCCCTGGGTTCAGAAGTTTGCTCTGCCCAGCTGTCCGTACTTGTCTACCGGAATTTCTAAGACGGTGTGAGAAAGAGATGATGAAATGCACATGAAAGAAATCTCATTATGAATGGTTAGGGTTAATTTTCTATTGTCCCGTGGTAGGTCATGGTTATCATCATTGGTTGGATAGCTCGGCCATTTCCTTGTGTGATCTGACTAAGCCACTTAAACTTGATGAGCCTTGCTCTCCTCACTGGTAAAATGGGCATGATGACATCTAGGTGTCCAGGCTGCTGTGAGGATTAAATAGGATACACGAAGTGCCTGAACCTCGTAGACTGTCAAGGCAATAGTCCCTTTCCCTAGTGTGCTGGAGAGGAAGCTGGGTATGTGGGTGTCCCAAAGCCCCCAACACAAGGACCTTAGCAAAACATTTCAAATCTCCGCATCGCGCCTGTGTCATCTGAGACAGTGGTTCCTACTGGTGTCCCTTTGCAGCTCAGAACCGTGCCTTCACAAGACGGGCTCTAAACCATCAGAATCGCTGCAGTCCGATTCGGCCTTCCAATTACCACTATCAACACCCGCCTAGAAGTTTTCCAAGTATGTGGCAGTCTCCCCAGAAAGATTAGTGGGTCCCGACAGCATTTTTCTGGCCCCAGGCCGGTGGCTTTTGGGCTGTCCTTGGACAATTGCCGTAAGGTCCTTGGAACTCAGTGCCTGTTTTTAGAAGGAGGGGTTGTTAAACCCTCCCCAGCTCAGGCGCCTACTAGGGGCTGCCTCAGCCCAGCCACATTGTCTGGAAACTTCCACTGCCCCTGCCTGTTCCTGTTATCCCACTCTCTACCTCTCTAGGCCCGAGACACTACTATCGGGCCTAATGTTTTCTTCTCTGTGACACCCCCAGCTCTTCAGCCTGGATCCTTCCCACTCCAGCCCCAACTCAGAGCATCCTCTGTTCCTCGTCCAATTCATTCTCCACCATCCCCTCACTCACAGCTCTCCATGGCTCGAGGCAAAGGCCGCAGGTCCCTCCCTTCCATTTTGGTCCCTCAGTTCCCTTGGGCTATATATAGCACAGCTGTGCCTTAGATTGTACGGAGCTTCAAGTCCTAGTCCCCCCCTCCTCTCCCCTTTTCCTCCCCCAACACACTAGGGAGCCTGAAGTTTCTGGTTAAGGTAGGGAAGCCCAGCAAGAGGAGGCAGTAGGGGGCATTTCGGAGGGACAGGACAGGGTGTGCTGCACTGTGGACCACCCAGAATCTGTCGTCAGGGACTTTCCACTTCTCCCCCAGCCTGCTAACCAGACCCTGCCACTTGCTCTTTCTAAAGAAAGAGGAACAGGCAGAGTGTGCTGGGAATTCTCACAATCATCTTCCTTAACCCTTAGGATGATACTGTGGGGCACCTGCTCTGTCCAGTTTCCAGAGGACATAGACTCAAAGAGGTCGAGCGGTAGAAGAGCAAGTATTTAGGGGGTGGGTGGTCAAGCAGCTCACTGACCCACGTCTAACGCCAGCCCACACCCGGGACCCCCTGCCCGTCAGCATCATTCGGTCAAAGCCTATGAACTAGAATTTCTGCTAATGTGATCTGACCTGGAAGAAAGAAGTTTACTAAGCAAATTACTCATGTAGAAGTGCTGGAAACAAAATAATTATTAAAGACTTGGCACACTAACAAAAATGTTATCATAATTTTATCTTATGTGTTTACCAAAGCAAGACTCTCCGGAAACCTGTTCCTTTAAAGATCTGTGTGTTTTCCAAAGGTTTTTGAAAACAAAAAGCAATTTTCTGCCATTTCAGGACTCCCCCTCCACTGTACAGTCATTCCCGTTAGTCCACGATAGTGAGGTTGGATTTCGGGAAAGGTGAGCAGTCTTTCCCTCTATGTCGCTTACTGGGACCTCGGGCAAGACATTTAACCCCAGCCTCGGTGTTCCATCAGTGAAATGGAAAGAACAATAGTAACAGTGCCTTCTTCATAGCTATTGTAAGGATAATTCAATGAATAAAATGATCTGCTGAATGCAACTAGCACACTTTTGGCTCCTATGTGCTCAGTAAATCATAGCAACTACTATTCTTTTCTCAGTTCAGCGCTGGGATGCTGTGGAGCATCAGCATGATCTCAGCAGGGAGAAGCTGAACTTCACCCCCTAGCAGGGGTGTCCAACCTGTGGCCTGTGGGCTGCATGCAGCCCAGGATGGCTGTGAATGCAGCCCAACACGAAACCGTAAACTGACTTAAAACCTTAGGAGATTGTGTGTGTGTGTGTGTGTGTGTGTGTGTGTGATTACGTGCCGCAATGTATTTAGTGTGTGGCCCAAGACAGCTCTTCTTCCAGTGTGACGCAGAGACACCAAAAGGTTGGACACCCCGGCCGGAGCTTAGTTCCTGTTTTCTAAAGGGCTTGGAGTTGATCTGGATTCTTGCCCTGTCTCGTCCAGACATTTCTACCCTCCTCCCCCCCACCCTCCCGCCGCCCCACCTCTGGGCTAGATCATCCATCTCTTGAGAATTCAGGCCACCATTGGGACTGGGAGAGGCAGCCGGGGAGAGTGTGTGAATGACTGGTAGGAGAGTTCCCAGGGACACTGGGGATACGTGAAGGCCGTGGGGAGTTGCTGTGACCCTGGGTCTCTTCCTGGAGCAGTGAGTGCTAGGGAGAGAAAAGAGAGACATCAGCTGCTGGACGAATTTCCAGTGCTGAAAAGCCCTTTTTGGACCGGTGCATGGGGCTGAGAGTAATTTAGGGAAGGAGCAAAGGCCTGGGATGGAGTAGGACTCTCCAGAGTGCACCACAATCTTTCTCCACTTGCGTAGCCAGAAGATACTTTTCCTAATTGAGCGGCACGATCGATTGGCATTCCTAAGCTTCAATGTCAATCTGGTGAGGGTTTCAGCCTGGCTAGCCTCCCGGAAAGCGGCCCGGGAGTACGGACTCTGGCGCCAGCCAGACCTGGGTTCAGATCAGGCACTGCCGTTTACTAGGTGTCTATCCTTGGACAAATCTGATAGCCTCTCAGAAGTTCAGTTCCCTCGTCTATAAACAAACAGCTGCTTGCCCTGGCTGGTGTGGCTCAGTGGATTGAGTGTCGGCCTACAAACCAAAGGGTCGGCGGTTCGATTCCCAGTCAGGGCCACGCCTGGGTTGCAGGCCAGGTTCCCAGCGGGGGGCACATGAGAGGCAACCACACATAGGTGTTTCTCTCCCTCTCTTTCTCCCTCCTTTCCCCTCTCTCTGAAAATAAATAAATAAAATCTTTAAAAAACCAAACAAACAGCTGCTTACCATGTAGCATAGTACAGAGGTCGCAATGCAAATGTCTAGAACAGAATAGGCACTAACGCTGGTCATTGTCATCTCTGTAACCTGAGTGAGCATTGCCCGCAGACGGTATGAAGAGCCCCAGAGATGTGTGGGAAGTCCTGGTTGTTTCAAACTCCCGAACAAATCTCCTCAGTCCAGAAAGCATCCCTGAAGGTATCAAGACAAGACCAGAGAGCCTGCCTCCCACCGTTGGAACATTTTCTTTCCAGCCCACATTGTTCATGAGAGTATTTGAGGCACTATAATTCACGGGAGAACCCCGGATCCCTACCCATCCTTGCCTCCATATTCCCATCTCAGTTCTCCAGATCAAGTCCACCATTGACCCAGCCATTTATGTCCATGCGAATTAAAAGATTAAACCTGTGTGAGGGTTCCTTTCCATTTGGTCTTTCCTTTCTCTCCAGTGTCTGGAGGCCAGCCTGAAACTCAGCAGATGGGGGGGTTAAGACCAATGCCCTGACCTATCTCCTCCCCTCTCCATTCCCGACCTCAAAGTCTCCATAAAGCCTGCTGCTGCTTCTCTGACCCCATAGTGGCAGCTTCATCATCAGCTCTTGGCTGGTTCAACAGACGCTGAGCCCTGGCCCGGCGGTTCCCAGTCCACTTCCTAGCCATCTCCCGCGGTAAGCACCAGCACGCTGAGGGCCCGTAGGGAAAGGAGGGGCAACCAGGTATAAAAGTTGCCTCGAGCAGGGAGTTTGTTTCACGGTTAGATTTAGAAGGGCAGCCCACAGGCAAGAATCCCGGGGCTGCAACTCTGCCTAGTTTGCAATCAGAGCATTTACAGGGGTTAGCAAGTAGAACAATAAGAGTCACCAGCCCAGGGATGGAGGCAGGGGATTGCTATATGCAAAGAAACTGGTAAGAGATGGACCTGGAAATGGGAACAGCTCAGGGACCAGAGTTTGTCCTGTTAGCATTCATGTCCAAAACCTACACTAAAGCATACACAAATCCGTGTCTAATTACTTTGCTCGCTGGCTCCGGTGATTGGGTAGCCATTTCTGAGTCTAGGACGGCTCTGGCTCCCTGGGGCCAGATCCTGCTCTGTAGCTCCCTCAGGAGTAACTGTCACAAACTCAAGGCCGCTTGGGGGTCGGGGGGGGGGTCCCCAAGGTTCAAAGCCTTTTCCTCTCACCCTCGCCTGTGGATTTTTCCAGCTGCTTTTTTTTTGGCCCAAGGATGACAGTCACAGGGATGCAAATTGGGGAGTCAGAACGGTGAAGTCAGAACAGGCTGGGGAAGAGCCGATGTCTGGGAGACGGGGAAACGGCGCTAGAGGTCCGGCGTCTGAGAGGGGACGCCTGTGCTATCATTTTAGGCAGCGGCATGGTGAGGGTCTCAGAGGGCAGCGTTCTCTTTTCCACCCCAAACTGAGGAATACCGGAGTTCTGATTGTGGGGCGCCTCCTTCTAGGGCTGGGCTGAAGCCTAGGCACCCCAGCTGCTGGCCTCTGGGGGCAGGATCATGTCTGCCGACAAAGGCTGGCCGGCGCCACCCGAAGGTGAAGACAGCGTGTCTCAGAAGCTCCTGAGGAAGACCAGGGAGTCTCCACTGGTGCCTATAGGTGAGTGGGAGAGGAAGGAACGGGGGGCCTGGAGGGGGCCTTCTTTTAGAGAACATCCCTCCTGGTCCTTCCAAAGAACGAAGCGGAGCACTCAAGTGGTCCTACCCACTGAACAGTCAATAGCCAGGAGTGAGCCCACAGCAGAGGGGTCAAGGGGATAAAGGGACATCCCCTTACAATGAAACGAGGAGGTCCGGTGGGTGGAGGTGGCGGCTGAGGGGGTGCCTGGGATCTGGGGAAACGTGGGGCACCAACACCAGTGCCAGGAGGGGAAGGGGCAGTTTGGGATCCCTCAGGGCTTTCCCCCTCAAGCCCCTGGGGAAGCAGAACAGCTGCACCAGGATGTGGGAGCCAACCGTGGTGGGAGGGCCCAGAGCAGATGGGGGGAGGGGAGTCGTGATGATGGGCTATTTGTATATGGGCGAGGGGGCTCCACCAGAGGGGGCAGCCACTTTGAAAATGCCCCCCAGAGGAACCAAACAGACGCCCCAACCCCCTGCGAAACTGCGCCAAAGCGGCTGTTCATCCAGATGCCTAGTCTGCCCAGGGAGGGGTATCTCTCATCAAGAGTGATGTGCTCCGTGGACGAGGCCCAGGTCATGTTCTCCGACCGCAGGCCTAGGAGGCTGCCTGGTGGTGGCAGCATACAGGATTTACCGGCTGAAGGCTCGAGGCCCCACCAAGATGTCCATACACCTGATTCACACCCGCGTGGCGGCGCAGGCCTGTGCGGTGGGCGCGATCATGCTGGGTGAGTGGGGCCACAGGAGAATGAATGAGGGCGGAGTCCTGACAGTCAAGGGACCATGACTTCAGTCCCTGCTCCCTGTGCAAGGCTCCATGTCAAGTCCTTGGTGACACCCTCATACCGAGACATTTTCAGGGGTCCCTGTTTAATCTCCTGTCCCAGGCCTGTGGGGACAGTGTGCCGTCTCTTCCATGGCAAGTTTGTCCCAGAGGTGAGAAAAGACATGCAGCAGAACCCAGGCTGAATCTCTCTTCCTCTCTGGATCACCAGAGCCAGAGATGAAAACAATCAGACAGCTGCGTGACAGGGGACAGACCCTTTTCTCCCATCCTCGGTTTCCCCATGTGTAACGTAATGACCATCCCCGGCCTGCCTACCTCCCAGGTTGCTGTGAGGTTGCTCAGACAGAAATGCACTTGAAATGCTTTGTGAGCTGACGAATGGGCTGTTTCCCCAGGCTGTGCGGCCAGGCGCTTACAGTAGCCATGCAGCCCTAGGGCACAGGGATGAGCGGGCAAGCTGGACTCTGACGTGGCCAGCTGGCACCAGACCACTGGGACTCTGCTCTGCTGTCACTCCGCCCTGGGACACCTGGGAGAGGCAGAGGGTGGGTGGAACTTTCAACGCCAAGGGGCACTTCTCCTTCTCCCTCACAGGCGCCGTGTACACGATGTACAGAGACTACATCAAGAGAACAGCACAGGATGCGGGGGAAAAGTAGGTTCCCACAGCCCAGGGCGGTCACACCCTCACATGGATCCCTGACATGTTCCTAATAAAGGAATTTTGCAGAAAATCCACAAGTCTCTTGTTCACCTGGGGGAGGGCAGAGTAAGGGATTGGCAGTGGCTGGAAGGGGAAACTTAGAGCAAAGGGTTGGAAATCAAAGAGGTTTGGCCCCCACCTCCAGGGCAACAGAGACTCTCGGGGCAGGAAGGGGGGTCCAGCAGACGCCTGATCCCAGAAACCCAACACCTCCCAGGCCAGCTCAGGTCCCACCTAGGGAAGCAGGGCAGAGGGGACAGGCTGCCAGAAGCGGGATGGTAAACAGGCCTCCGTGCTCACGGGGACGCTGCACCAGGAGGCAGGAGCGCCCCTCGCCACAAGGCCGCTCCCCTGGGGACCCAGGCAGGAAGAAGACTGCAGCTGGGAGCAGAGGCAATGAGACCTCGTGGGAGACGACAGAGCTTTAGAGCCCAAGTGCCAGGACGAGACTGTGCTGGAGGAGGGGGGGCGGAGGGCGGGATGAAAGAACAGAGAGAGACAGAGGTCAGAATGTTCTGTTTACTTATAAACCATGGCTGAGGTCAAACTTGTAAAAAAAAATTCCGTGTAAATTCTGAGGAGAGGGCCTCTTGGGGTTAAACACTGTACGTCCCCTTCTCCTTCCCTGAGCCCAGGCTCCTCTCTGTTCCCTGGGAATGGAGCCAGGGAGAGGCCAGGGACAGAACCAGGAGGCACCTTCCGCCTCCCTCACCGGGCCCTGGGTCGGAGGCTCCTGGACATTCAAGATGGCCACAGCAGCTCCCCGACACTCTCTGACAACACGGAGTCCAGTCACACGGGGTCCCAGCTTCCAGTCCAGGATGCAGCCCCTGCAGGGAGCAGGGGCTGCTAGGAGCCCGGCACTCACATGGGGTAATTGAGCACGACATCCTGCTTGGCGAGCTCCAGCAACATAGGGTCGTCGAAGAACTTGCTGATGCTCACGTCTTCGCTCAGGCCCTGCAGAGGGTGGGCGGGCACGGGAATGAGCCCTGTGGTGTGTGAACGCGCTGGGGGGCCCTGGGAGCTGCGGTCGGGCGGCAGGACGGTCGGGCATGGAATGCCGGGCAAGCTGTTTCAGGAGCCCTGCTTAATTTAGGGCACGGTCCCCGGGAGCAGGTCCTCCTCCCCCAGACAGCCTGGGTCCCAGGCCGGTACAGAATAGAATGCACCTCTGCGGTCCACAGAGAGCTGCTCTTAGTCTGCGGGAGAAGCGCCCGAAAGGGAGGAACGAACAGAGGGAAAAGGCGGGCTGAAAGCCCCGGGGGCGGGGGCCGGGGGCGGCGAGGGGTCTGAGGACACGCACCTTCCGGCGCCGAGTTTTGATCATGAATTCTCGGGCCAGGTGAGGGGCTGGCTGAGGCTCCAAGGGGCGAATGACAATGCTCTTGTCCAGAGGGTCGCCAGGAACAATCTGAAAGGCACAGGGGTTTCAGAGCGTCCAGGCAGGCCTCCAGTGCGTTCGGCCCGGCCGCAGGACTCTTCGCAAGGAGGCGGCAGAGTCTCAGTCCGGACTCAGAAGGGGAACAGATCAGAGGGACCGGTCTCACACAGCGGAGAGGCCAGGTCGGCCAGCCCGCACCACTTTCTTACCTGCCAGTGGTGAAAGACAGACAGGGAGAAGGCCTGCCCCTGGGTGTGCGTCCGCAGGTCAGTCTCGAAGCCGAAAGAGTCGATAGCTGGGATGAAGGCTTTGATGGTGTAGAGAGGGGAGCCTGGGATGGGCGCGTCCTGGGTCACGTGTCCCCTGAGACAGAACAACAAAGGCTGAGTCCCTAGTCCTACAGGGGTGAAAGCAGAGAAGCCATCTGCCCCCAAAGGAGAGTCACCATCAAAGACAGTGTGACTGTGAACGCACTACGGGAGGCAGGGACAGTGTGACTGTGAACGCACTACGGGAGGCAGAGACAGTGTGACTGTGAGCGCACTATGGGCGGCAGGGACAGTGTGGC
>CM052545.1:96606172-96640650 GCA_028533065.1 Trachops cirrhosus
GTGGGTATTTCGGCCCAGAGCACAGACCGGTCTCTCCCACTCGAGATGACATAAGGGGGATTCATCACCTTCTCCCTAAAGCCCCACTGCCCTTGAGACTCCTCTCTCTTTCAGTGGGGCTGCCGCTGGCACTTCATCCGGGCTCAACCTCTTTCTCTTCCCACTTGGTTAGTCTGGAAACTGTCCCTCCCCTGTGAACCGCCCTGTCTTCCACACCCGTTACTGCACTCCTGTAACACACAGGCTGTATGACAGCCACTGGACTGAGCTGCTTGAGCCCTCACAAGAACTAGGCCGACGTCCAACAGGAGGAATAAAGGCTTCCCGAAACAATGAGCGACCATCTCTCCAATTCACTTCCTCCTCCACAGTCTCACAGGTAACGCTGATCCAGTATCCGCGATCCTGGGCCTGAACGTGGTGCCAAGTGTCTGAGCAGGGGCCCCTTCCTTCATCTCTTCCTGCCTCTGGTTTATCTCCCAGCGGGTCTGCACATACTGGCCCACCCCACCCCGATATTCGATATTTAATAGCTCCCAAGTGCTGACAGGTAAAGTCTAAGTTCCTTCGTCCGGCATTCCAAACCCTCCTCAGTGTGGTCCCAACCTAACTGCCGGAAGTTTTACGGGAACTCTTCTCCTTGGTGAGACTGCCCGCTGTCACTGAGCGGGCTGGGCCACGGGCTAGTACCGCCTGCCTCCGCGCCTCCGCCCCAGCCCTGTGGGCCTGGAAGCCCTGCTTCCCTCCTCTCCACTTGTTTCGGCCCCACGTCCTTCTAGCAGCCTTAGGCTATTGGAGCGGACTCCCCCTTCAGAATCCCTCCACTCCACTGCCTACAGCAGCTCCCTGGAACTCAGCCCGCACCGCCATCCACTGCTCTGGGGACTGTGTACCCACTGGACGAAGTTCCTAGAAGTCAGAGGAACCACGCTTTGTTGTATTTCTAGTGGGAGGACATGGTATCAATTTTGGCAGTACGGTGTGATAGAGAGAAAGAGCACCAAAGTAGATTCTAGTTCCAACTCCATCAATAACCTCTGGGCGTGGTTTTCCCATTTGTAAAACGAAGGGGAAAACTCAGTGATCTCTGAGACTCCTTCCAGAGCTGACTTTAGAAGTCCGTACGTGGCTTTTCGTGACGGTAATGCTGGAGCCCGCAGCGGCTCCCTGGAGCAGCGGGCTGAAAGGACGAGTAACAATCTCCCTTGCGGCGTAGGGCCATTTTCAATCAGAAATCATGAATACGTTATAATTACAGAAAAGGTCTTGGATTTTGCTTTGTGTGCTGATACAAAAAACATTCAGAAACCTATAAACTGGAAACCAAGATGAATTCACCTGTCCACCTATCCATTTTTTTAAAAGAATCATCTGGAAACAATGAAACTACATGTATGATGATGAGAAAATGGTTAAATTATAGTACAAGTATACAGTGGACCACTGTCATTACATGAAATAATTGTTACAAGTAAAATTTAATGAAACAGGCAAATTGTCATGCTCCAATGCTGTGTGAATATTTATCCTATGTTATTATATATTTACACATGTTCATAAAATATTATCTCATTTACATAAAACACTTAACAGAGAAAGAAAGTAATTTAACAAAACGTTTTTGCCCTGGCCGGGTGGCGCAACTGGTTGAGCGTCGCACACTGAAATGTTGCGGGTTTGATTCCCGGTCAGGGCACACACCCAGGTTGCGGGTTCAACCCCTGGCCAGGGCGTGTACGGGAGGCAACTGATAGATGTTTCTCTCTCCCTCTTCCTTTCTCTCTGAAATCAATAAACATATCCTTGAGGGAGGTTTTAAAAAAAGATGTTTGTAATGGTTATGATAATGAGGTTATGGGTAAATTCTGTTTCTAGACTAGATTTTACTTCGTTTTTCACTTTTCTGCAATGAGAATGAAGTAAATATATATGCATATATTCAAAAAAAAGAAAAAAAAGGACCAAGTTTTATTTACCCATCTTTTCCACAGCCGCACACGTGCCCGCCCTGGGCACGAGGCAGGGCAGCTGACCGGCGGGACGGAAGCCCCGGAGCCCCAGCGCCCACCAGCCCTGAGGCTCCTCGCAGAGCCTGTCTCCTCAGCCCCAGAAACAGGGTGACAACGACCCCTCTAACGAAGCGCAGTGTCTGACACAGGACGTTCAGGACACGGGATCTTAAGGAGCTGAAAGGAACTGGGGAGGCGCAGAGGCGGAGCAGAGCGCGGGAGCCTCCGAGACGGGCAGGGGCCCAGCGTGCCGACGTCCAGGCTCCGGGCACCTTCGCAGCCACCCGCCTGGGCACCCCGGCGGAGGCCGTTGGCACTGACTGCTTTCCCACACGGAGTTCTCCGGCAGGCCCTCGAAATTCCTGCCGGCCTCGAGATGGCTGCAAAGACAGCTGGGATGCTCCTAAGGAGGCAGACGCCATCTCTGGGGAGGAGATCTGGAGGGGCCGTGTGAGCGCGAGTGATTCGTTCTGGACAGAATTTATCTCACTCTAGGCGAGAGCCTAATTCCTACAGTGAGCTCCTGCTTCATCCTTTTCTTCCTTGTCACCTTTCCTGTTCCATTTTTTAGAAACCACTTAATCTGAAGCAAGGGTCTAGGGGCCAAAAAGAGCCCCCAAGTGTGAGACTAACAGTTGGTAAAATGCTCCTCCCCAACGGGGGGCTCTGGCAAGAAGCCAATTTCTCAGGCACTCGGCAGGAAAGGCACCGTGACTCCGGGGAAGCTGGCGAGACAGACCGCCAGCCGGGGCTTACCGAACGTGTCGGCGTAGATCTTGGCAAAGGAGCCCAGCGTGAAGCAGATGCTGTACTGGGAGCTGGAGAAGCAGACGTTGCCCAGGAGCGGGGACAGGACCAGGTTCTCGTCGGTGGAGTACATGCTGAAACGGAGACAGGGGTGAGTGCGCGGCCAGCCGCGCCGCCAAGGGCCGAGGGCCGAGGGCAGGGGCTCCACGTCGCAGCCTCGCTCCAGCCCTTGCCCTCAGCCGGGGCTTACATAACACAGTCGGCTTTGCCAACAGCCTGGTCCAAGAAAGTGACATGATGAAGTTGTTCCCCAACTCCCAGTAACGAGCTGACTTCCCAGAGCTGGGAGCAGCCCACACGACCTTGGAGAAGTTAATTGCACTGGACAGACAAGGGGCAACTTGGAGAACAGAGACAAAGGTCTTAGAACACAGGAAGTGAATCTAATGTGATCGGAGAGAAATGCATTCTGGAGATATCTCAATTTTACAAACACAAATAGACATAAGACGTCAGTATAAATGATTAAATAAATAAGTAAAAGAGCCCTGGCTGGTGTGGCTCAGTGGATTGAGCACCAGCCTGTGAACCAAAGGGTCGCCAGTTCGATTCCCAATCAGGGCACATGGCTGGATTGCGGGCCAGGTCCCCAGTAGGGGCTGTGCAAGAGGCAACCACACATTGATGTTTCTCTTCCTCTCTTTCTCCCTCCCTTCCCATAAATAAATAAAATCTAAAAAAAAAGAAAAGAAAAGAAAAACAAAGTAACTCTGCTCCCTAATCCCACCACCCTACTCTTCTTTATTATTTGGTTTGGCTTGTTTTTCAAATCCGTGTTAGAACTTTGTACCTCAAAAGCCATGCAGAAGCATCAGCACCCCAAATTCACTTGTAAGAAAACCAGTTATACCCAGGTATCAGATCCACAGCCCAAGCCTTACTATACAATGTTTTATGGAATTTCTTAATTTAGAAACAAATGTACTGGCTTATAAAAAATAGTCGCCTACCTCACTCTACCCCACTCCCACGTTAGCTCCGCAGAGATAACTGCTTTTGGTTCTCTGAGAGCTTTTAGAGCATTTACCTCCATATTTCTAAATAATGTTTACGTTGCTATTTACCATATAGAGGTTGAGAAATGACGTCCTATTGCGTCCTGGTGGACCAGGATTGAACTCTATCCCACCCCATCTCCTTTTTGAAGAACTGTATCATTTCATACTTTGGATTCCTGATATTACACTGGGCTCTGGTCATCCTCAGCCCTTCCGGAGACAGGGAGGAGCAACCCCTGTTGAGAATCAGTGCTGCGAAGCAAAGAAACTCCTGGACGTGAACCTGTCTCCGGCCCCGTAGGTGCTGCCCCTAGTCCTCACTGCAGAAGTGTTCTTTCAGTAAAACGGTCTCTCCCCAGGCCCTTTGAAGGGTCTCCAGAAGGCATCTAGTACATTCTTCAGTCTACAGATAAAACTACCTTTAAGACATATTTAACATGCCCTGGCTGGTGTGGCTCAGTGGACTGAGTGTCGGCCTATGAACCAAAGGGTCACTGGTTTGATTCCCAGTCAGGGTGCATGCCTGGGTTGTGGGCCAGGTCCCCAGTATGGGGTGAGCAAGAGACAACCACACATTGATGTTTCTCTGCCTCTCTTTCTCCCTCCCTTCCCCTGTCTAAAAATAAATAAAATCTTAAAAAAAAAGACATACTTAATCTGTTCTTTTTTTTTTAAAAAAGATTTTATTTATTTCTTTTTAGAGAGAAGGGAGGGAGAAGGAGAGAGAGGGAAACATCAATGTGTGGTTGCCTCTCATGTGGTCCGCACTGGGGACCTGGCCCGCAACCCAGGCATGTGCCCTGACTGGGAATCGAACCTGTGATGCTTTGGTTCTCAGCCTGCGCTCAATCCACTGAGCTACGCCAGCCGGGGTTAATCTGTTCTTCAAAGCCACCTTAATACTGTATTTTAAAGTCTCCCATGACCATCACTCACACTTATTAATGTAAGCCCTTGTAAACCTATCTTGTAAAGTAACCATATCCAGAAACAACAGCCAAGAAACAGTCCCCCCATTTCCTTAGTGCTAATAAGATGACAGCAGCTGCCATTATTCAATGATCAGCTACTGCTAAGCACTCTACGTGTGTTACAGCAGATACCTATTTAATTTGCTGTAACACCTCACTACGCAAATATTATTATTATCCCCTTTTACAGAGGCAGAAACTGAGGCTCCACAAGCTTAAGTAATTTGCTCGCCTTTACATGGTCGCTGTGAGGTGAACACGAGACTGATCGCAGAGCCCCCGGCACTGACTGACCACAGCACTAACTTGAAGACGTGTGCACAGCCGGTTAAGGCAGAAAGTGAACGAGGCCCAGGCTGCGGAGTCAGTCCCGGAACAGCCATGGAATGAGTCTCTAGCCCTGCCCAACAGGCTCATCAATGCACGCCAAGAGATCAGAGTTGGCCCTGGAGTTCAAGGTTAAGACTTATAAAAACTAGAGTCCCTGAGGACACTGCCAGGTTCCTTATACCTTATTAATCCGTTGACCTCATCCACAATGTGACGCAGCTTGTAATAAGCGTCAGTCGGAGGCAGCTTCAGCTCCAGGATCAGCCGGTCAATCTTGTTGATGCACACGGTCACCGCCAGCCTCTCCTGCACCGCGTGCTTGATCAGCCGCTCGGTGTTCAGCATCACCTGAGACACACAGGTGGTGACAGCAAGGAGGGTGGAAAAGGCCAGAGCAAAGTCAAAGAGGGTACTGTTTTAAAATTCAAGGTTTGAGGAAAGGAGGACCTGGGGAAGCAGACTACTGGGTGGAAACAGAGGGTATCTTGCCCAAAGGCAGATTCGGGAACTTCCAGAGGGCACCTCGCAGGACTGAGAAATGAGTCAGTACAGTGCCGACGTTGGGAGCCGGGCTTCTCCGTGACAGAGAAGGGACAGAAGGAGAACTAGGAAGAACCTACGGTGCTAAAATGGAACTGCAGGAATTAGGATACACTGATGGTTTCTTCCTTTGGTGTGTGTGTTAATAGCTTTTAATATATGTGAGTACAAATGGTTATAGATATGTATGAGTATATATTGTCTGTATTCAGTGGAAGGACCCAGCAGCAATGAACGTATCCTGATCGTTTCTGAATTCCAGTCCCTACTATAAGGAGCCAGAGTTCCTTGGAGAAATGGCTGATTCCAGGATTGGGGCAGGGAACAAGATGAGTCTACAACATCTTTTTATGTGTAAGAGTAAGGAAGTAATAAAAAAAAATTAGGACATGTCCAAAGGACAAAGGAGCCAGCTGAAGGAGCTCTCACTAGCCAGGTCTGGGCTAACTAGAGCATCAAAAAATATAAGGACAGTAATGGATTCAATCCGATGAGTCCAATAAAAACCCATGAATCCACACTGATAATAATAAGCAAACAGAGAAGGAAAAGCTCTTCCTTACAACAGAATTCCAACCAATAAACACAGAAGGAAAAACAGGAGTGAGAGGACCACTACTTGCAACTCTTGTAGAAACAAGCTAGGAATGACCAGTAGCTGATAAAAATTGTGGGTGAAGCTTGATAAGGAATAGCATGTATAACAGATTCAAGGTATCACTCCACAAATTATTTACTACGAAGGGGAACCTTGTAACTTCACACTGAAGAAAAACCTGACAGACCTGCTTTGACCAGTGATCAAGCTGACATCGCCAATGGGACAGGTGACACCGCAGACCTCCCGATGTGACGGACTAGTAAGAACACAGCTCTACTTATGCAGTGACGCTGCCAAAGAGAACCTGAACGTGATCGTGAGGAATCATTACACACCCAGACAGACACTCCACAAAGTGAACGGTGAATACCCTTCGTGCTGACGTCGTAGAAGACCAAAGAAAGGTAAAAGAAGAGTTCCAACCAATTAAAAGAACCTGAAGACTAAATGCTACCCAGCATCCTGGATGAGGAAACGATCCTGTAAAGGACATCACTGGGGCAATGAGCAAGACTAAGTTCTGCATAAAAAGACCTGTACAACAATGCTGTATCAACGGCCCTGGCTGGTGTGGCTCAAATGGATTGAGCGCCGGCCTGCAAACCAAAGGGTCACTGGTTCGATTCCCAGTCAGGGCACATGCCTGGGTTGTGGGCCAGGTCCCCAGTAGGGGAAGCATGAGAGACAACCACACACTGATTATTTCTCTCCCTCTTTTTCTCCCTGCTTTCTCCCAAAATAAATAAATAAATAAAATCTTAAAAAAAAATACTGTATCAACATTAAATTCCCTGAGTTTGGTAACTATACTATGGTTATGTACACAAATGCCTTTGTTCTTAGGAACTACATTCTGAAATATTTGACTTTCAAATGGTTCAAGAGGAGAATACACACACGTGTGTTCATGTACAGAAAGAATTACAAAGCAGCCTTGGCTGGTGTGGCTCAGTGGATTGAGTGCTGGCCTGCAAAACAAAGGGTCACCGGTTTGACTCCTAGTCAGGACACGTGCCTGGGTTACAGGTCAGGTCCCCAGTACAGGGTGTGTGAGAGGTAACCATACATTGATGTTTCTCTCTCTTCCTTCCCATGTCTCTAAAAATAAATAAATAAGATCTAAAAAAAATTATTACAAAGCAAGTCAGGATGAGTTCTTTGTACTTACAACTTTTCAGTAAGTCTGAAATTATTCTGAAACAGTCCATTTTAAAAAGGCAACTCTGGCTCCCTCTGCTGGCTATCTCACTAATGACAACACGAATGAGGTTAGCCAAATTACCTAACATAATAGACACCATGGCCTTTTAACTCCAATCTCTCTTGACGTTAGAAAAACTCGTTAACATTTCAAATCCATTTATACGAACATACTCTCCTCCTTTCCTTTTATTTACATTTGTCATCTTATCTTTGTGTTTTCTGAATGGCAATGGGTCCTATCATTCATTTTGAGCTTCACTGGGTAGGGAGCGAGGAACTCATATTCAGAACTAATTTTGAACTTCACTTGCTACCTTAATTTCCCATCCAACGGGCGCCCGAACCCCACAGGTTTTCATGTTCCCTGGCTCCCAGCCTGCTCAGCGCTGCGGGCAATGTGTGGGGCAAACCAACCAGGAGCAGGGAGCCCAGACTCACGCCCTCCGCAGCATCGATGAACAGGACCACTCCGTCTGAGATGCGCAAGCCAGCCGTGACCTCGTCAGAAAAATTCACATGTCCTGCAAGGCAGAAATCGACTAAGTCGCCAACTAAGTCGCCATCTGCGTGGTGCCAACAACTGGCAGGAGGTCTGCGGGGTACACGAGGCAGGTGAGCCCCCAGTGTCCCTTTCCCTCCCCCCACAGCTCACTGTGGTGCATCTCATTCACCACCAGAGCCACACTCTTGGATTAAACTTTTACTCAGGAGGTCCCCAAACGTAAACAGAAGGACGCATCTACCTAGGAGGGCATAACACGCTCACATTCACAGACCAGCTTGGTCTAATCAGGAGGAAGCACAGTTCTGGGGGACAGAAGGCTATTCGGAGGCAGGAGGAAAGGCAGAGGTGGGCCCGGAGCACGGGACAGAGTGTCTGGCCAGGGGTTGCCGGCGGGGGCAGGTATGAGGGCACCGGGCAAGGCAGGCCGATCCGTCAAAACCCAAATTTCCCCACTTAAACTCTGCCCCGCTCGGTCTTCCCCAGAAGATAAAGAGCCCGCCGCAGGGCAAGGCACGCTGCCCCCACGGGACGCTGAGTGTGCGCCCGCAGCCGGCGCGTGGTCCCCAGCGTCTCCTCGGAAAGGCTGAGTGCCTGAGGCAGGGGGCCACGTCGGACGCACCTTTGTTACCACGCGTCCAGCATGGGGCCTGACACAGGCTCCAGTGGACGAGTGAGTGAGATTCCCTACAATTTAAGTATTCTAGAGCAAAGACAGGAGCAAAACGGGAGGCCCGGAGCGCGGTGCCTGCTGATGAACTAGTCAGACGCAGAGGAGACAGGGTCAAGGAGTGTCCTACCCGGGGTGTCCATTATGTTGAAGAGGTAAGATTTTCCTTTGGTGTCTGGCAAAACCACGGTCACAGGAGTGCTTTTGATGCCAACGCCTCTCTGAAAGTCACAAAAAGACAGAGGTCAAGGCTCCTTCCCGTGCGAGAGGGGTCCGTTCTGCTCTCGGAGCTTGCCAGCTGCTAGTAAATAACACTGACGTCTCCCCTTGTAGTGGGTGGGGTCTGCAGCTAGGCCTCTACCCAGAACGACCTTGAACACAAAATATCTTAAATGGCATTTTTTGGGGGAGGGGGTTGGTTCAAATATAAAAAAGAAAACGTGAACAAGCAAGCAAAGCTGTATTAAACTTCAATGAAGGATCAAGGGTCCTACAGTCTCATCCTTCTCACACACTGGAAACAAAAATAATAACCGAGCATCATGTAGGCAAAAAGAAACAATCCGGGGGCACTTGAGGATAAAAAAATTGTAAAAGCTGTAACAGTGAGTAATTACTGAACTCCAGTCAAATAACTATATTAAGAAGCAACAGAAGCTAATGTTTGTTGATTGTTTATCACACGCTGGCACCATTCAAAGTTTCCTTAGTTAACCACATTTATATTTATTTACTTGAGCTGAGACAGAAATAAAGAGGGGGCCCTGACTGGTGTGGCTCAGTGGGTTGGGCGTTGTCCCGCAAACGAAAGGTTGCCGGTTCGATCCCCACTCAGAGCACATGCCTGGGTTGCGGGCCAGGCCCCCATTTGAAGGCGCGTGACAGGCAACTGATCGATGTTTCAGAGGGGCAAAGAGAAAGGTTTAGAGGAGAGGAATAAAGACCCAGATGGAAACAAAGAAAGAACCACCAGCTGGAAGGGGAAAAACAGAGATGTGTGCTCGCTGCTCTACACGGGAAGAGGAGCACAGACAGACGAACCATCTGAAAGACGAGCTACTCCTGGAAACTGGCTGTCTTACGGATGAAGTCGTCTCACAGATTTTAAGCACGTCATTTAACAAATCGCGGGGAGCTTCTGCATGACTCAGAGTATTTGCCCTACTAGGCCACATTAAATTCAGTCGAGGACGGAGGGTCCTCCCTTTACCCTACAGCTTGCCTCCCGGGCTCTCTCTCAAGTTACAGATCACGGGGTGACTGGCGGCAGCAGGGAGACAAAAAGGCAGGAGAGAGCGGGGGATGCGGCACGGACGAGGTGTTCTCATCAAGGCTCACTGCGCTCCCAGCAAAACTGGTACCGCTGGGCCTGGTGCGGGCAACAGCTGGATTTCCCAAGGCACCCTTACCTCTTGTTCTGTGAAGAGGATGTCAGTGTAGCACAGCTAAGGAAAGAAAGGACGGTGGTTAGCACCTGAGTTCAGACTTCCCTCCCACACAAACCATCAATCATTTCCCCCACCGCCTCCTGACTCCAGGGTTGCCGCCTCAGGAGGAGAACAGATTGAAGAGATGAAGAGAGTGGGGTCCCTGCAGACATTCCAGACAACTAGACGGGGCCCTCCCAGATGGAAAATGCTCCTGGCTGTGTGTTTTAGGGGGTGGGGCAGTCACTGAGGCCCAGGAGTGGCTGCAGCGCTACATTGTATCAAATGCGCCCCACGCTCAGAGTGGTAAAGGGAGACGTATCCAGCCCTCACCGAGCCCCCACGTGTCACAAACAGTCAACCTGGCAGAGACTGAACAATTACTGTGCTGAGACTTGCAGCCACTCTTGGCCTCATTCACAGGCATTTAAATTTATCACGAAAACAACAAGGGCCAATTGTGTTACATTTATAGAGGAAGCTTTTAATACTGTGACAGGAAAGAATGGGCTATAAAAGTCAAGACGCATCAGAACGGAGGGAGGATCCCCAGTGCCTAACAGACTACACAAAAACACCGCAGGTTAACATTCTTCATGCCCCTGAGAAAGCCGTAATTATTTTCTTAAGGGCTATTAATGAAGATTGCAATTACAAAGCAGCATGCTGTAGGTGTCGTCATTTATCACCACGGAGAAAACCGAAAGGGGTGGCAGAGGGACACGCCCCTGTGTATTCTGAATGAATGGCTCCTAAACCCTCAGCCGTATTTCCACTTACATCCTGGTCATAGCGCTTTCTGATTTCCGGGTGAGTCTGCTCTATTAAACAATCTACAAAACACGTCTGAAAGGAAACGGGAGGTTAAGATCTGCCAACCACGGAGGAAAATCTGTTCCACCCTCCCCCCAGCTCCCAACCCGCCACATCGTTTAGGGATACGGAGAGCAGGGAGAGAATGGGGAGGGTTACGGGTCAGCAAAAACAAATAACACCGAAGCCGCAGGATTATTTTCAAATGAAAGATGCAGTCTTTCTTAGACGAGCATCCCCAGGGAAATGAAAACATAGAAAATCACAGTAAAGCTCAATTTCCCCTCATCTGTCTCGCTGCCAGCACAAGGCTCAGGCATGCAAGCGGCTTACTAACAGGCTCCCCCCACTGCTGAGGACAAGCTAGAATTTCATAGCAAGGTTTCACGACAGGCAGGGAGGTCCCCAGAGTCCCAAGGTCTAGCCTTCCGGGCTCAACCCCCAACCTGTGACTCTGAGGGCTGAAGAAAAGAGCAGGAGCGGGGAGAAACCCTGTTCGGAGCACCAAAAGTTCTGTCACCTTGCCGTGATGGAGATGGCCGCAGAGGGTCACGTTTCTGATGAGCTCTGAGTTATCCATCAGATCTGCCAAAAAACTGAAAGGAGAAAGGAAACGAGAAAAGGGACTTTGGCGAAAGTTTCCAAATGGGCAGAGGCACAGAAGTGTTGTAGGGAGTTTTAGTTGTTCAGGAACAACTCTCGGACCCACGAGAGAACGCGCAGAGGCAGACGTGAGTTCCCACATCCGCACAGTTCTGGGAGTGGAACGGACTTATCCGCGACAGTGACGCACTCTGTGAAATGTCACGAGGATTTCAGCAGTGGAATGATGAGATTTAAAAAGTAAGGAAGAAAACCCCAAAACCAAATACCAGAGCTAACACACGTACATGCATACTGCCCCTCTCAAAATCTTCAGGTTAGATGTCATCTATTTACTCCACTGATGTTAAGGGGACTTAAAATAACCTTGGGATCTTGTCTGTTGAAACTGTCCCCAGAGCTAGTTAACAAAAGTGTCATCTCACTAACAATGCTGTCCTGGCTGGTGTGGCTCAGTGGATTGAGCACCGGCCTGCGAACCGAAAGGTTGCTGGTTCGATTCCCTGTCAGGGCACGTGCCTGGGTTGCAGGCTAGGCCTGCAGTTGGGGGCGTGCAAAAGGCAACCAATGGATGTTTCTTTCACACACTGATGTTTCTCTCCCTCTCTTTCTCTTTCCCTTCCCCTCTCTCTAAAAATAAACACATAAAACTTAAAAAACAAAAAAAGAAAACCAATGCCAAGCAGAGGACTTCCATCTTGATCAAAACCAGTCCTGTCTTTCTTGCTCATCACCCACATTACTTATGGCATGTAGCCTTCAGATGACATTGGCTCTTCAAACAAAAAAAAATCTGATCAGCTTTCACAGATTGGAGATTTTTAAAAAATCACCATTGAGAATAGAAAGGAAATAAAGCAAATTCTGAAGATAACTGAGAAGTTGTTTCAGAAATGTCTGTCTGGGCGGCTCAGCTGGTTAGAGTGTCGTCCCAATACGCCAAGGTTGCGGGTGCGAGTTCGCTCCCTGGGCGGGGCACATACAAGCAGCAACCAGTGCGTGCATCAATGAGGCCAACGACAAATCGTCATCTCTCTCCTGTCCTTTCTCTCTCTAAAATCAATGAATCAAACGTTTGTTTAAAACAAGGAAACCAAAAACGTCTACAGGATGGTAGATGGGCTCAGCATGAGACAAGGACCCCACTCTTCTGGGCATTCACGCTAACAACACGGCTGGGAAAGTTCCATCACCTACTAGTAAGTCAGAAGCACCTGAACTCGTGAGGGCCCTACAGATGCGTTTCACCGGTTTCGGCACTTCCCCAAACAGCGGGAAGGGTCTGAGCCATTCTACACACACAGGGTTGGGCAAAAGCACGTTAGCAGTCGTTTCTACGAAAAACACAACGAGTAATCAACAGTAACGGAAGAATAAACTCTGTGTTTCGCGTACTCATGACCGTGAACTTGCTCTTGCCCCACCCTGTACATCTACCTACTCGCGTGCTCCTTTCTGATGCGGAATTGTTATGTTCCCAAACTACTTAGCACTTTTGGTCAAAATAGGCTCTGGTGGTCCAGTATTGACAACTGTGACCCTTGGCACTCTGTCCGACAGGCTGGCTGTCAATACCAAGCTGAAGATTCGGAAGAAGAGGAAACACTGACAGCTGGCTGAGAGCGAAGAGAAAAGTCACCCCTGCAACCAGATGTCCTAGCAACCATGTAAACTGCAGGGAAACCCTGGCAAACTAGGGAGAGATTCTGCTTATGCAAGTCACTGGCTACGTCAACCACAAACCACCTCCTACACCCCCGTAAAAATAATGAACCCACATTATTTATGAAGAGAGGCTGAGAGACATTATAACTTACTCCATTTCATACACGGTGACAGGTAATGTCTGCTCCATCAGAGTGAATTTCTTGGTTTTCACTGGCTTAATAATAGGTTCTGGGGGGAAAAAAGATTATTGATGTGCAGGTAGGCAGAAAACATAAAAATACGGAGCTCTGTTCCATTAGACTGAGCTTTCAGAATGCGTGATGCATGACACCAATTTACGTTATTCTCAAGGATCACTCAGATGCGGAGAGAGCTCTGGGAGAGCTGTTTCCTAGAAGACAGTGAAGGACCTTGAATTGTGGACTGAGTTGGACTTCATTCCATGGGAGAAAGGGAGGGGGACTGGACAGAGGCTGAGGTCAATGTCAGTTCAAAACTTCTCCTTGTATTTATAAAATGCAACCACTTAGGAGATAAACATCGTGAGGACTGGTTAAAGGAATTGGGATTATTTGGACGTAAAACACATCAGACCGGGGAGAATTTACCAACAGTCTTCGAGCACCTCAACTGGTGTTAGATAAATAAAAAAGTAACCCTTATTTTCTCAGCAAAAAGCCGTGAGTTTTGCTGCCTAGTAAAGCAGGGTTAACTGAATCTCAAACCAGAAACAGCTCCGACCAGCCGATCAATTCATTCACTGACTCTCAGTTCTGCGGATGGCACGAAGCGGAGGGTCTTGGTCTCGCTGTCACCGCGCAGGACCCCGGCCCCCCGCTGACCTGTGAGGGGCTGAGTGTCCTCCTCCTGAACGATGGTCTCCACCTCGGGACCGTACACCTCCTCGGCCGTGGGGTAGTACTTCTTGTCCTCGTGCAGCACCACCTCCATCCCCGGGTGGTCCTCGTCGTGGTCGCCCGCGTCGTCGTCATCGTCGTCGTCGTCCATCTGAGAGCGAGGGAGGGAGGGAGGGAGGCTCCGTCACGGACATCACCCGGGTGGAGAGCCGTGACTTCGCACGCGGGACAGCTTCTGCTTTTGAGCTCTGTGCCGGACCAGCGGGCCGGGGCCCACTCCTGCACGACCCTTCACGGAGAGGCGGCTGCACGCTATGGCTGCGGTGGCTCTCATTCAAACTCGCCCCTTCCTCCCCGTGGGCCACGGGTCACGAGTGAATCGAGACTGGACAAATGGCTTATCACAACACAGCCTCTTAAGGGAAAAAATAACTCCTTCCACGAGCAGAAACCAGGAAGCAGAGGGAGAAACTGGGAGTAAGTCCAGACCCTCAAGTTTTTCACTTAGATTCACAGAATTGTTTCCAAAAAACACTTTTCTGACAGAAATAACAGGTGTGGGTGAGGACTGGAGAAACCGAAACCCTCACATGCTGTGGAGGGAATGTAAAATGGTGCGGCCACTTCGTAAAACAATTTGGTATCTCCTCAAATGTTGAACACCGCCCTGGCTGGTGTAGCTCAGTGGATGGACTGCGGGCCTGCGAACCAAAGGGTCGCTGGTTCGATTCCCAGTCAGGGCACATGCCTGGGTTGTGGGCCAGACTCCCAGTAGGGGGCGCGTGAGAGGCAACCACACACTGATGTTTCCCTGTCTTTCTCCTTCCCTTCCTCTCTCTAAAAATAAATAAATAAAATCTTTAAATGTTAAACATCGAGTTAGCCTGTGACCCAGCAATTCCATTCCTAGGTACACAAATGAAAACTTATGTTCACGCAAAAATGCGTAAACAAATGTGTGAAAAGAACCAGACACAAGGGCACCCGATGTTGATGGTGCTGAGGCTGAGAAACCGGCCCCACTGGCTCTGGGCAGAGGAGTAGTGTGATCGGACTTGTTTTAAAATATTCACTCTGGTTCCCATACTGAGAATATACTGGAAGGAGGGAGATTAACTAGCCATCAAGCCAGTTTCCTCCCACCCCATGCTGCTGAATGTATTTTGAATCTAAGTGTAGGATTTCATGTAATAATTTCCAACTACCTGTAATTACTTCTACCTGAGTGTCCTAATAGTAGCTCAAGCCTGACAAGCCTAGGATAACGCTAAACGAGCATCTTTTTATCACCTCCCTTCGTCTGTCACAACCAGTGCTAATCTGGGCGTCCAGCTCGCCTCACCCAATCAGTGGGCCACACGTACGCCTCTGCACTCTCCCGCTGCGATGGGTTTCTGTAGGCCTCCCGGCCCTCCCCGCACCAGGAGAGCCCCAGCATCTCCCTTGGATCATGCCACGCCTTCCTCCCAGTCCTCCATTCAAGGCCTTCCGCGGTCTGCCCCCCGCACCCCGCTTCACACCCACAGCCACCCTGCAGCGACCGTGCGTCGGCAATCAGAGCAGGAATCCTTTCCTCTTAGCTCCCCTCCTCTGGGCCTCTGCTCACTGCACTCCTTTCTAGTCTCCAGTAAAATCCGATGTATCTCTCTACTGTCACATACCTTCCATGAGGAATGTTTTAAAGTATCTCTGCATCCCATGTGGACTAGGAGGCCACCGGAACTCTCATCCTGCTAGCAGGAGTGTGAGCGGGCACAGCCGCGCTGAGGAGTAATCTGACAGGACTCTGTCCAGACAGATGGACAAAGCATGTGCACATGAAGTGTGTATAGATATACACATGTATGTATACATATGTACACATATATGTAACGTGTGGTCCTATGATCAGCAACTCTGCTTTTGGGAATATAACCCAAAGAAATTTTCACAGGGTGCAGAAAAGCGAGAACATCACTGCGGCATTATTTGTGTTGAGGGAAGGCTGAGGGCAGGCTGCCTGGATGCCCATCACTAGGTAACACACACCGGAGAGATCAGACGCCCGAGACTAAGACGTCCACACAGCAACAGAGATGGATCCCCAAACGCATCACTTGCCCCACGCTGGGTGGGCAAAAGTAAGAAACAGAATGAGGCAGATAGTATGATTCCATTTACCTTAATACACATGCACAATGCAACTCTACGTTTTGCAACTATACAAACAAAAACCATACAAACATTAGATCGATTACTATGGCAACAGGTATGAGAATGAGGTAAAAAGGAACAGGTTCACTGAACAAGAGCAGATTCTTGCACAAGCAATAAAGTGGCGCATGGACTCGAGAGCGATGAACTCGACCTTCTGCACGGAGGTGGCAGCGTCCACACACGGCCTAACCACTCTGTTTCGTTGTTGCTGACGGCTTTAGTGAGATGCAACTCACCAATTTTATGTGCGCAATTCAACAGTTTTTAGTATATTCAGAGTTGTGCAACCATCACCACAATCCATTTTAGATCATATTTATCACCCGAAAAGAAACTCCGTACCCTTCAGCCACCATTCCCCAATTCCACACCCCAACCCGGACAATCACTAATTATTCTACCTTCTGTGTCTACAGACGCCTCCCATTCTTCAGGGTCACTGTGAATGTGGCTTCCTCAGCTACCTTTCCTGGTTCTCCCAGCCAGGACTAATCCCTCCTTAGATCCCGTTACCCCGGATACCAGTTAACATGCCTTAAATGGCACCCGTCCTTCCCCGCCCCATATCCCGGGCTCTTCTGTGTGCACTCCATCTCCCCGGCCAGCGCCAGGTTCCTGGGGGCAGGGACAGCGCCTTGCCTCTCTCTGCATCATGATTCCTTGCAAACAGTGAGAGCTCTATAAATATTTAATGCACAAATTACTGGGCTTTATTTAGCCTGGAATTCAAGTTTGTTGCGATCATTTTGAATTTAGATTCCGTTACCCAATATATTAGCTTATGTGATGGGCAAATTTTATAAACTTCTCTATCTTCACTTAAGTCATTGACAAAAAGGTCGACCCTGGCTGGTGTGGCTCAGTGGATTGAGCACAGGCCTGCGAACCAAAGGGTCACCAGTTCGATTCCCAATCAGGGCATGTGCCTGGGTTGTGGGGCAGGTCTCCAGTAGGGGGTGCGTGCTAGAGGCAACCACACATTGATGTTTATGTTTCACTCCCTCTCTTTCTCCCTCCCTTCCCCATCTCTCTAAAATAAATAAATAAAATATTAAAAAAAAAAAGGTCGAAAAGGATGGGACTGAGCACAGATGCCTGGGGCATGTCACAAGAGCTCTGGCAGTGACCCATTAATCAAAACGCTTTCGGTACCACTGTTCAGTGGCTGTGACCTCTTTTCATATTAGGACCCAGCCCACATCCTTCCCACAAGAATGTCAGAAGACATGGTGGCCAACTCGGAAGGGGAGTGAAATGGACTAAGAACCAAGGAACACTTCCCATCTGTTTGGTGTGAATAAGAACGCGTGCATGAATCACTTGTGTAATGAAAATTATCTCTTTAAAATACTTTTACAAAGAAAATAATTGGTTTATAAGAAAAAATAAGACATTAAATTAAATGTCTTGCCCAAATCAAGATCCATGATAACCACAGCACACCCTTAACTTGTACCTCAATCTGGTCACTGTAGGAAAATTTAAAAGAAAAACCCACTCGTACGAACTTCTTAAGTGTTCACCGTCATGTTTTAAAAATCCCTTCCATAATTTTCGCCACAGATGCGTATCACACTAGCCTGGAGTTTCTGAAACACAGTGCCTCATCTCCATCTTTGAAAAGCTGGACGAGTTGCCTGATTCACTTCCTAGCGCCACAGCCAGTGTCCAGTTTCGTCAAGGTGACTGCGGTGGCTTTCGGCTAACCTCTGCAAGGTCCCCCACCGGCCCACCCAGGACCGACGCACCTGGACCCGGAGCCTTGAATGCACCTAAGGCTGCAGGATGCTCTCTTTCCACTTCGCCTGCGTGGCTTCAGTGTTCTTTCTCCAATGTCTATTCTACTTTTTCTAGTTTGAAGGACATTTTCCCTGATGGAGAAGACAGATGGCAGCCGGGACATTTGCTCTGCCTCCCTGATGTTTTGTTACTGTCACACCCCCACTGATGAGCAGTGGGACTGTAGACTTCTTGCTCTGAACACTGCTAAAACATCAACGTCACCCTTGGTGTCTCCGCAAGCCTCTGACCACTGTGGACCTCATCCTCCACAGCCCTCCCGAAGGGGAGCCGTAGACATCCGCACCTTCGCCTTCTATCGCTTTCATTCATCTTTCAAAACCTGAGCTTATGCGAAAGTTCCCAGTGCAGCTGCGGTTGGAAAAGGCGACTGTCTTTTATTTCCTTTTGGAACTTCAGTAGCTAAGTGCCTAGGTTAGGTGCAGTATTAGACCCCAGTAAGTCACATTATATTTTATTTATTTATCCCCTCCTGAGGGCATTTTTTTCACTGCTTCTAGAGAGAAAGGAAGGGTGGAGGAGAGGGGGAGAGGGGAGGGAAGGGGAGAGAGAGGGAGAGAAAAAGAGACAGAGAGAGAAACATTGACTTGGTTGCCTTCTCATATGTGCCCCAACCAGGGATCAAACCTGCAACCTGGGTATGTGCCCTGACCAGGAATCGAACCGGTGACCCTTCTGTCTACAGGATGATGCTCCAACCAACTGAGCCATGCCGGTCAGGGCAGTAAGTCATATTATAAACAGGGCAAAGTCAGAGATGTACACAGGTTTCATGGGAGCATGGAGGAATCAGTACTTTATTGCTTTTATAAAAAAGAAAGAGAAGAAAAAAAGCAATTCATTTGTCTTACCTCATCAAGATCTTTGGTCTCTCTGCCCAGTTCATCATCATCTTCATCAGAATCTAGCTCTGGTCCAATATAATTCCCAAACTCATCATACAAGTCGGTATCCATGCTGCTAGAATTCAAGAGGAGGGGTCAGATCCTGGCATGGTCACAGGGCCTCCCTGATACGGCCCCGCCGGTCTAGGCTGACAGTCGGCCGGACCCCTTCCCACATCGCCCCTGCAATCACACCCACCTACCGGCCGCTCCCCAAAGCCCTGTACTCTCCCCTCCACTCTCTTTTACTCGTTGTCTCTGTTTACGCCCTCTTCTTTTTGTAACTCCGAAGAAATGTAAAATACCTTAACACCAGAAGGTCTCAAAATCAGTACAAATAGCTTTCTTCTTCCTACGTTATTCGAACACACGTTGCTGACACCACGCCTCGTCAGCACCCGAGACTTCAGCGCAGGGGCTGGCACACTGCGGCCTGCGGGCTGACAGCACATGGCCCTCCAGCTAAGAAAGCCTTTCACACTTTCAAAGAGTAGAAAACTCGGAAGACTACTATTTGATGATCTATGAGAGTTACATGAAATTCAAATTTCAATGTCTATAAAAACAGCCATATGGGAACACAGCCCTGCTCCCTCGTTCGTATTGTCTATGGCTGCTTTCACACTGTATCAGCAGCGCTGCGTAGCTGCGACTGAGCCCATATGGCCCAGAGAGCCTAAAATATTTACTACAGCAGAGGTCCGCCAACTGTTGCGTTAGTGTGTGGGGTTCCGACAAACAAGAGCATCCCCCTACGTAATCATAACTCAGCCATCAAAATCCGAGAACCAGCCCTGGCTGGTGTAGCTTAGTGGATTAAGCGTGGGCCTGTGAACCAAGAGATCACGGTTCGATTCCCAGTCAGGGCACATGCCTGGGTTGCAGGCCAATTCCCAGGAGGGAATGCACAGGAAGCAACCATACATTGATATTTCTCTCCCTCTCTCCTTCCCTTCCCCTCTGAAGATAAATAAATAAAATCTTAAAAAAAAAAAATCCGAGAACCAGACACATCACTACCACCTCATCCACAGACCCCGAGTTTCTCAAACTGTCCTGATGGGGTCCAGCACAGCAAAGGACCCAGCCCGGGGCTGCACAATGGCATTCAGCTGTCACATCTTTAGTCTCTTTCACTCTGGAACAGGTCCTCGGTCTTTCCTCGACTTTCAGGACTTGACACTTTTGAAGAGTACAGGCTAGCGAGTTTGTAGAATGTCCCTTAACTTGGGCGTGTCTGATGTTTCCCCATGGTTAGGTTAAGGTTATGCCAGGTTAGTTCTGGCAGGAATATCACAGAAGTGATGCTGTGTTCTTTTTAGTGCATCTCCTATCAGGTGGTACCTGATTTTATTTTTTTTTAATTTTTTTAGAGAGAGAGGAAAGGAGGAAGAGAAACATCGATGTAAGAGAGAAACACCAATCGGTTGCCTCCCGTACACCTGTATGTACCTGGACCGGGGATCAGACCCGCAACCTAGGTATGCACCCTGTCCGGGAATTGAACCTGCAACCCTTTGGTGACAGGATGATGCTCCAATGAAGCCACACTGGCAAAGGCGGTACGTGATTTTAATCTGTCCCCTCAGTGGGGATGTTACATTAATCACCTGATTACGCTGGTGTCTGCCAGGCTTTTCTACTGTAAAGTTACTTGTGTTCTCTTTGTAATTGGTACGTATTTTGTGGGTTTTCTCTATTTCGATTTCTGAAATTCTGTTTGAAGTACAGTTCAAATGCCACCTTTTTCAAGCCTTCCTAGATCCTCAGTTTCCCGTTCCCCTATGCTGCTACAGCCTTCTGCACCTTTACCAGCATGTAACTGTTCTGCACGGCAGTTAACTGCACTGATCACCCTCACCAACAACTCTCCGGCTCACCCGTAATAAACGACACAGCAGAGCACGGGCTAAGGGCCTGGGCTCTGGAGCTGGAAGACGTGGATGTGAATCCCAACTTTGTCACCACGTAACTGTGCAACTTCAGATAGGTTGCTTCTCCTCTCTAAACCTGTTTCCTCAACTGGAAAATGGAGAGAACAATTTGCACTGCATGAAAGATTGTGAGCATTAAATAAAGTAGCCTGTGTAAAGAATCTATCAGAGTCCTAGGCTCAATAAATGTTAGCTAACATTATTTTTTTGGCCACTCTTGACCTCCGGGACTGTGTGCTGTGTGCATCAGTAGGCACTGTTAAATATAAGAAGAGAATGGAATGTTTAATATTGAGAGACTGTTATTTCTTGCCTTAGGTTAATCCTTCTGCCTCCCTCGATGCTACCTGTTGAGTGCTGATTGTAGATAAAAGACGAAATTATGAGCTCCACAGACTAGTAACTAATGAGAGACAGACACACTGATTGGGTGCAATTGGCTGCCTTCTCGTACACACCCCAAACAAGAGGCAGACCTGCAATCTGGGTATGTGCCCTGACCGGGACTCGAACCTGAGACCCTTTAGTCTACCAGACAATGCTCCAGCAAGCTGAGCCACACCAGCCAGGGTGGTGTAACTTTCAACATGCACAGAGATTCTTCTCACTTCCAAAGAGCTATCACATCTATGCCCATTTCGCTCTCCCAAGATCTATATAAGATCTATAAAAACTGCAGACATTTTTATATAAGGCTGTTCATGGGACAAACCAAGGCAGTTTCTGCTTCAGGGCCCTTGTACTCACTATTCTCCTCTAAAATGCTCTTCTTTTGAATTATTTATACCTTGTTCTTTCATTTCACTCAGTTCTCTACAGAAATGCCACGTCTTCTGAGAAACCTTCACTTGTCACTTTAAAAAAGTCCCCCCCACACTCTCCAACCCCACGTTTGCTGTTTCACTGTTATTAACATTTACCACTAGCTAAAACACACCGATCAGTGTGTTTACTGTCATCTCCCCAACTACAATTTAAACAAAGACTCTATTTTTTCCCCCACTTAGAACAGTGCCTGGCACAATACAGGGCTTCAATAAGTATTTGTTGAATGAATAAATGAATGAGTCCAACAAGGCGCAGAGAAGATAGCTGACTCGCCATCAGTTGCACAGAGCTAGTACCTTTCGGTACCGCACCTCACTGCAAGTCCCCGCTATAATGCGGGCTCTTAAAGGAATGCAGAATAAGGATTGAGAAAGCTTAGCAGAACAGTGAAAGAATAACCCCAGACCAAGGAAAGGATTTTACGGGTGGACAACACTAAGGAATCCCGGAATCCTGGAATGTGTGTGTGTGTGGTGGTGGTGTGGGGGGGGCGGGTCTTTCGTTCCCTTTCCCGCTCCACACCTTAATTTACCCACGTGTAAAGTGAAAAAAGCAAGTAGTATATAAACCCTCTCCGAGATCTGCCATTACTTAATTGCCCAGCCCACCAGAGCAACTTTCCCATGCCGTTGACCCGCGTCAGCTCAGCTCACCTCGCTCCCGCTCAGCCAAAAGCTCCAGGTAGGCCAACGGAGACCGCCTTCCGCCCCACGCAGCCGCACCGCCTGCGCCCCGTGTCCGGAAGGACCCCGCAGACGCCGCGGTCGCGTTTCTGCCGCGGAGGACAGCCCTCTGCCGGAGGACCAGCTCGGAGTAATGGCGACCGTGGACACAGTGCGGACGAGGTGGAGTTGTGGGCCCCCAACTGAGGCGTGGGCTGCTCCAAAGAGAATGAGGCCTGAAGAGGATCGAGTCTGATCAGGCGCCTCCGGACCACATTGCAAGGGGGCCTTCGGGCCGATCACGTGGGCAGGGCGTCTGAGTAGTTGCTAGGCAACGAAAGCCGCTGGCCTTGGTCTATGGTGAGCGGTTCTGTACCCGAGTTATTTGGCAACCCCGGAAGAAAGAAAGGGACCGAAGGGCAGGGCTGTTGGGTTCGACGGTAGCGGGGGCAAAAGGGTTAGTTCTATTTATTCAGAACAGGACAGAAACCAGAACACCTGAGTTCAATTCCTGGTCAGTCCAGCCCCCTTCTCGGTGTTCAGCTTACGCACGTCGGGGTGGCGGGGGAGGACTATAGGCTTGCTGGCAGACACCCTGCGGACCTGCCGTAGGGCTGTTGATGATGACTCCGCCGCAACATCTAGCTCGCTGCACAGGAACCTGAGGTTCCAAGGGGTCTCACAGCGAGTAAAAGCCAGAGCCAAGACTGGAGCCCATATACATGATCTCCCTACTGTAGCCCTCAGCGTCAGATACGCGGAGGCTGTAGAACTAAAGAGGTCGCCCAAGCACAGCTCATTGTGTGGAAAAGTGACGGGACTGAATCCTGAGATCCAAATGTTTTCTCATCTAAAGCACCGATGTTAAAATATTTCTAGAAACAGAGAAAAAAGTGAAGACATGGCTCCATACTGAAAGTCAGGACTCGTATTTTATTTTCAGTGACAATGAATCTTAAGCGAATCCTCACTGTGTAACTCTATAGAGAACTACGTTTTTGTAACCATCCCCCCCTCCCCCCCCCGCCCCCCGCCAAAATGAGTGACAAGTTATCCAGACTGTTTGGGGTCATTCTGTGGGCTAGCAAAAAATCCAGGCGCATTCTCCTTTCTTTGTTATTGACCTTCCACTTGTATCCGTTCCCTTTGTCTTCCCAGGCACAGGCCATGGAGAGGAATGACATCATTGACTTCAAGGCTTTGGAGAAAGAGCTGCAGGCTGCACTCACTGCTGATGAGAAGTACCAGCGGGAGAACGCTGCCAAGTTCCGGGCAGTGGAGCAGAGGGTGGCTTCCTATGAGGAGTTCAGGTTGGCTTCATGTCATTTTTCTCAGGCCTTCCTGTTATGGTGGAATGTGGTGGATAAGAGCCCGTGCTTTAGAGTCAGACAATTCTGGGCTCAGTCCTGGTCCTGCCCTCTGCGACCTGTGTGATCTAGTGCAAGTCATTGAATCTCTCTGAGCCTCTGTTCCTCATCTGTAAAAGAGAGTAGCCATTGCTCTGATTGAATGAGTTATTACATGGAAGACTTCTGAGCACAATGTCTGGGGCATGGGGAGTGCTTAAAAGCTGTCAGCTATTGTTGCTGCTGTTATTATTTTTATTATTGTCACACTGACCTGCCAGCGGGTTCGGCCTGTATCATGCAAAGTCCAGCTGCCCCTCAGCTGCAGACAGCACTAGGTCCATCCCTTAATCCCTGTCCTTTGCCCCCAGGGGTATTGTCCTGGCATCACATCTGAGGCCACTGGAGCGGAAAGACAAGATAGGAGGGAAGAGGACCGTGCCCTGGAACTGTCACGCTACTCAGGGAACGTCCTTCCAGGACGAAACCACTGCCATCTCCCTGGTAGGTGAGGCCCAGCGGGACACCGCCCTAAACCGCCAGTCCTGTTTTCTTACAACACATACCATTTCCTTATTTCTCACGTTAAGCCATCAGAGGCAGGTTTCTGCCTCTGTCCCAGAAAGAAAAGCAACATCAGATGGTGAGAGTGAGTCGGATCGCACAGAACAAACAGGAAGCTGTGCGAGGCAGGTCCCTGGCTGTCAGCCCTTTGACTTGCATTCACAGATAGAGTTGGGTTGCTCCGGGTTCTCTGGTATGTAGTACAATGGCCCTGTGCCGGTGTTGGGAGGGAGACCCAGCCTGTCAAACTCCTAACGCTCACCTTGAGTTCTTTCTCTCTTCCCGAGGTTTTCAGTCACCCCTTCTGCCCTGCTTAGAGTAAACCCTGACTTCCTCTCACATTCATCAGTAGGAAAATCCTGGTACAACGGAAAATGTCAAATCGTGGCCTGGGTTCTCTAGGACCCTCTCTCATCTGAAAATGAGACCCACAGGGACCAGAGCCTTCCCAGTGCTCAGAGAGCGGTAGCAGCTGAGCCAAGATGAAATCCCACAGGCTCCCCTCACTGTCGCGGTCACAGAGCAGCTGGAAGAGCTCTGGATTCCCTTTTCCTCTTTTGTGGTCTAGGAGAAAATGCCGCTGCAGCCGGAGACCTCAGCAGAGTTCTACCGGGACTGGCGGCGATACTTGCGGAGTGGGCCAGAGCGCTATCAGGCCCTGCTGCAGCTTGGAGGTCCCAAGCTGGGCCAGCTCTTCCAGACGGACGTGGGGTTTGGACTTCTAGGGGAGCTGCTGGTGGCACTGGCTGATCACGTGAGGCCGGCTGACCGGCTGGTGGTGCTGGGGATCCTGCGCAGCCTGGCTGGCACCGGGCGCTTTGCCCTGAACCTGAGCCTGATGAGCTGCACAGAGAGATCGAGCTGCAGAGTCTTGTTTCAGAAGCTGCAGGCCATGGCCACCCCCGCACCTGGGAAGGAGGGTCTCAGCCAGGGGGAGCAGGGTGTGGAGGGGCAGCCTGGTGGGCTCCAGGAGGAGGAGAGGCTCCTACAAGAGCTGCTGGAGCTGTACCAAGTGGACTTTTAGGACCAGTTATCTTTAGAGTCCCCCATGGTCACTGGAGGCTTGTGTTGATGGCCCTGGGGGCTCTCTGTAATGAGAAACCACACCCTCTTCCCTTCTCAGCTTAGAATCTTCAGAGCAAAAGCTGGAACGGAATCTTCCGCTCTTCTCCACCCTCACAATGGCTCGATATTCTGTACTGTGTAGATCACAGGATGGCCAAGGGCCCAGGAAGTCAAAAGACCTTTGCTTCCCGCCCTTAGGGTCTGCCAATCCTGTGGCTCATCACCCTCAGAGACGGGCACGTGCCCAACCAAATGCTGGTTACTCTAGTGACAGTCTCCGCCCGAAAAAGGGAAAAAACAAAATCATTCCTCCTCCATGGTAAACAAATACTGATCTCCATAGCTCTTAACAAGAATACTTACAACGCAAAACCAATGAATGGACATTTAATGGATATTTTAAAGGGTCAGATGTTACCTTGTTTGAGGGGCAATATTTTCCCGGGGGACTGAGTTCCTGGGCAGGTTGGGTCTGGGAAAGCCCCAAGCCATCAGTGTAGGTCTGAGCAGCCTCCCAGGCTTCTTCCAGTGGCCAGATGGGGAAGGCAGGGGCTTCCTTCAACCCCTGGCTAACCTAAAGGGAGGCCTCTCCACTCGGCGGGCAGGGCGAGGCCGGGAGGCAGGGTTCCCTGTCCAGCTCCTAGGCCCTTGCTTCTGATTCCAGTGTCTCCTGACCTATTCTTGGGGGAGTGCCAGTGTTCTAGAAAGGGGAGAGAGAGCCAGGTTCTAGAATGGTTTTTCCTGGAGATCCCATCTGTCACCTTAGAAGGGCATCTTGTACGTCAGCTGGGAATAAGTTGCCTTGCCTTTGGCTGTTGTTCCTGTAGGTTGTCCCTTCTTTTCTTGGCTGCTTAATCCTTTCCCCATAAAGATGCCTCTCCTGGCGGTGATTTCTAGAAGTTCCATAGACCTTTAGTGCCTTGGTTTCGCCTTGGCCCCTCTGGCCCTTCCCTGCTTCTGGCATGAACCTGGCCCACGCCGCCGTGCTCCTGTGGGCGTGGGGGAGTGTCCAGGCCTTTGAAATTGTGGAGAAGGAGGACATTTTCCAGAGGACCCCCTGCCCCGCTTTCCTGATGTTCGACAACGCGGCCTACCTGGCCGACATGAGCTTCGAGCTGCCGTGCCACTGTAAGCCCGAGGAGGAGCCGGCCGTGGTCTGGTACTACCAGAAGCGCCTGGGCAGCAGCCACACCACCGTCCTGACGGACTTCGACGGGCGCGTGCTGACGGAGGCCGCCCACGTGCGGGCGGGCAGTGACCTGCTGGCCCGCTTCAGCATTCGCATGTTCAGCCTGTTGGTTTTCCGGGCCCAGCCCGAGGACTCGGGCTTGTATTTCTGTGGCACGCGCAAGGGGGACTACTTCTATGCCTACGATGTGGACATCCAGAGCAGTGAGGGGATGGTGGCCACCTTCAAGGACCTGGGCCAGGAGCCCTTTGCAGACGAGTACCGTGGGAGCCTCCACGTCTTCACCACCTTCTGGGAGTGGACACCCTGTGACCGCTGCGGGGTGCGTGGGGAGCAGTGGCGCATTGGCCTCTGCTACCTGCAGAGCCCGGACCTCTCCCCACGCTTCCGCAAGACTCTGCCAGACGTGGTATCCTGCGGTTCACGGGCCGTGCCAAGGAAGCTGCAGGCCCAGGCCAAGGACCACACACCTGAGCTGCTGGTTCAGAGCTGCATGGTGCCCTGCCAGAATGCGACGACGGTCCGTAGGGGCGTGATGGCCATTTTCAACTACGTGTCCAAAGCGGGCAGCCGGCCCTGGGTGCCCCAGGTGCCCATTCAGTACCACCAGCAGAGGCTGGGCCACGGACTCATCGTGTCCTGTCCGGGCGCCCGGCCGGAGCACGCCGTGGCCTGGGACAAGGACCGCCAGGGCTTCTATCGCACGCAGTACCTGAAGGGCGTCAACAGGTCCATGAGGGTGTTCATCGACCACGGCAATCACCTCCACATCCGCTTCACCCAGCTGGACGACAGGGGCACCTACTACTGCTGGCGACAAGGCGTGCGGGTCGCTGGCTTCCGACTGGGCGTGACGTCGCGAGGGCACTACAAGGTCTCATTGTCAGACCCCGAGGTCCGCTCCGCCGTGGAGCTCACCCTAGTAGGGTACCTGCTCGTCACGGCGGTCTTCGTCACCATCCACCTTTGTCGTTGCTGCTGCTACTTATTTCGCTGCTATCCCAGCTTCTCTCCCTAGGCGCTCGCTCTCCACCCCCATCTCTGAAGACACGTGTGCTCAAGTGTGTTTGTTAAATGATTCCAGATGCCTCTGGGTAGGCACCCTGGGCTGGGATGTGGGGCAAGGGGGTAGGGACACATTTGTTAGTTACAACCTGCGCCCCATTCTGGGGCACATCTGGGACCCGACCCGGGACGTGGGGAAGCCTGAGGCGGGTGGGAGCTGGGGACCGAGGCTAGGATGGAAGCAGCCAACGACTTCAGCAGATCACAGAAGGAAGAAGGGAGCTTAATACGTATGAAATGGCCTATTTGGTATTAAACAGTGTTTGAGGTGCTTTATTTTCTCATCTTTGAGGATTGCCAAGTAGGTGCTGGTTGAATGGGGGGTGAAGGGGGAGGAAGGAAGAAAAAGAGTGGGGGGCGCTCACATACGTTCTCTCTGCCTTCCTCCCAGTCTCGTCCTTGGACTGGCTGGTAGAAATGGCAGGTTGGGGAGGAAAGGGAGACTAGAATAGGGGAAATGGGTGAGGAAAACGGAGGTCAAATTCAGGGACTTCCTGAGAAACTGTACGCATGCTGGGGGCTGGGGGTGAGAAGAGGGGCTCGGAGCAAAGGTGGGGGTAGGGTGGAGCAAGGTTGGAGGCGGGACTTGTCCCGTGGCTGCTGCTGGGGGGCGGGGTTGAGCTCTGGAGAGGATCAGCGGCAGGAAACAAGTCGGGTCTCCTCCCTCCAAGGCACCTTGCTGCCCCCTTCCCCCGGCCCCAGCTTCTCCTGCACAGATCGAGTCCACTCCGGGGAGGCACGGCAGGTGGTTTTATTAACCTCAGTAACTACAGGCAGCAGTGGTGCCCCGAGGGTTAGTGTCAGCGAGTGGCAGAGGGGTGTCAGAGAAAGGGCACTAAGCTTTGGAAAGAGGGAGGGATTCCCATTTCCCCCTCCCTTCGGCCTTAGAGGGAAGAGGGGGACCCTGGAGTGGGGTCTCTCAGTCCCATTTCTGGGCGCAGATAATCCCATGCCCCCCACAGTCCTCCCGTGGGAAGCAGAGCAGACACTCTGGGTGACAGTGTCTCCCCCTCCCCAGGCTGTAGGAACACGGACTAGGGGCTGCACTCTGCTCATGCCTCAATCTCCAGAACTATAGAGCGCTACCTAAAGTGCTGGGGTACACTTTGTATTTGAGTAGGAGGGGACACAGGGTCCTTGGCTTAGGGAAAAGCATTAAGCCACTGTGGAGTGCACAGAGGCAGAGCTATGAGGCCGGCTTCCCCCAGCAGGCTTTGCTGGGGGTGGGAGGCAGCAGCAGCAGGGGCTCGGAGGCTTGGGTGGACAGAGGTTGTGCAGCAAGGAAGGGGCCTTCAGAACTGGGACACAGTGTGCCCTGCCCCTGGGAACAGCAGCCCCTTTCTCTCCTGTTCCAGTATCTTCAAGAGGATGAGTCACTTCTTTGGTTCCCGTGACCCAGAGGCCAAGTGTGACTGGTCACCCACAACCCCAACTCTGACGTCTGGTATCGTCCCACTGCCGTCTCCATCATCTCTACCTGCTGTCCCGTCCCCCCCACCACCGCCATATGCGGGAAGTCCTCCTGGGTTTGACCTGTCTGTACTGACACCTAGGGGCCAGGCAGCGCCCCCTACTCCTTCCCAGCACCTCTTCCCTCTTCACTTCTACTGAGATCCCCTAGTGCTGAGAATCGAGCTCCCACCTGCCCACATGGCAGCTCTGTGGGGCTGAGGCTTTGAGTCATCGCTCAGGAGGCCCCTCTGGAATCTGGGCAGGCCAGGAATTCTGTCTGCTGAGGACTCCAGGTGGCAGGGTACCCCTGCCTACTCTCTCACTGGCCAGGGTCCCTCTAGATTAAGATGAGCCTCTGGCCAGGGCTGCCTTGCCTGCAGGGACTTCCTCTTCCTGTCTCAGAGTGTCGGTTTTCTGCCAGCAGCCTGAGGAAACCCAAAGACCCACTTCCCAGATAGCCCAGAGACCTCCAGCACTGGCAACAGTTGCCATGGCAACTGGGATTAGGCTATGGAGGGTGATTTATTAGGTCTCCAGGCCCTCCCCAACTTCTCTCTTCCCTCCTAATTCTAGCACAAGCTCTGGCCGTGCCCCTCCAGGCTGCCCTGTTAGGTGGAGTGGCTGGGAGTGGGCTGGGTGCTGTCTGTCAGGCCTAGTGCTGATGGATCCTAGGGCAAAAGCTGGCAGAGAGCAGTAGTGGGGAGGGGAGCAGCTGCGTGAGGGGGTGGGACTCAGATCTGGGGAAGTTAGCTATCAGAAGAGGGTTAGCTATCAGAAGTATCTTCTCTCCTACTGAAGGCTCCTCCCACTTTGGGGCAGGGGCCACCAAATGGTTCCCGCCTCACATCACATCCTTGTGCTCCTGCTTGGACTCCTTAATGACCTGCAAGGGGCAGAGAAGTGGCACAGTGCCACAGTTAGGAGCTCACACAGACCCTGGGTCCACCGCTGCCAGGCCATGTGACCTTGGGCAAGTCCCCAGCCTCCCTGGGTCTTTGTTTTCAAAGAAAGTAACCAGAACTCTCTCCTGCAGCAGTCAGAGGGGGAAAGTGATCACCCCGGTAGATCATCTAGCACCATGCCTAGCACACGGTGAGCTGCAGAGGAAATATTAGCCAGTACTGTTGCTGGTGTGATGGGGAATGGGTTATGCCGAATCCGCTTTTCCCATTCCTCTGGCAGGTTCCCGTAACCAAGCTGGGAGTGGAAAGTTGGGAGTGAAAACTTCTAACTTTACATTTCCCCTCTCCCCCTAGGCCTGGCATTGGAGTTACCTAAGCGAAGATAGAAAGGGGGAAAGCCCGAGTCAGGACCCCCATCCAGTGGCCTAGGCATCCAGGCTCCCCTTAAACTGTCGGTAGAAGGGCTGAGGAACTGACTTACATCCAGGTTCCTTCCCCTCTTCAGGGCCTCCCTAGAAGAGCTATCAAGAACCTTCTATGTGCCAGTTCAGGCTGTATTCCAGAGCCTGGCCTCAAGAATTCCTGGGGGCAGCCAGAGCCCGACGGGGCCGGAATCTCGGGCCTCCTCTCCTCACCTCTCCATCCCGCATCTCCACAGTCTTCACCACGATGTTCCTTTTGAGGTGGCCCTCTGACGTGGACTTGGTGTCCAGGCTAGTTTCTGCGGGTGTGAGGAGAGGGGGCCTTCTGTGGGCTCTGGGGGCGCTCGGCATCCTCTGCCACCCTGGCTCCCTGTCACACCCAGATCCTGAGTGGGAAAGCCCACTCGACCAGGCAGGGAGGGCCTCGGCTCCTTCAAAGGGGCCGGCAACCTCAAGTCCCCACTGTGTGGGGCACGTCCTGGCTACTCTGCCCACTGCCCTGTTGCTCTCCCGGCCTGGCTGCATTTCGGTCCCTCTGCAAGCCCGTGCCTGGCGCCTAGCTTGCCGACAACTCAGCACTACGCCGAGGAAGGAGCCCCTGAGCTTTGAAATCAGGCAGGCCAGAATTCGAGTCCCAGCTCAGCCACTAACCAGCCACATGACCGTGGACAAGTCAATTTACCTCTCTCAGCCTCAGTTTCCTCATCTGCAAAATGGGGGTGCCAGAACCTACTTCTCTAGGTGGGAATGAGGAGTCATTTAACTGAAATAATGTATGTGAAATGATTGGCTCAATACATGTGGGTCCCTTTCCTGTCCCCCTTCCCCTTTCCTACTTCTCCCTGCCACTTCTCTGGGCCTTAGTGACCCTTTACTGTCTCGGACTTAGCAGCACTACCTCTAGCTAGCCCCCCACCCCACCCCGGTTAACCCGTCTGATGCTGAACTAAGCCCCGGGACACATACATCTAGTATTCCTGAATTTCTAGGCCAGAAGAAGAGCTGATAATCATCTGAGGGCCACATACAAGTAAGAAGTAATTTAGTTTATCCCCCCCTCAGAGAGAAAAATATAACATGTCAACCTCACTAATATTTAAAATTAAGAGCAGGGAATGTAAATAGTTTATTCACTACGAGAGCAGCAGTCCAAGGGGAAATAATCCTCTGGGCTGAATCAGCATCAAGCCGAGCTACGGAGCCTCGGGGACAGACGAAGCAAGCAGAGGGCCTGGCCACTGGGCACAGCGAGACCTTAGGGGTCCTCTCAGTGATGGGGAAGAGGTGAGGCAGAGGCTGGCGTTCGCCCGAGGCTCCACAGCATCGCGTCTGAGCCCCGGAGGATGTGACAGCCCGAACGCCGGCCAGCTCTGCTCGTTGGACCTACACCCACCCCTGTGCCAGGTCCCGGGCGGGGCACTGAGGTTGCTAGGGAGAAGACACAGGCCGGCCTGTTAGGGAAACCCGCGAGGACAGAGCCCGAGAGGATGGGGAGCGTGGACTTGGGGAGGCTCCCTCCCTGCCAAGTGGAGAAAAAAAAGCACCGTGTCTGGGAGGCAGGCAGCTAACCGAGAGCCGGCGGGGCTCCGTTTACAATCTGGTGAGCCTGAATTGGTATAACTTGTACTGTGAGGCTTTTGAGATGTCTTGTGACCTTGTGACCTTCCCCTTCCTCGGTGCTTTTGCCCCCTGCAGTGACAAGCAGTTAAAAAAAAAAAAAAAACATAAAACACTCAGATGAGCAGAGGTTGCTCAGGGATCTGTGGACGGGCTGAGACCCTCATCCAATTCTGTGGCGGAATGGGGTGCAGGGATAGAAGAGGGCCACAGGGCAGAGCAGGGCAGGAGTGGCTGTGAGTCCCACCTGAAATGCCCCGGATGGTGTAGTCTGGCCAGTGAATCAGGAAAGCCCTCAAGGAGAGCCCCAGACCCTTTTGGCCCAGGTTCTCAGCCCCTGGCCAGAGCAGCAGCCCCCCCGGCCTGGGGGAGGGGCAGTAACCCAGAACCCTGGGCGCGTGCGCACGGCCCAGCTCTACTGACCTCGGATCTGCAGGTTGGAGAAGGTCTGCACAGGAATGGTGATGCTGAAAGACAGCAGAGGGAGGGGTGACCAGGCTGCCCAAGGACATCCCAGGCCAGGTCCTGGCACGGGGTTGTCGTGAGGGGCACGTTTCCCAACTTTCCTCAGCAGCCCGCAAGCCGCAGCTCCGAGAGCAGCAAGCGGCTTGGGCGTTACCGGCGAACACGCCCATCTGATGGGAAGTCTGGGCTTGGCGGAGGGCCGAGGGGAGGGGAGAGTGGCAAAGACAGTTCTACGGAGGTGGAAAAGAGAGGTCTGGGGAAAAGAAGTCCAATTTTGTTGGGATGTGGGGGATGAGGCTTTCGGGTTAGGGGAGGTGACCCAAGTCCTTGCTCTGGGACCTAATCAGCATTGGTTGAATTGAATCCATTCATTCATTCATTCATTCATTCATCAAACATTCATTGAATACCTACTGTGTGTTAGGCGAGCACTGTGCTGGGCCCTGGGATAGCAGGGGGCTGGACACAGGCTGAGTAAGTCCCTTAAGGGAACAAAGCCACGCTAGGGAGGAGCAGCAGGGCGGACTCCCCAGCGCTGCGGGTCAGGGCTCACCGGTTCTCCTCGCCCTCCAGCAGCTTCCTGTAGGTGGCGATCTCGATGTCCAGCGCCAGCTTGATGTTGAGCAGGTCCTGGTACTCTTGCAGGTGACGGGCCATCTCGTCCTTGAGGGTCTGCCCCTCCTCCTCCAGCCGGGCCAGGGCCTCCTGATAACTCGCGGCCTCCCGTGCATGGCGCTCCTCCTGCTCCCGCATCTGCCTCTCCAGGGACTCGTTCTGTAGGGTGGAGCAAGGCTGTCCCTGGAGGCACCTTCACACCCTAGGACCGGACCAACTCGAGGGTGCTTGGAGGCCCCGCCCCCCGTCCTGGGGTCGCCCTGAGCCCTTTTCCTGCAGCACTCCCTGTGATGGCTCCTCCCCTCCTCCCGCTGGCCATCCCCAGCTCGCCACCCCGTCCACCCGCCTAGGGCTCTGCTCAGGCTCACAGTGCTGCGCAAGGACTCCAGGTCGCAAGTCAAAGCCTGCAGCTGGCGTCGGTAGTCATTGGCCTCGTGCTTGGCCTGGCGGAGCAGCTCCGCGTTGCGGGCAGCGGCGTCTGTCAGGTCCGCAAACTATTAATAAATGGGGAGAGGGCCCTGTGCTGAGGGGCGGGTGCAGCGGCACCCGCGGAGCTCCGTGGGAAGGGGCGGCCTCTGGGAAGTCAGGGGGGTGGGCAGGACACCAGAGTTGGGGTCCAGGTCACCCGGGACAGTGGCCCTGGGTGAGATTATTCCCAGCAACAGTGACCCATGGATAGGGGACACAGAAGCCACTGCTGCGTATTCAGACACCATATTTGGGTGCCCATCACATCTTCCTGGTCAGACATGTCGCTGTTGGCTGGGCAGTGCCTGGCATGCAGTAGGTGCCCAATAACCCAGAACAAGGATGGCAGAGGCAGCAAGAAGCAGGCTGCCCAGTGAGATGGCTAGGGTTGGAAATCTAGCTTGACTGCTGAGAAGCTGTGTGACTTTGAGCAAATTAGTTAACCTCTCTGGACTTCAGTTCTCTCATCTATCAAAGAACAGTGCCTGCTTCATAGTGAGAAAATCTACACAGAGCAGGAGACCTGGCACACAACAGTGCTGTCTAGTAGTAGTAGTAGTAGTACTACTACTACTACTACTAATAATAATAATAGCAATAAGTTCTTATTGGAAGTAATATTGTCTGTGTTTCCCTGGGCAAGTCACATCACTGCTCTCGTGGGTTTTGGCCACCCAGAGAGGATCCTCTCCCAGCTTCCTTCCCACTCCCTTCCTGACTCTCTTGTATGGAGCCAGGAGGGCTGCCTGGAGGAGGCAGGCTGGCCCACAAGGCTACCTTGGACCGGTACCACTCCTCTGCCTCGTGCATGTTGCTGGACGCCACTGCCTCATACTGGGTGCGGATCTCTCGCAGGGCCGCTGTGAGGTCCGGCTTGGCCACATCCAGCTCCACGTGGACCTGCTGCCGCATCAGCTGCTCCTGGAGCTCCCGCACCTCCTGACCAGGGTGTGAAAAGGGATAGCAGGGCTCAGAGCCACGGCCGCAGTGGGGGGTTGCCCATAA